>JACXGI010000106.1:59615-156809 GCA_016801175.1 Esox masquinongy
ACACACACACACACACACACACACACACACACACACACACACACACACACACACACACACACACACACACACACACACACACACACACACACACTTTGGGGAGTAGGCTAGCAATGATTTGAAAGTTCCATTTTCCATAACATCAGCAAGTCCTGTACATATATACATTATGTATTTCCCTTGGTTTCTTTTTTACTCTTTACTAAGTGATGACGTTTTAGGAATTCTGTTCCTCACTGGTAATGCATTGCTGTGTTCCCTTAAGGTCTGACATTACTTAAGGAACTGTGCACGCTTACTTTAATACAATTGTCTGAACCTAAAGACCTCAAAAGAATGGTAAAACAAAAATTCAACAAACAACATTTTTTAGGATTTGGGTGGGAGTTTGAATGATTATTAGGAGTTAATGGTTTTTGATTTAGTGTTGGAATTGTTTGAAGTTAAAGTTAATTCTTTGGTAATTCTTGTTTATGGTCATCTATTGTTGGTCTTCATAAGTAGAGTGATATCACTGTGTGTGTGTATGTATGTGTGTGTGTGTGTGTGTGTGTGTGTGCGCGCGCACGTGTCTGTGTGTGAGACTTACCAAGTAAAGGCCAAAAACTGTAGAATACAGAAGAGTAAGGCAAGTCCATTGTTCTTCCACTGTAAAGGGAGAGAATAAAAACTCTGGACATGCTCGAGGTATAGCAAAAGCAGTGGACTATCACTTTAAATGAAACTGAGGAGAAGGGCTGGCCTGCAGTTATTTAAGAATAATTTAAACTTTTCGTAATAGGAGCAGGATATGCATATCCTGGGTGTGTTGACTATACTTACCCAGAAAGCAGAGCACAAAGTCAGCACCAGACATGTCTATAAGGTGAGAATCAAGAAAAGAGAAAATCAGCAGAGAATTCATTTGTGTGTGCTTTCTTATAGTGACTTCTGAGGACTGAAAATCCTCACATGCTTACAAACATAATAAACCAAGGAAAATGCATCCATTCCAAATTTCTAGGCTATTTTTAGTTTATATTTAGTATTAATGTTATGATTAAGGGTTAGGCTAAGGCAGGTTTTAGTGACAGGATTTTCGGGTTAAGGATCAGGGAAAAATTGGATTAAATCCATTGTCACTCCCCAACAAGTCCTCACTAGGAATGCTCTACAATGCCGTGTGTGTGTGTGGTCTTACCAGCATAACTACTGTAGCTAGTGCTCTTTCTTTCGCACACATCTTCTTTAGCTGATTCAGGGGCCCCATCAGGAACATAGTGCTGTACAAAACATCATGGCGTTCATAATTTCTAAAGTCATATGCATGTTAGAAGGTGTTTAACAGAACAACAATGGCTTTTACTCTACATAGGCACCCCCCCCTTTTTTTTTTACGCAGGCGACACAGTTGTACATTTTAATGAATCATGCCAAAGCCCTAAAATTGCCCACCCAGGAAGCCTTTGTTTTAGACATAACATGGATGACAGAACATATTTTACTTTTAAACTCTGAAATGCTAATTTTAGGTCCCAAGAAACCATGATTTGCTGTCAGATCTCACAATGAACACTGACAATTGTACAGTCATCTCTCAAAAAACTGCAAAGGACCACAAGCGTTACTCTTGACCCTGATCTCTCCTTTGATGAACATATAAAATATATTTCAAAAGCACCTTTTTCCATCTCCGGAACATTGGAAAAATTAGAAATTCTATCAGAAAATTATGCGGAAAAGCTAATACACACTTTTGTTACTCCAAGATTAGACTATTCAAATAACCTTTCTGTCCAATTACACTGGTAAGACACTAAATACATTTGACCATAACCATAATTTAAATTTAACCTCAATATCCTACCCTTTATGTCTAAACATAACCTATCACCCCTTAATGCCTAATTCTAAATCTAATTTAAACCCTAATCTTAACCCCGAGTCAGATAAAGCGTCTGGTCAAAGGGAGGACCAACCAAATACCCTACTTCCAATGATTTTCATCATTTTACTATTGTAGTGAGAGTGGTAAAAGAAGAACACACAAACTAATACTCACCTGCAGAGAGAGGCAATATTGCCAAGTGTGTACAGCACAGCAAACAGAATCAGACCAACCCGTGGAATCCACAAGAAGCAGGTCCCCTGTCACCGGGTGATGGCACAAACAATTTTAACATCCACCATATACTACTATACACAGCATCACTAATACTGAATACCTATACAATTAAAACAATTTCTTCATTTTAATAGATACTTAGGTTTTTTTTTAACTGGCACACATTATACAGTCAGAGCAATGATGAAACAATTTGAGAGAGATGAGGACTCACCAGAATGGAAAACAAGACCCCGAGCACGAAACATGCAATGAAACCCTTCATGCGGGTACCCCAGCCCAGGGTGGATGCTTGATTCGCCGCCTGTTTTAACACCACACCATAATAAACAACATACAACAAAAATAATGGTAGCTATATAGCTGTGTTAACAGTTAT
This sequence comes from Esox masquinongy, assembly GCA_016801175.1. Lineage (NCBI taxonomy): Eukaryota > Metazoa > Chordata > Actinopteri > Esociformes > Esocidae > Esox > Esox masquinongy. The sequence continues at coordinate 62,099 of JACXGI010000106.1, forward strand.
AACTCCTGACACTGTAGTTAGCTTTCGAGATCGTTAAGTAGAAACAGAACTATTGACAAACCAAAGGATAAAGATTAGAAATAAAGTTATTCACTCTAAACTAAACAACCCAAATGTGACCAGCTTCTATTCGGGTAATTATAATATTGCCTGAAGTTCGCTAGCTAGCAAAATTTAGCTACCTGCAATATGTTGCCGTCGTCATTGTTGCCATCTTGGCCACTCAAAACTTTCTTTAGTTTGTCCATTAAAGTTGAGACAGGAATAGAACGCAACAAGCAAGCTCTAGAACTTCTCTTGTCGCTTCGCTTAGATTTAGTTTTCTTGAACCCGTAAAAATCGATTTCTCTAACTGTTATTCCTGTTCGAAGTGCAACAGGTGGATTGCGATAACTTCCGCCAGTGTGTAACCACGGCGACGAGGCGGACTGAATATAACTGCAGTACACCTAACGGGGGGGGGCAGCAGAGCCTTATATTTAGGTGGTAAAACCTTTACAAAAGTACATAAAATATAATAAAATGTAAGATACATTTTAGAATGATAATTAACTCATTTATTCAATGACTTGGCAAAAACAAAATCAATGATGGGTTGTGATGTGAAAAAACTGCCCTCATCGACTGCACTAACAAACTCAAACAACCACATGCTGAATCCCTATCAGAAAACTTTAGCAGAACAGAAATTTGTTTCACTCAAATACCATCACACAAAATATTGTAGTCCACACTGGTCTATTGCGATTTGTGGCTTTTTGACCACCCTGTCCCACCCAAATCAACATCTCTGATAAAAGGCCTTTAAGCCAAGTTATATATAGTCATTTAATTTTGGTGACATTTGTGCAGTTACCAGTAGTTAAGCAAACTTTCTCAACCCTTGAGCAAAATTTTCTCCTGTATGAAATATAAATCCAGTCACTGCTCTTATATCTGAAACTCTTAATAGCCATCCTTTGCCATTGCCATTCGTTAGCTTGAAACAGACATTTTAGTTGCAGTCTGAAACTAACACTGGAAAAGCATCAAGCATTTGAACAAAACAATGTAAATAGTCATGAAGCCTAAAAGAAAACATAAAGCCTATCTCTTGCAAGGTTTCTAGAAATAAACCAAAACGATACATTTGTCCACTTTCCATGTGGCCTAAGTTGTGCAGTCTGTGGCTTCCACTTCTGCACATTGTTGCATGCAATTAAGAGATTCCAGGTGTTCAACCAACAAAAATTCTTACAAAACCGCTGAAACAGACATGTTGTTTGCTGTGAATCACAACAAGGCCTGTGTCAGTGTGACGACACGGCAATCGAGACGGGCACAACTGCCACTTTGGCCAAAGGAAATTACTTTTTCGATGAGGCATTCAGGTCAGACATAAGGTCATGGATGACTATGCCGCCAGGTAATTCCATCCCCTCTCCCATACCACAGAAGATGCACCCTTCCTGTGCACCAAACTGACATTTGGGATTGAGTCAGCATGTTCATGCCAAGTGGAATAGAGTCTCTAAGTGTAGATCTTGAACAACAGAAGTCTAGAACATTTCATAGGAGGAAGGTACAATAGTTTAGTTTCTGTTGTGTTTACAGAGTTCCAAAGAATAAAGAAAACCACAGAAGTAGTCAATTTTGATACTGCACATGTTAATATCGCAATTTCGCCCATAATTCAATTAATCTTGCAGAAGTTTTTAAGCAGACGATTCTAGGCAGTTCTGGTTAGCTATTCCAGGTTCTTTGTTGCTCCTTCTGGGTTGAGTGCTTTGTTGTTCAGTCCAGCTATTCAAAGTTGTGGATGTTGGGTCCAGTTGTAGCAGCTGTAGTAGTCCTTGATGGTTCTGTGATGTTCTAGGCTGTTCTACATGGATCTCAGGGTACTTTGACCCGAGTGGAGCTCCAGTAGAGTGGTTCTGGCACAGGCAACTGCACACAACAAGTAGGACAGGTCTGCTTCCTCCACAGCCACTCCTCTATACACTACAGGGAGAGAGAAAAAGGCTGTCAAGGAATATGTCCTATTTACCCATATAGCTTTATAGGCATTTTAGGTACGCAGAAACAGAACGTTTTATACTATATTTTGGAAGAAAAAAAGTATTTTTCTTAAATTAAGTATAATTAAGTATAAGGCAAACTCAATGGCAGGAATAAACATTGCACAGTTGATGACTAGTTCTCAGTAAGATCAGCGTAGTTTGTTGACATTTGTTACTTACCGTGTTTCGCTAAACAATATGAAATAGTATGTAGTATAATTTGTGCACAGTATGCAGTGTAAGTTACATGAATGCGAGAGTTTGGACATGGCCTAAAAGTGTGTTTTCGCAGTGCTCTCACCTCACTGTGGAAGCTGTGAGAGCAGTGCAGCTCCCTCACACCACTCCCTCGTCTGTGCAGGTCATCACGGCAGATGAGACACACACGATCAGCGTCACTCTGCAACACATGACACAGATTTCTTGTTAACGTTCTGTTAATTTCTTTATTGGTTAGTTGAAAAAGTTGTTATTTAAAGGGACTGAGATTTACGGAATTGGATTCATTTCATTTTGTCTACAGTTTTCCTGCTATTCATTCACCGTTAATTACTGGTCATTTTTTGTGGGAAAAGGGGTAACGGAAGGGATTAACGCATTGTCCAACCTGGCCACCCCCAACAAAAACCACTAGCCTAACGCATAACACTAACCATAAGCTTACCAGAGACATGACGTTCCGTCTGCGGAATTGCGTTTGCACTTTCATCTTTGGCAGTTCAGCAAGGTCTGGAATAGTGGATGACATGCATTGCCGGGAGTTTGGCCTGACAGGTGACGGGGCCATTGTAGCGTTGTAGAGGGAAGACAACTGCATCATAGCCGAGAGCTGAGCCTGACACATAGTGAGAGAAACAGAGAATGATAGACAAAGTGATAGAAGGGTCCTCTAAACCATAAGAAAGAACATAAAACCTGACATCCCTCTTTGGTTTAAGATACTCCAGTCAGTTTTAGAACACTTCACCCTCTGTAACTGTACGGTGTGGGGCCGTATTCACAAAACATTTTATCTTACCACCAGGAGGACTCCCAAACAGCAGTAAAAGGTCCAAGCTAACTGTTTCTTCTTAAAACCTATTCACAAAGCTGCTAAGACCATCCTTTATTAAGGAATGGGAAGAAATCTTAAGCTAAGAGAAAGGGCGGGATTGACTCCGTTGCTATGGATGATATCGTGTTCCACAAACAAGTTTACTAACTATGCCCACAGTGATTGGCTGATAGAGGAGGGGCCTTTGTCAGTGAATTCATCATAGCAATACTGAAGAACGATGTATCATGTTGCCATATTGAAATAAAGACATTCAAATTAAAAATGTAGGCTAAGTGTCACTGATTAAACATGAAACCAAGAATGATATACTGACTAGTCCAGATATGTTTAGCTAATTGTCAGCCTCTTGTGTGGCAGCCAGTGGTTCATTTGAGTCGGATCCTGCTGTAACAGGATCCAGCACCTCTCAGATTTTCCTCAGTTTGTTCCGGCACCTACTTTCACAGATCCGGTCTGCTGCGCATGAATTGTCTTTTTCCATCACTGTGTTCGCTTTGCACTGGAAACATTCTACTAAAAGCAATCAGAGTTCATAAAGTTGCCTATTCCTGCAGTCTCTTGTAGCCTCAGCACTGCCTGACAAGACTGTGGAAGTTTGAATTTTTTGTTGTCCACTATTTGCGGACCTTTGTGCTTTATTTGCGTGGATTTGCCCACCGGATCCATGTCTCTCGCACGCCCCAATGTGTTCCGGGACCTCCTGCTTTACAAATTAAGCATTGGTCGCAGCTCGTGAAGAAATGAGTGTTCATCTTTTGAGGGTGCAATAATAATGCAATTATGTGTCTCATCTATAGCACCAACTACACTTTAGCTCATAATATAACATTTGACATGCCTTTTGAAATGTTTGTGTTTGTAATCTTTCCTTCAAATGTAGGTTTTTCCTCCAAGTTTTTTTAAGTCCACTTGCTTTGGAAATGTAAACGAAAAAGTTCCATGCCAATGCCGTTTAATTAAGTGGAGATTAAATTGAAATCGAATTGAGGGAGAGACAGAGAGCAAGACAGAGACAGTGTCCTCACTGTCAACTAGAGACAGACTGAGAGACAGACACACACAGACATTCACACACACATCGCCCTCCTGTGGCCAATTAAGGTACACTCCAGCTCTGTAGATCTTTGGCTTGTTATAATCCTATCAGTGTGTGCAGGTGTGTCTGTGAGTGACATAGACAGTTTTTTTTGTCTAACACTGTTTAAATCTCAAATCCTAAAATAAACCCTTTACCCAAAGTAAATTAACAGTAATTACATGTACATCTGTGTGTGTGTGTTGCGGAGCGATGCCGATTGTCCCATCTGTCATGAAAATTTGCAAAGAGGAGGAGGGGTGTGGCGTAAGGAAATTTCACTGCTCTAACCTTCCACGCTTAAGTGAGAGCAGCCTAAACACACACACTTCCTCTCTCAACCACCACACACACTGACCAGACAAGGTAGTGATTGACGACGTTCAATGCGTGGAGGAGCTTGTCGATCACAGCTGCTCTTCCTCTCCTCTATCGCTGCCTCTCTTTCCCGCTCCTCTTGATCGGTGTCCTCCTGTTCTACAGCTCTCTTGCAGTGGCCTATCCACGACGCGAAGATGTTCTCCTCATCCTTGACGTCCTGCGGCTCCTCTGGATCTTCTGGCTCAATGAGAATCCTGTTGTCTGGCTCCTCTGCGTCAGAACCTTCTGGATCCATAAACACCCTGTCCCGGAGTTCTGTTCCGACTTTATCACCGACGTCCGTTCTGATTCCATCCTCAGGTTCGATTCCGCTTCTATCCTCTGGCTCCGAGACACCTTCGTCTCTGGGTTCTGGTACGGTTGTATCCTTAGGGTCCATGGTTCCTTCCATGGAGGAGCAGGGCAGAGTGGAGGTTCAATTGGGAGCCAGGCCAGGAAGCGGAGGGCAAAGCCTGAAGTATAGCGGCTGGAGTTCAGGAGAGGCAAAGGGTGGGGTATTGGTCAGGACAGAGGGTGGAGACTTGGCTGGAAATATGGACCTCTATGGACTGGTTAGGGATGAAGATGAAGGCTATAAGTAGACAATTTCAGGTTGAATTTGCTGCTCCGTGCTAGGCCTCTGTCTGGTCAGGTTGCTGCCTAGTCCCCTCTGCCCAGATTAGTGGTGATGTAGTCCTCAAACACACACACTTTGTTTGTTTTGTGTGCCTAAGCTGGACACCAGAATACATTGCTAGGCCAAGGCCAACATCATCTAATTAGCAGAGAACGTTCTTTAATCGGGTTTACACAGGGTGACGAAGGGGAGGGGCATAGCAAGAGGAACGGTTAGGGGTCTAAAGACATGTACCACCTTGTCTTCATGCATTTATTTGAAGTAGATAGAAAAGTCAATGACGAAAAGGAGAATGAAGGGGAGAAATTTAACTATTGACGTGGGTGAATAGAGATAAAGGAGTGGGGGCTGATAATGAGCAGTAAGCCTCTTACAAAAATCAGTCAGAAGTTGGGCTAAAAATATCCCAGCCACTGAACTCTCATCTCACTTTACAAGGGAGGCAGAAAAAAAAACAAGCTCACTCAGCCACAAACAATAGACCCCAAGCTGTCAGACTTATATAATTGCAACCCGGTGGGCTGTTTTAGTGTCTTGGGTTCCTCTGTATGTGTGTCTGTTTGTTATTTGTACATCTCTGTTATACGAGTCTGTGCCATCTGTTAGTCTGTGTGCGTCTGCACAGTCCACATGGAGGGTCAGACTCAGAGGGGGAGTGGCCTTTCCAGTGTGGTGCCTCTTTTGGTGTTTCTTTCGGTCGCCATCTTGTGAGAAGCTTCTCCCACAGTCAGAGCAACTGTAGGGTTTCTCTCCAGTGTGGATTCTCATGTGTCTGGTTAATGTGTCCTGCTGAAAGAAACGTTTTTCACAGCAAGAGCACTGGAGAGCTCGCTCTCTGTTATGGAACCTCCTTAGGTGTCTCATAACTTCATCGGAGCGGGTAAAAGTCTTTCCGCATTCTGAACAAGGATAGGCTCTTTTTTCAGAGGGCAACAGCTCATGTTTGCGCTTGTGCCTCCTGTATGTTGCATCATGCCTGAAACTCTTCCCGCACTCGGTGCAGAGGTAGGGTTTCTCTCCGGTGTGTATTCGCTGGTGGTGTTTCAGACTGTGTGCCTGTGTAAAACCTTCCCCGCACTGGCAGCAGATGTACGGCATTTGTCCACTATGTACCCTCTGGTGTCTTTGAAGTTTCCCCTTATGCAAGAACCGCTTGCCACAGTCAGAGCAGTAGAGGGCCAGCTCTTCAGTGTGTACCGGCAAGTGTGTGGTAAGTTTCGCCAGGTCGGCAAAGCTCTCATCACACCTTGGACAGCTGTGAGGTTTCTTTTCCTTGTGTGTTAGGTGATTTCTTTCCAGGTGTTTTTCAAGCTGCTCCAAATGAACAAAGCCTTTAACACAGTCAGTGCAGGGGTGTTTACATTTCTTTGTTTTTCTTTCATGTGTTTTCAGGTGAGATTTCAGTTTATCAGTACGGGTAAAACCTTTACCGCACTCAGAGCAGAGGAACGGTCTCTCTTTCATATGTATTTTCTGGTGTGTTTTCAGATTATCCGAACGTGTATAACTTTTACCACAATCAGGGCAGATGTGACGAGGCTTCTGTTCTCCAGTGCTGGAACTGTCCTCCCTAACCTGAGGCCACGCATCCACCTGTTTAGTTGGCACCTGTGTATCTGAGTGCTGATTGTCCCTCTCGATATCAACCATTTCTTTGATGTGTTCTCCTCGATCACTTGAAAAGAAGCGTTGGATGATTCCGTCAAAAAACGATCAGGTTTTGACCCAGATTAAAAGGTGGGGTCCTGCCAACATTGTGAGCTGTTGTAGGCGGCTTCTATGTAGCTCAAGCAACGTGGTGGACAAGTTCAGAGAAGCTGCAGAGTGGTCCTCTTACCGAAGACCAGTCGCTGAGTATTGAGGTAAAAAAACAAACAAGAAATATGATTAGCTACTTTTCAGTTTGGGAAAACAACTATGATTTCAGTCAATAACCGTAGACCAATGTTTTGCATGCTAGCTAGTTAGTAACGTACCTTGCTTGGTTTGTCTTAAAATCCGACAGCTTTGTTGTTTTTGTAAGACCGCACGCTGGCTACCTGCCGCTCTATCAACTTCCGGGTCATCAAAAGTTAACAAGGAAATGAGAATCTAACCATCATTGCCGTGTCAATCAACATTTGCGAGATACTACTACAATACGAAGAACTATTTCTTGGGGGGAAAATGGGTACTGTACAAATTCCTAAGTATTGTGGTTTGGTAGCTCTAAGACTTCTACTTCACAGCTGTCGGTGGAAGAAGGCCGAAATGAATGTTTAGCTAACCCGCTAACGCAACGCGAGCTACTAGTAATCATCCGCTAACTTTATTTGTTAATATCTACCAAATAATGTCATGCTTGCTAACTAGCTAAGTTGCAGAGTACACATGAGTGGATCATCTGCGAAATGTGGACTAAACTGTCAAAGATCTCTTTGCTTGTATTGGTAGGTTAGCTATCTAGTGCAGCTGGCAGTGTAGCTCTGGTCCAGGGCGTCAGCATATCGTCCTAACACCTTGGACCAGAGCTTCTCAAGTCACAGTCAAAACAAGGGGTGTGAATCTTGGATATGTGACTATATGTGTATGTTTGAAGTATATGGGGCGGCAGGTAGTTTAGGGTTGGAGTGATTGGCAAGTATACCCAAAGGTTTGTAGTTTGAGTTGAGCACCTTAGACAAGGTGCTCTTTTGGCAATCCACTTATCCCCTTTGCTACAGGTTACCTGTCAATAATGTCTAACCAACGGCCGTCACCCCACTGTCTGAGTGTCTCATAGGAGGTTGGGATATTTAAAGTAAACTCGTACATTTCACACCCAACACTTATACAGGTAACACGCAAAAATGTGCTCTGTTTGTATACCTACATTTTTTCCTGTCAGCTTCCGTCCTTCCTTTGAAGTTATCACTGAGCTGTTTTTTTTTTGCTCTTTGAAACAGGAGCCCATCTCCTGACTCAGCTTTAATGCTGGGTGAAAGCAGATACCTTATCCTCTACTATTTCTCCTCAGAATCCCCCCTTCCTCTCTCATCTCTGCGGCTCCTGGTTCCGCCGCTGCGTCTGATGTCAGCAGTCATGTGGCAGGTAGTGGAGCGGCAGTGCGTGGAGCATTATGGGAAGCTGGAGGACTTTGTGTGTGCGGTCACAGAGGTCGTTCCAGACCTACTGACTGACAGGCAGAGGGCTTCACTGCTTCTAGGCCTCAGGGCAAAGGTGAGTCGTAGTGTTTTGCGAGCGAAACGCTGTGCAATGAATGTATCGAAAGGGAATGTTTTTGGTGGTCACGTTGTCTGTCCGGGTTTGCTCGGGACTGCTTTTGTGACGCTGTGGTATTATTAAGACCGGGGCTGTTCTTATTCACATCACAGTGTGGATGTCTTTGGCACAGCCTTTAGCCTTGTTATATTGGCCATGTAGCACACTGTACATGCGCATTGTGTTGTGCATAAGAACAGTCATTGGCCAATGTATTCCTTAAACGTACCTCTGATTGGTTCAGATATCCCAGGAGCGAATCGGTGAGCATGACACCCCAGAACTCCAAACTCACCTAGACAGGATCCAGTCCATCTGTCTAACACAGGTGAGAGAGAAAGGGGCTTATGGGAACTGAAGTTTTACACCTGACTTTCACTAACTGTATGAGCAAAGAGGGTGCACTACAAGGAAGAATCTGACACTCAAAAGCTAAATTCTGAGTATTATGTCTGTAGCTCATATTCCAATTCCTTTACCTGTCACATGACAATGAGAAGGACTGCCAGGGGAGGGAATGGTAGCTAGAGACTGACACTACAGAAGCAGAGCTACGACCTTCTGAAGTTAAAGAGTCAAAGAAATTGGACTTTGCTTGGGGATTAATTTTGAGTGTGTCTGTTGCTATCAGTTGATCTAATCATGTTCATAGCAGGGAATGTCTGTAGATACACTGAGTTAAATCTATAGATTTCTATAGATACACCGTGTAAATGATCTATCATTGATCACTTTTCGTAAAAGAGAGTATCTGTTAAGTCGATGTTTCAGATAAATTATAATAAAAAAAACATTCATTTGGGATTTCCGTTTCGTGAAACCAAGTTTATTATTATTTTGGTAGTACTAAATAGCCTGCCTGGAAGATAATGAGTAAATGTCTGTTGTTTTTCCAGTCCAATGACGAGGCCTTTGAGGATGCCAAAGCCAGGCTGATGGCATACACCCAGCGGCGACCAGGAGATCGATGGGCTGTAAGAAAATGTATAATTAACATTTTAAATAGTACTATAGGTACTAAATGTATGTAATCAATAATGTATGGACATCACCGTGGATAGGAGCGTCTTCTAAATGACTGACATGTGATTGAATTGATTAATAAGCCGCAAGTGGCTACCATAGTGATTCTCTATTTATTTCCCTTTCTCTGTATTTATCTTTCAGTTTGGACAATACTTTAACAGTGAGCTGGAGTCTTTGGTGTGTGTGTTTCTGTCCAGACTAGAGGAGATGCTGCCAGTACCAGACTTTAAACAGGTGCCTGGAGACTAATTGATGTCCAAACATAGCTTGACCCCTTAGAGCAGTGTTTCTCAACCCTGCTCCTGGACGCCCCCCTGCAAGTTTTAGATCTCTCCCTGCCCTAACATACCTGATGTAGCTCATGAAGGACTTGATAATGAGCTGATCATTTGAATCAGGTGTGACAGAGCAGGGAGAGATCTAAAACATGCAGGGCAGGGGGGCGCCCAGGAGCAGGGTTGAGAAACACTGTATTTGAGAGACTACATAGGCTGTTTACACTGATTGTCCAAACCTGTTCTTTTAAGCCCGTTTTTTTTTTTTTTTTTACAGACATGAAAGGATCTTACGTGATTTTCTCGAAAGACTGATGATGTTTGTAGCTGTTCATCTCCTGTTTCCAGTGTAGCACCCCAAAAACCACATTGACATTGCCCTTGAAAGCATTCACCATTTGAATGTAGTTGAAGTGAGTGGGACTTCCAACTTCAGTGGCTGGTCCCTATTGATCACTGATTGGTCATTGGCTGAGCTGTTCAGCAGAACCAGTTGGTCTGAATGACACCAAATTTGACCACTTCAACATGGACATGACCTCAATGGGGCTGTCTGTGCTGGAACAGGAGCTAGAAGAACCTGGATACACAGATAAGACCTATATGGTGTAAATGTAGCCATGTAGAAACACACTCTGGTCAGAGAATGCTACCTCTGATCGAAACGACTCAACAGTTGCCTTTCATTTAGTCGGAGCGTTCGTAAGTCGGGCTTCAGCTTTTCCTACCGTCTCTAACCCCCCCCCCCCCCCCCCCCCCCCCCCCCCCCCCCCCGTGTTCCCAAGGCTGCTTCTTGGCTCGACACTGTCCCCGGTGGTGTGGATGAATGTCTGCAGTCCGCCCCCAACAGCGATGGGCTTAGGTCTGTGCTGCGAAGCCAAATGTGTGGCCGGGAGCGCCTGGGGAATGGAGGTATGCCCCTCCCCCACGCCGCAGGAGTCTTGAGCCCTGTCATAATCTGTAAGCTCAGGTGCTTTAACAGTTTCAGGGAGTTTTATTTGCTTGTACCTTATTTTGCTTGTGTTGTGCAGACGTCAGCCCGGCTCAGACCAACCTCCTCAGCCTTTTCCCCGTCCGCCTCCAAAACATGACCGCGTACCCCCCCACCGCCGATTCCGACAGTGAGTCAGACCTCTTACCCGGTGATGCGGTGGACTGCAAGAGAGGAGAGGAACCGGGGATGGCTTGTGTCGAACGGGCGTACGGCCAGAGGCCGCGGGCAACCGAGCTGATTGGTCGAGACCGGGGATCTGGCAATCGGTCCGCAGGAGAAGCGGTCTCATCCGACTGGGGCACTCTGGGGTTTGTTGTTCAGAGCCAATCGGTGATGATCATCCCCCAGGCGGGCCGGCCCTCACTCACCGTCGTGTCCCAGTCGACGCCCACTCTAGCCCTGCCTGTGGCCTGCAGGGGGCAGTCAGGGGTTGACTGTCCCTTAGCACTGGGCGGGCCATCACCGGAGATGAACACCGCTCCTGTGAGCAAACTAAAGCCACATGCCTCCCCAGGGAAGTAAGTGCATGTGTGCGTGCGTGTGCGAGCATAATTACCCAGAGAGGTTGGTCGGAGTTTGTGTGTCGGGAGTGCCGAAGCGTATTAGCAGCAATAACAGGGAACGGATTTGTTTGTGTGTGTTTATTTTGAGTGCATTTGAACAGTGTCAGGATTTGAATAGTGAGTGCCTATCGGTCTTATGATTTACATGACAAACACCATGCGGTACATTGTCTTCTCAGCATCATCTCTGAGTCGTCTGATACGCTGGTTGAATGCATCGTGGTTGAGAGTGACACAGGTGAGCGGATGAACATCCCTATTAGGCAGCTTTTTAATACTCTCAGGCCCCTGCGGTTCATTATCAGTTGTGAGCTCTCACCTTTTCCTCTCGTCCCCTCGCAGACAACCCCGCCGGCGAGTCTTCGTCCTCCGAGACGCAGCCCGCCAACGCTTCCCACAGTTCCCGGCGGGTGGCCCACAAATGTCCCGCGTGCGGGAAGTGTTTCGTCTACCGCTGCCAGGTGCTTCGTCACCTGGCGACGCACTCTCGGGGCGGTCGCCACCGGTGCTCCCGGTGTGGCGACGGTTTCCCGACGCCAGGCGACCTGAACGACCACAAGCGGTCCGTGTGCGCTGACGCCACCTTCGACTGCCCCCAGTGCGGCAGGGGGTTCGCGTCACTCCGCGAGCAGTACCGCCACCGCCTCACCCACAAGACCAGCACGTGTTTCCAGTGCGGGTCGAGCTTCCGGACCCAGCTGGAGCTCAGCCGGCACCACAAGACCCACTGGGCCCAGCCTCTGCACCAGTGCTGCCTATGCGGGAAACGCTTCCGCCTCCGCTCCAGCCTGACCAATCACAAGCAGACGCACTCGCCCGGGGGCGGCTTCGCCTGCACGCAGTGCCAGCGTGTGTTCGCCTCGGCAAAGGAGCGCGCTGCCCACCGCCAGATGCACCGCGTGCCCAAGCTCACGTGCCCAGTGTGCAGCGAGACGTTCACGTCGCAGGCGAAGCTGATCAAACACCAGCAGGGCCACCCGGCATCCCAGGGTGGCGAGGGGCCGCGGTACAAGTGCCGGTACTGCGAGGAGACGTTCACCGGGCTGACCCTGATGAGGATCCACCAGAGGAGTCACATCGTGGACCGGCCTCACAAATGCGGCCAGTGCGAGAAGAGCTTCACCACTCTGGGCTCACTCCAGTCCCACCTCAGGACCCACTCGGAGGAGAAACCCTACCTCTGCTCGCAGTGTGGCAAGCGCTTCCGGACCAAGGACGGCATGGAGGGCCACCTCCGCATCCACAAGGGCGAGAAGCCGTTCCGCTGCTCGTACTGCGAGAAGCGCTTCACGGCGCTCGCCGGGCTCAATGTGCACGTGCGGCAGCACACGGGCGAGAGGCCGTACGTTTGCGAGGTGTGCGGGAAGGCGTGGCCGTCGGGCGGCGACCTGCAGAAACACATGCGCTGTCACACGGGGGAGAGGCCGTACAGCTGCGGCGACTGCGGAAAGGCGTTCTCCATATCCTGTCACCTGACGGAGCACATGAAGACGCACTCAGGTGAGCCCCGGCAGCTGGCGGTTAAGTGGGCCTACGGTTAAAGAACCATAGGTTCAAGTCATTTTAACCGTATTAATACTTTCATGAATGCGATTCCGGACTTATGCAGTGTGTTCTTAAAGTTCTGATCATTACCATAATATTCCGTGCAACCTGAAATAAAACACTCTGGATTCTTATATGTAGTCACTATTTAAATTCCTATTCTGATTTGAAATTCTTAAATTATTGTCCAAAAAAAAAAAAAAAAAAAAAAAGGTGAGAAGCCGTTCAGCTGCCCGGAATGTGGGAAGAGCCTGAAGAGGAAGTTTGACCTGAAGAAGCACCTGTTGACCCACTCAGAGGTGCGTCCGTACCCCTGCCCGCAGTGTGATAAGAGCTACACCCGTCGCACGCACCTCAACAGGCACCTGCAGACGCACTCCGCTGAGCTGCTTACAGCACCATCTTAGCTAGCGTCGCTTATTTAGCCGTGGGTGGACGTCTCAATGGAATTCTGCCTTCGAAACACATTGGGCTCCCATCAGCGAGACTCGGTCTCCGAGATGACGAATTCTATGATTTCCAGAGAGCAACGGAACATTCTGCACATGGATGGGTGGGGGAAGCTGGCAGAACCAAACACTACCTCCCTGCTGCTTCGCTTAGACTGACTGAGATCAAATGACTTTTCCAGATTCATCTTCAGTTAATCCGAAATATTATTTGTGTTGTATCGCTGTAGTCTAAGGTTATCAGTATAGACCTGAAGCCTCTTCTGTCTCGTGACTTTCTACTTTGTGCCAAACACAATGTTGTGGCCTCTTTTGTTTGTGAAATTGTTAATAAAACTGATTTTCTTTTTCAAAGTGTTTGTTTCAAATTAATGTCTTTAAACATTTTGACTGAGGGCAAAACATTTAAAATAATGGCTTTAAAATGTCACAAGTGCCTTTTCTTACAGAGCTTCTGTCCAAATGATTCTGAACAAATTATCCTGTTGAATTTATGTCAACAAAAATATTGAGGTAGCTTCACTTTGTTTATATTGTATCTGTAATTCAGTTTAATATTTATGACAGCTAGTAATATTTTTACCCTTACCCAGTCAAGAACTGGATTTGCATTTTTACATATACGGTATATTCCCATAGTGTATGGTTGAACTAACTGAAACTGAAAATGATAATGACCTTTTAGTGTAAAAGCTGTTAAAAAAACTTCCTGGAATTTCAAATATGTTTTGCTGGGATTTTACTTTAGCCAAATAATTATTGTCCCCAAAAGGATTATTGGATTTTAAAACCAGTGAATGTTAATCTGGGTAAGGTGGTGGGCTCTAGGCCCTCCTGTCAGCCAATCAGATTTTTACACCAATATCTTGACATTACATTCCTTACTCACACACATACTGAGCACATCAAGGTCCAAAATAGACTAATGAAAATACATTGAAAAGAATAGATTTTGTAGTCATGTTTAAGACATTATAACACAAACATCCACAATCAGAAATGTAAACAAAGAGATGGTTTAAAACAATTTATTAGAAGACTTCAATATGTCACTCAGGTGTAGTATATCAAAATATTAAATTACTGTATTTTATTTAGTGTTAACAAATCTGATAATAGCAAGAACAATTAGTAAATTCATAATCTGACATCAACATTCCAAAAAAGATTACACAAAATAAAATACACTCAGTATTTAAATGTTCTTTATAATAAAGAAAAAATGTTGGAAAACAACAACTGCATAAACAATGACACAATATGCCTTAATTATTTGTTACTAGACAACTCACTAAATGTGTTAAAAATGTAAACTACACTTAAAAACAAAAGAATATATATATATTAAAAAAGGTAATACCCCCACACTCCCACCATATCCAAGGAATGTATTGAGCTTCTGGTATGCAATCAACAACATTTACAAAACAAATCAAAATGACTAGTAATGAATTAATGAATAGTAATGAATTAATTACTAATAAGATTATGGGGCAGGGTGTTTTTATCTACTAACCCTTGACCCCATAATTAAAGACTTCCTTCCAATGCACTTTCACAAAATGGACTATTAATTAAAACAATACCAAACAGTTGCAACTACTCAAACCTAAAATAAAAAATATTCACGCCATAGTTTTAACATGATGTACATTCCAGTTCAATGTGTTTTACACTGGAATAACAGGTGAGGCAGCCTGTGGGCTCCACCAAATGTGGTTAACAAGCTCCTTCCATTGTCATAAAGTTTTAAAATAACATCCCCTTTAAACTACACAGTAGCGAACAACATTCACTGTTTCATTGAAACAACTGACATTTGCCATACAAACGATAGCAAATTGTTTTTACATAGACTGGACCGGACTGTCTAACTGACAGTGTTTCTGGACTGAGGATGACACCCTGCGCTCTACTTTGCTGAGGACCGAGCATGGTAGCCCTTCCCCTTCAGGATACGACGCACCTATGAGAAACACCAGTGGCACATTATTGCAATACAGTCCTTTGTTAAAGAATGTGTAAGGACATGTTGGGCTTCCAAAAAGCTGGCAACTATCTTCAAGTCTGAGACTTTACATGGCCTGCTAACACTTGAACTTGAGTATTTTTCGTGTTACAGTTTGGTATAACTTTCTTTTAGACCACTTTAATATTCCCATGTTTTTTTTATCATTATGTAAAATCATTCTTAAGCTTTGGATCCGACACCTGTTTACTAGAGGCGTGTGCGCCATTTCCTCAATATTTACCTGGTCTCCAATGGGTCCTTTATGCACCAGCTGGGCCGGCTGCTCTTTCTCTAGGTTCAAGGCGCTGGGGTCGGCCCCTTTCCTCATCAGCAGTTTTACAGCATCCACCTGAGCCAAGCGACCATTCACAGCACTGGCAATGTGCAGTGCTGTGTTTCCACTGAATGCCTGGAAGAGTCTTTGCTTAGTTAATGGGTTAAGAACAGTTTTTTGCGTTTTAAATTTTGCTAATAATGAATACATGTACTTCTTTTCATCCCAACCTAGCATACATTTTGCTTTTGATAAAACCAAGTTATATAAGTTCAAACTCTTCTTGCTGAGTCATTCATGACTTTGAAGTTCAAACCAATAGACAATGAGGTAAAATAGTTAGCAATAAGGTACAACAGGCAGTGCTGTATCTTTAAGGCAATCGCAGATAAATGGTGTTGTTTGGCCTGACCCGATAAGAGTATGCTGGTAACTGCTCGATTTCCTTGCATATTTGAAAACTGGAAGTGTTCTCTTCAGACAATTTATGACGTATCTATTTTTTCCCAGTGCAATGTTATCTAAAAATGTTTTATTTTGTGGACTGCATGACATTTGGAACTGTCCGTAAATGAAACATGTTCAAACATGAATGCCAGTGTGATTTAACCGAGCACTGACTCTATTTCCTGGTGTTCTTGTGCTCGTCCAGTAAATGTCAGGTACAGTTACTCGCACAGAAGTGGCCAAGCAGCCAAGCCAGAATAAAATCAAAGGTAGAAACTGCAGAGAATTATAGTATGATACTAGTTTGGTTCACTGACACAATGGGAGGATTACGTAACACAAAATGTTGTCTTTTTATTAATGTGTGCCTCATTTTCATATTTTTAATAAGTAAAAGGAAAAAATATATTAGGGTGGGATGTCTACCTCCGGATGACTAAGAACAATGAACAAAAGGAGCACTTATGTAAATGTTTGTCAGCTCATAATTTAAGGAAACATGCTGATTAATTATCCAATGTTTGTTTGAGAGAAACAAGACAACTTACTGACTGAATTTAAATCTCCTAAGTCAGTAGACACTGTAGCAATCTCTCACCTTGGCATTGACCGAAGACAGAGAGCCTGCCTGGTCCAGGAAGATGCGTAAGAGCTCCACATTAGCCTCTTCCGAAGCCATATGCAGGGAAGTGCGTCCACTTTTACGATCCTGTTGGAAAAGGACAAATAAACATATTCAATTAGTATATTATGTACACATATACATACTATTATTCTATTATATTTGGACACGCCTAGTCATTGAGGGTGCTTTGAACAGTTGAGACGTGTCTGTTACTTGAACTCTGTGAAGCATTTATTTGGGCTGCAATATGAGGTGTAGTTAATGGGGCGATTTGTGAGGCTGGTTACTCTAATGAACTTATTCTCCTGCAGTAGATGTGACTCTGGGTCTTCCTTTCCTGTGGCGGTCCTCATGAGAGCCAGTTTAATCATAGCGCTTGATGGTTTTTGTGACTGCACTTGAAGAAACTTTGCAAGTTCTAAACATTTTCTGGATTGACTGAGCTTTCTTAAAGTAATGATGGACTGTTGTTTCTCTTTGTTTATTCAAGCTGTTCTTGCCATCACATGTACTACAGTACAGACATAATGATGGTCTTCTGTATACCAACCCTACCTTGTCACATCACAACTGATTGGCTCAAACGCATAAAGAAGGAAAGAAATTCCACAAGTCAACTTTTGACAAGCCTCACCCGTTAATTTAAATGCATTCCAGTTGACTACCCTATGAAGCTGGTTGAGTAAATGCAAAGACTGAGCTAAGCTGTCACTGAAGCAAAGGATGGTTAATTGAACCAGTCTACAATATGAAATATATTTTGATTTGTTTAACACTTTTGGTTACTAGATGATTCCATGTGTTATTTCATAGTTCTGATGTCTTCACTATTATTGTATAATTTGGAAAATAGTAAAAATAAAGATACACCCTTAGGAGTAGTTGTGTTCAAAACTTTGACTGGTACTGTATGTGAGTTTTTATTATAAATACAGAATGTTATATATCAATATACAAACACTGAGAAATATCAGAATATGAAATGTGTTCCGTTGCCAAAGAATGATTTAGTGATAGATATTCCGACTCTAGCTTTTTGTTACCTTGCCAATTCCACTATGGTAAAAAGTCAATGAAATGCAGACCGTGGAGAAAAGAAAAGCATGCGGCCATTGGCACATAGTCAAAGACTTTGATCTAACAACGTGTATATTTGTCAAATCTGTCATTATTTGTTTACTGTAACAGGCAATGCGGTTACTCACACCTGATATGGATATATGTGTCTGTTTTTGCTGCGTAGCCATTTCCCTCATCTTTTCCTCAAGGGTTTCTGTGACATTTCCATGGTTTTAGACGAGTTCGATCTTTTTATCTTTATCCTATGTTCACAGGAGTTGGCGAGGCAGCACAGACATCTACGACCAGGCAACTCACCTTTGTTGCACAGGAGGAACCCATAAGCAGGAGCATATTGACACACTCCCCCAGTAGTTTCCTCCTCTGCACCAGCTCCGTTGCTCCAGGAGACTGGTGGGTCGCCATACAACTCAACTCATGAACCACAGCATTGTGGGACAGCACTGCTGTGTGAAGAGCAGTAAGGCCTGAAGAAAACCGGGATGGGGCATTGGGGAGAAAGTATTTGTTTGCTGATTATAATGGGTGAATCGTCAAATAGTTCAAGGTGTTGTTTGGGACTCAGCTTTGGGTTAAATGTTAGTTTGTGGCTCGGTCAAATATTACAGTTTGGGAAACGCCCTGAGGTAAAATGTTACAGTTCATATCTACCGGTTCCTCGGTCTGTTCTATGTAGCTGTTTTGAGCAGCTCTGACTCACCGTCGTAGTTGAATTCCTCCACATTGAGTTTTTTCCCTTTGCCTTTCATGGCTCTTCGGATGGTCTACAGGAGGAGAAAGAGAGAGGAGAAACATGTTGACCAGGGAAATCGAGAGAGGATGTGTGGGAAGAGTCAGACTTCAATCATGTGTGTAAACTGTGCAGAGTACAAAATGTTCATGACAGCAAGCCAGAGTATAGTTTTAGACCTCTAGGACAGTAACTAGGTGCCAAGCTATCCGCAGACACAAGCTAAAAATGTTATTCAGTGTCTCAACCCATGACAAGGACACCTGTTGTAAGTGTTAGCCAGTACCAGATAAGTGACAGATGAACAGGTGTTAATGATTGAGAGCCATAGCGTGCCACGCTCTGTTGGCGGTTAATGTTTGACGGGCCTCCAGTGTATTTGCCATGACCTCTTATCAAAGTACATCTGTTGCTGAACCAGTTTGAGTTGGAGAAAGGGGAATTTGTCCCAGAGTTGTTTTTGAGGAAATGCTCTGTGATTGGCTGTCATATCAGTTGAGGAAGTCACTGCCTGAGATGTGATCCTGATATACAACCACGATCGTTTTGAGTCACAGGCAAACCTTGACATGAAACCTTGTTTTAAGTCAGATGCAACTACAGACAGTGAACGTACCAAGTCAACACAAACTTCATCAACAAATAGGAACAAACCGCCAATTAGAATATACATATCACTGAAAAGGGCAACTTTGATCAAAATGCGTACACAAAGTTGGTAGATCTGTTCTGATGATAAATACATCACAGTTGAGTTCTCTATAGTTTTTTTTGGCAATAGTGGAACTGCTCTACATTTGGAGATGACTGGGCAGAAATCATCCTGTCTTCATTTTCAACAGTCTCGGTCTAAAATTCCAGCGTGTAAAAAAAAAAAAAGTCCAGCCCTCAGTGTTTTCACTTCTGGAAACTTACATAACCCTAAATGAATGAAGGTGCACAGTCCATTTGATACTGTCTCAGTTTACCAGTGGTTCCCAACCAAGGTTGATTGCTCGATTCCCAGGGGGTACATGAGAAGAGTCTTGACACCTTTGGCTTACTTGTAAAAATGCACTTCAGTTGCCTGGCAACCCAAACCCCTTGTTTCAGTCAAATGCTACGCCACACGCACAGACTTTAGTTTCTTCTCAGCAATGAATCTGGAAGTGAGTACCCCCAAGAGGACTTCTCAACCGCATAATGACCTAACGATGATTGGTCCCAGAAACCTATGGTTTAGGCCAGAGTCAGAACACACATTTACATTCAAGTAATTTAGCAGACGCTCCTAACCAGAGCAATTTACAGTAGTGTGTGCATACATTTTATCATACTGGCCCGCATGAGAATCAAACCCAAATGAGATACATGGGACCATGGGTAAGGCGGCGTTCCACAAATGTGTCAATGGCAATGATACACTGATTGATTTGTGATGATCCAATCTCTGATGACTGTTTTGCGAAACATTCTCTTGGGCGTCACCATTGACAATTTAAATGACGGATGTCTCAATGAAAGAATGTAGCGAACATACAGCTGCAGAGTATTTCAAGTCAAGACAAGTGCTTCAGGGGTATTTTTGGGCCAAACAAAATTCAGTGAGTGGTACAGTAACCAAAAACGTTAGAAACCACTGGGTTAGGCAAAATAAAAGTATTCAACTGTTGAATTTGTAAACTGACTATTATTCTACATAATATTAACTTCAATTAAATCTGCCCTGTTTCAATTATGAATTATTTCACAAGAAAGAGAAAACAACCACTCATCCTGCAGTTAATAAAAAGTAAGTACACCCTCTTTTTTTCTGAAATATCTTCAGGTAGCCATTTCTTGTAACTGTGTTTCAGTCTCTTATGTCGACTGGGAGGAATTTTTGGCATTTCTTTACAGTACAGCTTCAACTGTAGTGTATGAGGGCTTTTCCATTGGATTGAAATTTGGGCTTTGACTTGGCAAATCAATAACCCTCCTTTTTTGCCTTTCTTTTGGAGCTATGCTATTCTGTTTTGGGTCATTGTCCTGTTGCAGGATCCATGTTCGGTTCAGTTTCAGCTTTTTGACACATGGCTTCACATTCTGCTTAATAATTCTCTGGTACAATATGGGATTCATAGTTGACTCAGCGACGGGAAGTTGGCCAGCCCCTGAGGCACCAAATCAGCCTAAAACCATAATGCCCTCACCTTCATGCAGTAGGTATGAGGTTATTCTGTTCAAAGGCAGTGTTTAGTTTTTGCCAACATGGCATCTGGAATGCAGCCAAAGAACTCCGCCTTTGACTCTGTCCAGACTACATTGTTCCAGTAGTTTTGGTCTTTACGCAGTTGTTGTATGGAAAACATCAATTGTGTCTTGATATTTTTTTTGAGAGCAGAGGCCTCCCATCTAGGCCAAATTTGTGCAGTGTCTTTCTGACAGTTGATTCATGCACTTCGACTTTCATTGTGGCAAGAGTGGCCTGTAGATCCCTTGATGTTACCATGGTCTTCTTAGAGACTTAAATGAGCATCTTTCGTTCAGCTTTTGGGCTGAATTTGGTTTAGGTTGCCATTGGTCTGGAATTTTCACCATTTCTAATGATCTGTTGGACATCGGAATGATGTACATCAAATGCTTGGAAATTACTTTGTAACCCTTCCCAAAATCATGGACATCAATATGTTTATAAGCTATTCATCGAATCAGTTTGAATACCAAAGTAGTAGTGATCACCAGGATAATAGGATCTCTGAGAGCGTATGAGCAGTTTTTGATGGCGGACTAAATTGCATCAATGCTGACAACATAGTATGAAATGATTTTCTGGATATTTGGTTAGGTAATGCCAAATGTATTTCTGAATTACAAATGGTACAGAATATATACAGTATATTTGTACTGTGTGTGTATATATATATATATATATATATATATATATATATATATACACACACACACACACACACACACACACAAAATATTTAAAGATTCTTTCTGGCATTTTTGTAGATAAGCATTTTTGTTAATGAAACCATGCTGCACTGGAAACAAATTCATGATTCCCCATTAGTTTCTGTGGTCATGATACTATGCTTCTCTATTTTCACTGCTGAGGTTGAGTGTTTGCGGGATTGCTTCAAAGATGACTTACAATTACGAAACGGCTGGAACAATGTGGTCAGGTGAAATACACAGCCCTACTGGCATGGCATCACACTCAAACGGGTCAAAGTGTCAAAGGGCTGACCTGGAGAGTGAGAGTGTGGCCCTTCTCTGCACACACATGCAGAGGGGAGCGACCCCAGCGGTCAGCGGTGTTGATCTGAGCCCCCAGACTTAGCAGATCCTGTGCTATCAGATGTTGATTGGCGGCAACACTCAACTGAAGTGCACTCTGGATACAACCACAACAAAAGACAAGAAAGAATCCATGTTGAAAATCCTTCACAGATTATCACAGCTGTAATGAAATCACACATGCGACCAATACCAAACCAACACATAGCAACGTCCTAGGCACTAATGTGTGTGTGGGTGGGTGTGTTTCTCAAAATATATCAGCGACAAAACTGTGGTTAAACTGGAAAAGAGCAACAGCTTGGGCACATATTCTGTCTCATTTTTGAAAAAATGCAAAGGATAAAATTGCAGTTAAGGTTAGGCATTACAGGTTAAATTCAGGGTTAGGAGTTACAGTAAGGTTAAGTTCAGGCATAAAAGTGATTGAGGTTAATCAAGGGCAATCAAATGGTGTGACCATTTAGATAGCTAAGTAAATGTGTGTTTGTATGTGTGTGTGTACACAAACCTATGTGTTGGTGTCGGGACAGGGCTCAATTTAGAATTGAATTTGCATGAGCTGAACTCCTTACCTGACCATTGTGTTCTTTCATATCCAGCATACCAATGTTTGCCATCTTGTTGGCCAGCACAAAAGCCACAGCCCTTCTGCCCTGTGCCACAGCTATGTGCAGGAATCTGTTAACATGCAGATTATCAGCCCTCCAACCAAAATAAATTAAGGGGTTCAGGAAGCTAGAGCTGGCCCTGCTTAGATTGCCAACAACAGGTTTATATGCTATGTCCAACTTCAACAGAGAAAATGAGTTGGAAAAACAGCAGTTACGAAACATTCTGAAGACTGGATAGTGCTGGAGATGCCGCCGGCCTATTCAGAAATGGATAAAACTGTTTTTGAATCATTTGCCCCACACTCTTGCAATGCCATTCAGAGTTATCTTAAGTGAAATGTTTTATTGCCTGTAAGACATTTTAAATGTCTTATAAATGCCATTTTTATTGTCAATTGTTTTTTAATGTATGTTTTAATTACCATTTTGTATGTGTTTTCATTGCTGTAACACAGAGTTCGGCTGTAAGAGAGACCTTGGTCTCAGTTGATTTCTCTGTATAAATGGAGGTAAATAAATGGCAATATTTGTAGAATAGCAGAAACACCATTTGCAATAACTGAGCAGCTTGCTAATGGCACAAGGGAACTTCAATTCCAGTTCACGGAAATATAATATTTTTAGTAGGGGTAACTCACAAAGAGTTAATCATATTCAGGTTTCCTGGACATCAAGTCTGAAAAACTCTTGTTTAGTTGATTAGGTCTAATATGTGCAAATGTTTACAATGTGTCAATGATTAACACAAACTCACGTGTCTCCATCGTCATCCTGGCTTGTGAGCATCTCGGGGGTGAATCTGGCCAACTTCTCCTCTTCCTGTTGGATCTGCCATTGAAAGAAGGACATTGGCTCCCCTTCATCAAACTGAGCCAGTGGACAAATGCTGTTTGGGGAGAGTTGAGGTGTAATAGCCTGGGGGATGTAGGAGTTTCCAATTGCATGTGGGAGCTGGTTTTGAGGGTAAAGTGACTGACAGCCGACAAAGCTGAAGGGGTCTGGGCTGGTCTCTTCAGGGGAGGTCTCTGATTTCATGGACTCATATCCCAGGTCCAGGATGTCAGCATCGATTGTGCTTATATTTGTAGGGCTCACAATCTGAAAGACAAGTGGATGGCAATTATTCAAGTACATTATCTTTTAATAAATCAACACTTTTGTTGGAAAAGATTAGTAGTTCTTTCAAAACCAGCAGAATTCACATGCAAAGCACATTTTTATAGTGCCACATGACCTGCCTAAAAATTTCATTAGTTTTTCATTAGCTAAAACCCACTATTCCTGATCTGGGGCCGTGCAACCTGTTCTACATAGAGCCTAAACATAAAGGAATTGTGCTGAAAGTTCAAGGGTATTGAATTAAACAATGTAACCATAAGCATTAAATTACCTGCATTCCCTTTGGAGTAGGAAGTCTTTTAGCAGGAAAATCTGTTATCATGCAGTCTGCAGTCCTCTTCTGCCCTTGGAGAAGAGCTATCAAGGCTACAAGATAAACAAACTATTTGCACATCATCTTATATTCATGTATTTTTGGGTAATGTGGTCAATACTATTTCAATATTACCTGTGCATTCACCCTCAGGGTGCTGATGAACCTGAAAAAGAGGAGAGGATTGAGAGATTCTGTAGTATAATATTTAATTATTATACTACATACATGCAATATTTTAATCTGAATCGACACACAAAATAGAACATAAAAATAACAAAACCTCGTCCCAAGTGTCTGGGAACGGGATTAACAATAACATGACAAATGTATTTTCCTGTACCTTGTGGTTGCGGCGTTTCTGCATAATGAGTTCTTTCACAGTATTCTTCACCCGCACACCTTGGAAGCGCTCGAAACACCGCACCTCACTCATGGAAAACTCTGCAATAGGTATGAACGGTTATAAACAATACCGGTGAGAAATAAACAACAAAATATATCCAGGAAATGTAGAAAAATAATAAGTTGTGTTAAAGTTGTTTTGGTCAATGTGCAAGTCAGCACTTAGTAGCAGGACTAACACAGTTCATCCGAACTCTGCCTGTCGATTTCAAGCAGATCGCTCAAAAACTCCATTGTTTTCCACAGGGCGTGGAACATTTACGCACAAAAAAGGCGAGAATGGCGAGACCAGATTAATCGTTGAGAGTGCTTTCTATGTAGCTACAGATGATCAGATCTAATGCGTGAATAGTCACAGACCATCTCAGACATTCTTAGAATATCACATTCTCAACATTTAATAGAATAGATGCATTTTGTTATGGAAGGGTAGTTTTAGTTACATTTCAGTTATGGAAGGGTAGTTTAACAGGCAAGATACCGACGTTCCCCACACAGACGTTTTCAACAATCTCATACCTACAATCTCAATATACCAGGCATTCTCTGAAATTCAACCGTTAAAAATTGTCCTTTGAGTAGTTCTGTGTTGATTAAGGAATCAGTTGTTGATTAAAGTGATTAGTTTCATATGTATGTTTAATTTCTATTTTACTCATTGTTTTGGTATTGGTTTATTTCAATTGTATTTGTTGTGTTATTGTTAGAGGGGCTGCCTTGCTACAGATTGTCAAATCGCTAAACGTCGTGGTTAAACACTGCGGTGAAGTTAGTTTTAGATTGAATATTGGGCCACATTCGACTCCTCAAATCTCAGCTATTTAACGAAACGTTCAGTTAAACCAATAAAAGTCTAATTGTGATAAAAAATGTATGTACGGTGTTGCATAATCCTTTTTCCCAACGTTTTAACCAAGCTGAACAACTCAGTGCTCCGGAGAATTAGCCGCTGTGTATCCGAGCTGACAATTGAGATGGAAGCTTTCTCCGCACTGGTGCTGGTACAGGGCGCGTTCAAATTTTCTACAAAATGTTGCCTTCTAACGTCAAGCTTCAATGACTTCTAACCTACAGTAAGTGTGCCATGCCCATTAATGTATATATTCTTGATCTGGGATGGTTGGAGAACAATGCTCACCTTTTTTTCCCAACATTTTGAAATAACTTTGCCATTTGAATAGCTCCTGCAATTATTATGCCATAACTAAACAAATTATATTTTCTGAATTGAGAGACGGTGTAGAAGAATGAAAACATAAAATGTGTGCATTGTTCTCCACCAACCCCCGATCAAGAATATATAATTTGTATTATCATGGCATACTTATTGTAGGAGCTATTGAAATGAAAACGTTCTGTCAAATTCTGAAATGTGAAATTTAAAAAAAATAAAAGGAGTACATTTCTCTTAATTCTCCCCTGACTCAGAATATATACTTTGCATAGGCATGGCACACTTGTTGTAGGAGCTATTGAAGCTTGAAGTTAGAAGATTGCATTTTGTAGACAATTTGAACGCGCCCAGTACCAGCACCAACCCTAAGCTTCCTCCTCGGTTGTAAGTTCCGATGTACTGTGCTGTGGCTTGGCTACTGAATATTTGAACTTGGTTAAAACGTAGGTAAACATACACCTTTTTAATCACAATGAGAAGCTATTGAGATTTGAGCAGTAGAATGCCTGGACAATATCCAATCTAAAACGAACTTCACTGGTCAAATAAAAGTCAGCAGCGCAAGACAAAACAACATTCACCAAACAACCACAGCACACTTGAGAAATGTATTTTATTTTCCTATTTTCTACAGTGTCTTTAATATTTATAACTCTGAATGATTTGGGAACCTCTGAACGTTTTGAGTAGGTGAGGTTTAGTTGCGACTGGTGTGGGCAGAATGGAGCTCCAACGTCAGTTAAAAATAGCATGGTGTACAGTTAGACTACAGCGAATAACATCTAAAATTCGAGTATTCTCAAGTGTTTAAATATGTAGTTTTGATCGACATTGTATGTACAATTTGACGTCGGAGCTCTAGTCGACTCTGTTTATGTGTCTTGTTCCAGTATCCATAAGTAGCCTAGCGTTGATTACTGTCAGATAATATGAAGTATAGCCTACAGCCTATTCAAAAGTATAGTTAAACGTATATAGCCTGCTTGAGATGAAGTTATTTATATTTTAGAGGTGTATTTTACCTTTTGTATCAGTACTTGCTGTTGATGAAATCGGGCTTCCAACATTGCCTGAGGCATCACATTCGTTTGGAGTACAGAAAGAGTTGTTGAGCTGCATAAAACAGTTATCCGGATAAAAAGACTGCATATAAACTGGGCTCGTCATAGCAGTCCCTGGATTCAAAGTGTTCAAGCCGTTGTGGATAACTCTGTCGATTATCATGTTTAGTTCCGATCTGTAGATTACTTGGCTATAGTATTGCGTTATCGTGTTCAGTATAGACTACTTGCTCTGTATCAGAATGTCTGATAGAGTAGTCTATGACTCAGTGGACGCGTAACGAAACCTAACGGAAGACAACAAGACATGAAAGGCATTTGTCCAATAGAAGCCGTTTTACGTTTTCCGCTGCTAAACATGCACCTTTTTGCTACGTATGTGCTCGTAGTCTAGAATTACATTCTTACACTTCCATTTCAGTGTATTAGGTCCATGTACTAATGGTTAATTCCATTATTTTCATTTTTGTATGTAGAGAAAGACAAAAAACAATTTGGTTTATATATGTAATTTATATAGGAAGTACCTTAGGTTTCAAGACCCGAATAAATTTAGTTTAATATTTATTAGTAATCTATTTATTTATTTACCACTTTGTGATCCATAAAACCAGATGAAGGTAGAAAGCAATGTACACAGTTAGATTTTTAGCGAGAACCGAACATTTCCTTTAGCGGAGTCCAAAAGTACGGTTGTCTGACGCGTGGGTGGTTTAGAGTTCATCATAAAGTGACATACCGATGACTGCGTGCGAGTAACACGTACATTATTCACTACCTTGAAATCATGGTATATACATTTTCTTTTTGTCAATAGATTTCTATCGAGATGACATACAACTAAAACCTCTTGTATTTTTGTCACTGACCGCCCTTGTCTAGACTACACCCATTAGATTTTCTATTTTAACTTCCCTGATTTTATATAAATGTATCCTTCTATAAATGTATAGTGCTGGAATACAGAGCCATAAATTATACATTTGTCACGGTCCAAATACTTTCAGCGTTGATATATGGGTGTTAAGGGAAATTGTATACTTTTATTAAACCTTGTATTGCGAAAAAAATGTAAATGTCCAAGGCGGTTAATACCTTGCAATCCACTTGCAATTTAAATTTGAAAGCCGTTGGGTTAAAAAAAATCCATACCTTTTAACTAATACAGTCTGCCCCATTGATTTCTTCCCTTATAATAATGAAATGATATGCTTGCCATTGGCATATCATTTCGTTATAAGGGTCTGGGGCAAGGGCATGTACAATAGAGTAAGCAAGAGATCAATAAGTTCCACCAAATGACGTGGTATATATATATATATATATATATATATATATATATATCAAGTTGCATAGGTGTTCACCACATGTGATATGTACTGTATATATAGATTGATAAGGTGTTCAGCCGGTGCAGTGATCATATTGCATCTCAGGCAATTTGACTTTGAAGGAGTAAAGAGTGACGAAATTGTCACTTTTATTTTTAATAAGGACTAGGCATTTTTGACAGAGGTACATTTTTTGCCAGTGTACAGAGGCCATATTCTATAGGAAAACCTGTTCATTAGTGAGCAGACTGTAACACATTTTTATATGACAGTGTCATCATTAGTGTTCTTAAGTTGATATTTATTATAATGGCTCCACTATTACATGGTTCTTTAGCTGGAGAAATCTCACGATAATCAACTGGTGGGATAGACCACTGGCAAGAAATGTAGCCTAATAATTCCCGTATCAGGAAAAAGCTTTCTTTAATTAGAGTTGCTTTCCCAAAGCACCATTTTAAAGTCATCTTTCCTTACATGATTGTAGATCAGATATGGTCGAATAGTATAAGAATTTATATCTTGTACCAAATTGGATTAAAGAAGTTCACATGAAATGGATGCACACATACCCTCAAATTAAAGTAGATTATGTAGATGTTACACTTGCGACACATTTTCACACAAATTCAAGCTAGACATTTCTCCACTGTGCTCTTTTTGTTCAGGTTAGGAAGTGAATACATCTTTTTCATACTGTAGGTGTGAAGAAATATTCTTATTTCTAACCTGTAATAGGCTACTGGTTACTGTTCTGTAGACAATCCAGTTAAATTACTGTGTTTATTGGGTAATTTCACGTTTATTAAGTCAGAGTCTAAGACTAATTCTCAATTGTTCTTAATTGATCGTAAAAACAATGAAACCAAAACGATTTCTTCGTAATCGCACAGTAGGTGGCGGAATGCACACTGAATGAAGCGAAATCGCATATACCTATGAAGAAGCGACAGTTGATCCGGAAGTGTTTCTACTCCGCGGTCGCGCTATGATTGAATCGGAGAAGAACAGAGGATGAGGAGGGACAACATGTCCGAGACCTCTATCGAAGCGGGAAAGGAGATGCCGACAAAAAAGCAGAAATTGAGCAGTGACGAAAACAGTAATCCCGATATCTCTGGAGATGAGAATGTGAGATTTTGTTCTGTTTGTATAATTACCTATTTAACAATGAAAAGCTAAGTTACCTAGCTAGTATCGGTAGTACTTTACTTAGTGTACATAACCTACTAGTTTAGTTGTGCAGTTCGTGATGTTAGCTGGGCCTTGTACTTAACCAACACAAACCTGTTGTGGTTCTTTGACTTTTAAGCGTTCTGTAGGCATAATGCTAAAAGTCTCCCTATCACGCGAAACAACACCAAAGTTATTATTATAGATCGTTTCAGTTACTGTAGCTAGCTAGCTAACCACTGTAGCTATTCTCTCGCTAGCGTTAGCGGTCTTAGGTACTGTGCAGGAATCCCTCTGTCTCATCCGATTATCCAAAATTCATTTTAATCACAATCACACCCTATGCTTTCAGTGGCAGGCTATCCGACTTAGTTTCAGCACTCGGGTAACGAACAGTGGTAGTAGAATATGCATTGCAGGCTGGAAAAAACACCCAAAACATGAAATAACCTACATTTCATGGCACCAAACATTTGTGTTTGTAGGATGATGCTGTCAGCATTGAGAGCGGGACCAATGTAGAGCGACCGGACACACCCACCAACACAGCCAACGCTCCAGGCAGGAAGAGCTGGGGCAAGGGCAAGTGGAAGTCCAAGAAGTGCAAATATTCCTTTAAATGTGTCAACAGCCTAAGGGTGAGCTCATGTTAAAATAGTATTTCCAATACTTTTTAACAACAGGCATATAACTTCCGATCAGTTAGTTTGTATTTTGGTTAAAAATGGCATCTGTAAACATGAGGGAACTGACACATTGTGAGTCAGTGTGTTCACAAGGATAGGCTACCTCATCACATGACCATAGGCCTGCCTCAAGCTAATGTGTTAATAAAGTACTCTCCACACAGGAGGATCATGGCCAGCCATTGTTTGGGGTCCAGTTCAACTGGCACAGCAAAGAGGGGGACCCACTGGTGTTTGCTACTGTGGGGAGCAACAGAGTGAGTATCTATGACATGTTGAGCCTCTGGCATGTGTAACAACTAGTCCGTTGTCACGCGAATGTGTGTGCCTATTATTTCTTTTAACCAGAACATGTCAAATACCGAGTTAAACCCTAAACCCTCGGACGCCTTGCACCGCTGACTGTGGCATCGTTCGCCAGGTAACCCTGTACGAGTGCCATTCCCAAGGAGAGATCCGACTCCTGCAGTCGTATGTGGACGCCGACGCCGATGAGAACTTCTACACCTGCGCCTGGACCTTTGACACCAGCACCAGTCACCCTCTGCTGGCCGTGGCTGGCTCACGGGGCATAATTCGGGTGATCAACCACATCACCATGCAGTGCATCAAGGTGGGTGGAGGAACCTGTAAGTGGTTCCATCCAAATCTCTATCAAACAAGGGATGTTTTTTTTATTTTTTAAATGACTGCCATCGTGGAGGTTAGTTGTGCCACCTCCGTAATACTAAGAGAAATACAATTTAAAATGAATTATTTTTTGTATTTTCCTTCAGCACTATGTGGGTCATGGGAATGCTATTAACGAGCTCAAGTTTCACCCCAGGGACCCCAACCTCCTGCTTTCTGTCAGCAAAGGTACAACAATTCACTGTTGCAATTCTGAAGATATTTCTCAAATGAGAACTTAACGATACACAGCAGCTAACGATACACGATTGCTATAACAATCGGTGTATTTATACCATCCCCAAAATTACTAAGCATTATAAATGATCTGTCAAAAGGTACATTTCTCATCCACTTCGTGTTTTTGCTTCCAGACCATGCACTTCGTCTTTGGAACATCCAAACGGATACACTGGTGGCCATCTTTGGAGGTGTAGAAGGCCACAGAGATGAGGTTCTCAGTGCAGTGAGTCCATTGCTATTATATCCCCGTACTCACTTTCCTGAATAGTAGAAGTGAGAGATTTCTATTCGTGAAATCATCAAAAATCTGATAAGTCACAGATTTTTACATTTTACTTATTTAGCAAACACTTATTCTGACTTAGTGCTTTCATCTTAAGATCACTAGGTGTGGCTGTGGAGTTATTTTTTGTTAGAGTTAGTTTTTGGGGGAATGGGCAAGAACTCTGCTGTCATAGCTTTGAGGAGAAACAGGCTCAAGGTCAGAGAAGAGCTTCAAACGGGCTGTCCTCCTGTAGGAGTGGAAGGGCCAAGAAGTGGCAGAACAAAGAGCTTGGGTTGAAGTTGATGTTTGAGGAGTACGATAGGATGTTGTCCAGCGTCACACGGGGTCAAAAGGAGATTTCCGATTTAATAATCAAATCTCTCTGCCCAAGGACTTTGACCTGCTGGGGGAGAAGATCATGTCTTGTGGGATGGACCACTCTCTGAAGCTCTGGAGGATCAACTCAGAAAGAATGCAGAAAGCCATTCACGGGTCCTATGAATACAACCCCTCCAAGACAAACAGGTGAAAAGATTATGGCCATAAGCATATGTTATTTTTGACATTTAGCAAATGCTATTTTCCGAAATGACTGCCAGTTAGTGCAGTCATCTTCAGACCAGTAGGTGGGACAACCACCCAACCCTGTAATTGTAGGTACAGTTTACACCATGAAGTGGCTATCAACAAATTTGGCGCTAAAATAGATAATACTACGAGTCATGTTTCTAAGTGGAGCTAATTTTCTGACGTTTCATAATGTACTGAGACCGTGCAGTGTTACTTGAGACACATCAGCTTTTGCTGTCCCACAACATAGCAATTGGTGGATAATCGCACCAGATCCGTGTAGGAGGGTGTTGTAATAGATGATTAGTTGGTTGACTAATCCGATTAAGTCAATGCCTATTGAGGCTGGGAATTTCTCAGCACTAAGAAAAGCCAAGTTTGATGGATTGTTCCTCTGATTTGGGAGGAAGCCTGTGGGAATAAGACTGCAACATTTTAAACTTTAAAGTATGTTGTTCCTAGTAGGCTATGTTCAGTATAATTGCGACAGGGTGTTTCTCTACATTTCAGGCGGTGGGCTAAAACTGTCAGAGGTAGCTTGCCTTTCACTTCGACTGACCAGCAGCAACTTGCTATCTAAATTGTTTGGAAAGGTCAAGAACATTGTCAGGGCTAATAATGTCCATGCAACCTAATAATCACAGTTTTGTCCAGTCTTTTCTACTTTTTTCAAGAAAATTTTGACTAGAAAAATTGGCTGAGAATACACACTCATAAAAAACACAAACATATCAATTTGAGATGCTTGGTATTTATAATTAGGACCTAGTATATTTTTAGGGGAAAAACCTGATCTGGACATTTTGAAAAACAATTATTCAAACTGGAAAATTACGATCAAGTACTTAAAAAAGTTAAGTCCTTATTGGCATGCCAATTTCTGTAGGAACCCTTATCGCACAGATTTATTTGACACGAAAACATTAGCCTTTTTAAAATGTCAGCTCAGTGAAATGACCTTTAGCCACTGACAGCAGCTGCAGATATTTCGATGAGAAAGATGCAAGTCTTTGCTCTCACAGTCCCACACAGCGTCCACGCATGTGCGCAGGTTGGCGTCCCGCTGTCACTGCATGGCCAGTACTGGATCAAAACGGATGAGGAGTGTAGAATTGCACATCAACGTTCTTAGTCACTGCGAAACGTGGCCCACTTTGCGGTTTGCTTTGTGCTTGGATGTTACACTGCCGAATGTACCTTCATCTGATTCTTTTTTTTGCAGACCATGGGTCTCTCAGAAGATTCACTTCCCTGACTTCTCTACCAGAGACATCCATAGAAACTACGTGGACTGCGTACGCTGGCTAGGAGATTTGATTTTATCCAAGGTTAGATCATCTGCCATTTTAGCAGCCACAACATGAATTCATTTTCCTTCCATGCCTTCGCAGCATAGCAACACTTCACACTTAAATCTGCTTCCTGTTATTGGCCTGTGGATCCAACCGTGACCCGCTTAACCCCTCACATCCCTCCGTTCTGATCCTCCTGGCTTTCCTAGTCATGTGAGAACGCCATAGTATGTTGGAAACCAGGAAAGATGGAGGACGACATCGACCGCATCAAACCGAACGAGTCCAACGTGACTATCCTGGGTCGCTTTGACTACAGCCAGTGTGACATCTGGTACATGCGCTTCTCCATGGACTTCTGGCAGAAGGTGACGATAGTGTTCATGTTTTTGGGACTTCGCGCTGTTAATGTATCTGTAGGACGTGGAGAAGGCTGTGCTATATTTCTCACCAGCAGTGTAACCAAACACTTTTTATGTCGTAATGATAAGGAAAATAGATGCAAACTTAATGTCATTTCTATCTGTATAGTTTGACTTGTGAAATACTACATACTCTGTCTTACAGATGTTGGCTCTGGGAAACCAAGTGGGGAAACTGTACGTGTGGGACCTTGAGGTGGAGGATCCTCACAAAGCCAAGTAAGAGTGCCCGCCCCCTTCAGTGAATCTATTAATGACGGATTTGAGAAACCGCTTTGCGATTGGAAGCTCCTACGAAAGTTAAATGACCGCAAGATGCTTTTGGGAAACTGGGCATAGGACAGTGAGTAGGAACACTTGACTTCCTGTTTCACCAACCAAAGGCGTACACTTTATCATGGGTTGCGTTCATTATGCATTGCTGTAACAATTGTTTGTTTATCTGTACTAGAAAGCCCAACCCCTGGAGTTCCCTGAGAAAGGCCAACCCTCCAGGTGATAACTCTCTCTCTCCGTTTCAGGTGCACCACCCTCACCCTTCCCAGGTGCACTTCCGCTATCCGACAGACCAGCTTCAGCCGCGACAGCAGCATCCTGATTGCGGTGTGCGACGACGCCTCAATCTGGCGCTGGGACCGCCTGCGGTGAGGACGTCGGCCTAGTCCATGACGGGGCTGACCGGTCACTTTTGCCGTCAGAAAAAACAGACATTTTCCAGGTACACGTGTTCTGTGCTTCGTCCGCACAGATGTATCAGATCTTTCTGTTGTTTAGGAAAGCTTGTCTCTGGAAGCTATCCAACGTAACGGTGGTATGGTCTGCACAGAAAGATGTGTATCTGAAACACATTTAATCTTTTCTGATTTCCTTCCCTGGATTATACCAACACCGTTTTAAATCCATGACGGTGAAATGGAAAGATGCAACATTTTGGGTGGAGGGGATAGGGGAACCGCCTGCAATCCTGGAGCCCTTCAAGCTTGTTTCTGCCACCTTGCTATTTACATGTAGCCCCCCATTGCTTGCTTTTGTCTTTTTAATGGGCTTTAATAAAAGCTATTTTTCCAAGGATGTATCGTGTTATTCTGGATGTAGCTGAGATCAATGATAACTTATCTCACTGGCCCGGTTGGCCAAACAACTGGCCTGGAATTAATTTTCACCGTAAGTATGCTACAAACACATTGTTATTTACAGCAACAAACTGTGAACAATTAGGGTAACTCTTGCTCAGGAACAGAACCACAGGTTTATTCACTGTATCGGTTTAGGTATTAGAAACAGCGACTGTTTTACTGGCCCACTGCTCTTCACCACCAGGTTTCCCTGCCACTCAGAAATTGGCGTAGGTTGTTATGCTTAGTATATGCAGCTAAGTGTTGGTGGCTAACTTTAAAAAACTAGTCATTTTGGATAGAAGCATCTGCTAAATGTTATGTCTTCAATGCTAGACTTATTTCACCAATTCCCATTTGCAGTGACAATGCATTTCTGCTCAATAGTTTGAACATTGAACAGAAATGCCGAATGAGTGGAATATACTGACCAACCAGGGCCTCATGTTCCTTGTTTAACTGTCCCCCGGCCAGCGGGCTACCTTTTCCCTCCTATAGTGGAGTAAAACATGGTCATTACTAGACGATCTGAATACATGGAGAATAGGCATAAAGGCGTAGTTAATCTTGAATGTGAACTGTCAATCTCATCCACAACAAAACTGTTAGTTTGACCAAAGAAATTAAGAATCCAGGATCTGCTTGTATGCTAAGTATGTATGAAATAAAGCAGTGGTCAGAGAAGAGAAATGTTTATTACTTTTTTTTAACAAAAGATAACTGCTGCTGTAAAACGAGATGTCTTCTCCAGAGGACAATTACTGGATATTGTGGAAGGGAAAGTATTTCATCCAACCTGACCATGTCCCATTGTCATTGTTTTCAGTACCGTTGTGTCACAGACAACTCACGTCTTCCAAAAATTAGGGTTTTGAGCCATTCGCCTTTGGAAGTTTTCATACCTGTAGAAACATACCAAAAGAGCACATTATTTTGAGTACTGGAGTACCTTGACTGCTTTTTGTGTGGAAATATCACAAACTGTTCGGAGCTCTGTAGCTGTGTCAGTTAATTTCATCATATCCAATTTGTGTCCAAGGCCCTGCTTCATGGCAGCTGATTCCTTTCATGCATGAAGCCGGAAAGACTTCAGAACCAGACTTGCTACATCACTGCTCATTCCATTCCAATACACATTGAGCAAGACATCGTCTTTTGACCTCAGTAGCCGTGGGGATTACTCGTCAGAAAAGTGTCCCACATCACCTCAGAGGGTGAAGTGTGACAATTAACATTTTTAGCCATGTAGACTACAATTTTTTAAATCTCAAACCATAGTTAGACAAGTAGAAAACAATTTAAATGGTCAGGAGGGTACCAGTCTGTCCTTTCAGACCAACTCCAACTTAACAGTCAATACTTGTACCATTTGAGAATGGAACTGGCAGGGATGAACATTTCTGACGGGTTTGGCGTCATCTGTGATTGGGAGATGGCAAAAGACGAGGAGTAATTATACAAACTGTCCAGCATCTTCTGGGTGAACTGCGGAGTGGAGAGAGTGTCATTTCAGTGTACTTCCAGTAACAGCTAAAGCAAACGTTACCTCATATCACCAATGGAAACGTATGTACACTGCAAACCAACTACTGTGTTATTCTCACTCACCTGCATGAACGAGTCTACAGCAGACACGGTGGCGCCTGATACAGGCGTCTGTTGGACTAGCTGCTCCAAAGGCTCAATTGAAACGCCGACTTGGGCCATGGACGCAAGATGAGGCGCTGGCATCATTCCGAATGGATGCTCGGCACCCTCACCTACAGGAACGCATCAGAAACACCACAAACCATCTCCACTGATACTCATTTGAGGAAGACAACCAATGGTGTAGAACACATACTGTCAAAACACTTGAGAGCCGCTGATGTGAGAAGGGTTTGAGAAATTCATGGTGTTTCATTCAAACTCACCAGGTTTTAATCTGGATATTTTAAAGATGGCACTCGGTTTCTCGTTGGTGATAAAACCCAAGAGCTGCCACACCTGCCCGCCGACAGGGTCCGGGAAGGAGAAGTAGACGGCGCCCCCCATCCCCACAGGGAAAGGCACTGTACCCAACATGAAGACCACCACGTGGTTCACATTCTCATAGTCTGGTAAATTGAAGACAAACTTGTCACCAGCAACTTGTTGGGCATCTGTCTGGACCTGAAGCATTGTGTTAAAGAAAAATGGGATTTGTCATTAATTACATATTTCTATACACTTTATTTCCATGTCTGTGAAAGATCAGTAATTTTAAAAGTTTGACCTCTGGGCACTGTTTGGTGGGGATACATTTGTGGCCAAAAGTATTGGCACCCTTTGGACCATTTCTTCTAGAACTGTTTAAATTCAAAAATCTTAGTGTCCTCATATTTATTTCTTTGGTTTGCAAAGCTTATTTTAAAAATGAATCTTAAAATGTCCCATACAATATATTTCACACCTTCATTGAGGTGATTCAGCTTCACTTTGGAATTGAACTCAATTATGGCAAGTTGCAGATGCCTGCGTTATTAAGATAACTATTTGAATGGTGGAGAAAGCACCTTGATCAACCGCCCCACTGATTCAAGCAGACGTTCAGACACAAGGTATGGTTTCTTGTCTCTTTCACCACTGCTGAAGAGAGACAAGAAAGCACAACTGCAATTCCACAGAACACACCTGACCATGCCAAAATCCTTATAGGACAATCTCCTGTGGACAGATGAGACTAAATTGGAGCATTTTGGTTAAGTACTCAAACATAGAAGAGGTTCAATTATGTTTTGGGGTTGCTTTTCTGCCTCGAATATGTACATGACATCATGAAATCATAAGAATACCAAGGTATTTTCGAGTACAGTGTCAAACCCAATGTCAGAAAGCTGGGTTGTCATCAAAGGTTATGGGTTTTCCAGCATGAGAATGACCCGAAACACAGCAAAAAGCACCCAGGTATGGTCAAGAGTGGCCAGCAATGAGTGCAGATGTAAATCCTATTGAAAACCTGTGGAGAAATCTGAAAACAGCAATTGGGGAGACACCCCAAAGTCCAAGGGTGCCAGTAACTTTAGCCACAACTTTATTAAGAGGCTACGCTGTGGGCGCTTGCTTTGCCATGAAAGTTTTAAACATACTTTATAGTGATATTATTTGCATTTAAAGTACTGCAGTGCATTTGGATTGTGTTTATGATGGAATGCTTTAACCCCTTTATGAAAGATGTTACTTAGAAAAAAATCTTGCAACAATATTTAGCTACTGTAAATATTACACACCTTCATATGTTTGGCTAGGAAAAGAGCATAAAGAATTTATACGATGCAAGAAACAGTATATGTATAGCTACAAATTATGTATTAATGACCAGTGAACAGCAGAACGTCTAAAATCAAATGTGATGCTAACTAATTTCAATCCAAATTTAGCCTGCTCCTGTAGTTTGCTAGCAAGTTTTACTTACCAATCTACCAGCAACCAAACAACCAAACATTTCAATGTCGTCTGTTACTTTATATTTTTGGTAAATATGGCTATCTGAGTTAACAGATAGCTTCAATCGTATCCATTCCACACAACTCTGAATGTATCTAGCTAGCTAAGAATTCAAATATTCCTTTTGTTTCTGGCATGTTCTGGTTCAGCCCGTTCAGAAACGGTTCTACAAAAACTTCCGGTTTGAAATTCATTTCAAAATAAAAGCACCTTGATATTAATATAATAAAATGCCCATTATAATACATATATTTTAATTATTTACGTGGATCTTAATATTCCCCTGTCCATTTGTAATTATATTCCTTTGGCCAAGCTGTCACTGGAAATCGGTATTGGTTATCAGCTGATTAGGTGAAATAAAATAAAACACGTTGATTTTTAGCCCCCATTTCTTAGCCCTGCATCTTTTGGCCCGATGCAGTAAAAAAAAAAAACAATACCAAACCCCCCCACCTCTTCCCTGTGGGATTAAGGGCTCAGCTAATAGTTGGGCTGAATCATTTGAAATCTGAGGGGTAATCTGGTGCGAAGACAACATCACAATTATTACCAAGCAGGCCCGGGGGGTTAAAAGGGGGTCAACGCATTTCGGTTGGCTTTACATGCGTATAGCCGAACATGCTCGGGGGCAACAGGGGGTCAACGCGTTTCGGTCGGCTTTACATGCTTATATACGTCTCTACATTTTTCATCGGGGGGTGGGTGTAGACATGCCTCCTCATTTATACAAAATGCACCCTCAGTCAAGTCATTCTGGCGCTGGCCCAGTCACCAAGAAGTCATTCCAGCGGATGCACTATTTGCAGCAAACAGAAAATCCAAAAATCTCCCACTCAATCCTGATGCAGTTTCAAGCACCAATCAGGATGCTGACTTTAAAACGAAACTCCATTGGATGACCATGTAGTGTTCCCTTTGCAAAATTCATGTGCACCAGCATTCCCATGATGTAATGCTAGTTTCAAGTTTTCATAATCCAATATGGTCAAAATTAGATAAATGTGACTTATGTCATGTGGCTCATCCGGCCTGGACTAGAGTTGGGGGCTGTTTATTGTGTACATATCTTTTCCAGAGATGTCTGCAGAAGAACTCTGAACCAACTGTTGTTCCACCATGTATGGATCCACCTGGCCTATTAAGTTGACATGGAATTACCTGACAAATGTGAGTTGTCTA
Organism: Esox masquinongy; assembly: GCA_016801175.1. NCBI lineage: Eukaryota > Metazoa > Chordata > Actinopteri > Esociformes > Esocidae > Esox > Esox masquinongy. The sequence goes on from JACXGI010000106.1 coordinate 100,889, forward strand.
TTAGTTGTTCTCTTTGTTTAATAGGTTTACATTGTTTTCAATCTATAGACTACTAAATGCAAAAGCATATATTCTTTGGTCAATTTGTTCCACCTACATACATTTATGTATGAACTAACTGTAAGTGCCTCCGGACATGAATGTCTGCCATGTGACTAAAATGTAGATGTCTCAGGACAATAGACTGTAGGTGATTCAGTTGCTAAGGTGATTGCTAAGTTAGGTTAACTTCACACATGGGTTGTAGAAACATTCACAATGACCTTCATAGACACGTTATTACATATCAATTACATGTGTGATATTGTTGCTTAATAGTCATACTATCATGGCATAAGTATTTGTTTTTTGAATATGTTAGAGAAAATTGTAGGGGACTGCATAATAACTTTTTGTATTGTGTTTTCCACGCTTTATACCCCAAACAACTGAAAAAAATGTCAATCAACAAATGATAATTACCAAAAGAAAAACAGGCAAAAACTGAAAAAAAAATGCTTATCATAATAAAATGTATATAAAATTTGCCAAATTGGTGAGCCATAGTTTAGTTGATGTGACACTGGTCTTTTTCCAGAACATTGATATATATTTTTTCTAAAATTAGATTTTAAGAAATAGCTTGTTCTTTGGTATCTTTTCAGAACCTCTTAAACCCCAAAATAATCAACAATGGGAACAGGTCAAACCGAGTCTCAAGGTCATCCAAAAGCATCTTATAGATTTAAGACCAATAGCCATGCTAATTAGAGCACATGGCAAAGCAGAGAGAAGTGTGCCCTCTACAGTTTGACATTTGAGATCCTGTCTCTATTTGTTTTTAGTAGGTAAATCTATGTAAAATGTTCAGACAGGCACAGATCCAAATTAACTCATTCAGTACTAAACTAAATGCTAGGCTAGGAAGAAGGGGAAGTCAAGTCTGACTGGATAAATACAGACTGGTGAAAAATGAAATGAAAACCCAACATGAAGTGTTTCAGTAATGTGCTGGGCCACCACGAACCACTAGAACAGCCTCAATGTGCCTTGACATAGACATAGAGTCCCTGGAACTCTACTGGAGTGATGGAACACCATTCTTCCAAAAGATATTCCCTCATTTGACATGTTGATGATGGTTGTGGAGAGTGCTGTCTAAACAAGTCGCTCTAAAATCTCTCACTGGTGTTTAATTGGGTTGAGATCTGGTGACGGCATAGGCCGTAACATATGATTCACATCATTTTCATACTCATCAAACCATTCAGTGACCCCTTGGGGCCTGTAGATGGGGGCAATGTCATCCCGGAAGAGACCACTCCCATCAGGATAGAAATGTTGATCCTCCATTCATTTATTCAGGTTTTTCCTTTAATTAGACACTTAAAATGGAACACTGACAGGAGGTGCCCCTTCTGTTGGCCAATAGAAATTCTGCATTTTAGGATGCAGGTTTTGTACATCAACTTAATTTCTGGTTAGTAAATGTTGTGAACCACTATATTTCCACTACTGCAGCAGATATATTGTGGACATTTTCTGACATTACAATACAGGAATTCTACATGCAGCCCCTTTAATCGAGATCTAATTGTTTATGCACTTCACATTCATTAGAAAATGTTATTTTCCATTCACATACTAGACTTGGGCTGTGAAAACACTTGTCTAGGCCCTAGGAGATCTGTTAGGGGTTTGAGAAGAAAGTAAGTATAAATTAACTGAATCTGTAAGTGAAACAGAACTTATGGATTCCCTTCACATGCACTTTCAATCTGAAGATCCCCCAAGGATCTCCCTGGAACCTTACATTTTTGAAGTGACAGGCTATGTAAGCTAATACGTGGTACTAGGATACACGCAGGTACCGTGTGTAGCCAAAACATGACACCACACAATCGAGTAGTCGCTACATTCTTGCACTCCACCCCAGTCTACAGTATAAAGTGCAATGGGAGGAGCTTTGCGCTCGTCCTTTTAGCCAGGTAAATGATCCACGAGACACGCAGCACTTGCACTACAACAATAGATGAAGAAAACTCAAAATTAAGTGCCCAGTGCAAAATTGTCATGGGTTTCGGTTTTCCAATTGTTATTGTGGGTACCACAACTGTCATGTCCTGTTGGTCTGTTATGGTTTAGTGTCCACTGACTAGGAGCTGTGTGCAAAAGAATAGCAGCACTGTCAGAGAAGAGGTAGCCGCGAGCGGTGTGGACTTCAATCATGCGCACCACACCGTTCTCTGAAATTATAGCGGTGTGTGGCCTAATATAAATCTGAACCACGAACTTTTGCCCTCTCTTGTGTAGTGATGGGGAACAAAGAGGGAACCCAAGAAAAGTGACCATGTTTTCGCACAATCGGATAAGTAGAGTAACTAAATGTGTTTCAAAGTCGTCGGCTGTGGGAGAACCAGTTGAGGTTTGTATGGTTGAGTGTCAGCCGCGATGCAACGTTAAGCCAGCTGTCCCAGCCGGACTAACCCAGGAACAGGGGAGCGTAGCAAACACGGCTGGTCTGAAGGTAAGAATAAACCGGTCATTTTTTAGCTTTTAGAATCTGTTCCAATTTCCGGAATCTATGGTTTTATACTGGACACTTAATATATATTTTCATGAATAATTTTGAGGAAATATCTTTTGGGAGAGATAGATGTGTCCAGTTCCTTTGAGCTTTTGGTTCGAGGCAACTTCTGAACTTTGAACATTCTCTTTAGGTTGATATTCCCATCAGCAAACAATTAGGTATCTCAATATTGGTTTTACTGACCGTATGAGCTGCGGTTTTCCTCAGCGTCATTGCATAGCACGTACGCATTTAAGCAAGTATACCCTAGTTGGGGTCTGGAAGTAGGATTGGCCTTGGTCCAAATGTGTTCTGCGCTAATATTTCGGGCCAGAATATAAATGAAACCACAATAAATAGCCTAAACTACAAATTAATGTAGCACATAGCCTATTAGTACATAATAAAGTTGCCTAAATTACAGTCACTTTCAGGTAGAAATTACGGGATTGTTCCGGGATTTTTTTCGAAAGCACATTTGGTAATGTTTATATGGTCATATTTTATACATACAATCGTTTACTCCAGCATTTGCAACATGCCCAGTTTATGTAGACTACCGGAATTCTGAGGGGTGCGTAAACCACGGACCAATAGGCTATTAGGCAACACTTGTGTACATTGACTTTTTTCAAATCAATTTTTAATGTATTTGCTGTGTTATAAAAAATATAATAATGTTTTGCCTAACTCAATTTGGGCTACTGAAACAGGTGCTTCGTAAACTGTCATCACAGTATGATGTTCATCTTGCTTGGACAGGTGGTTATTTCCTTAATGGGAGTTGAGACCTTTTGACTGATCAAATACACGGCATTTGTTATCTATTTTCTTATGGGCTGTATTTGATGTGTGAGCTTAAATTTAGTAGGCAGGCTTTTATTAAACTTGAAAGAAAGTACAACAATCAATGTTCTTTATTTGTTGTTTTTCCAATCTGGCACCGGCCTTCAGTGGGGACTGTAGCACATTCTAAATGACACTATAGGCCTAGAAGTTGGAGGCCAAATACACACAACAAAGCATTTATTATTCCAAAACTGCAATTCATGGTTTGAAATTATATTTCCAAATTCATTTAAATTAATCAGTTAAATATAGGCCTATCAGTTAGATTATACCTTTTAATAGGCAGTAATTTCCTTAGGCCTATTTATAATCTCAAGAGCACCAGACTCTTTGGGAAGAACACAAACAGTGAGTACTATGACTACGGTGCATTTATGTGGTTAGGCTACTTTTCACATAGGAGTCATACAGAATTGTATTGTTTGCCTGTAAGTACTTAATAAGAAACATATTTCACCTATCAGTGGAGAACAGGGGGTATGAGAACATAACTGAGTGTTGGAAAATCCCACTCGCGGCTCGCCCACTGATCAGTTGAACACCGCGGTGGGCGCTCAATTTACCTAGTCCGCCAAAAAATGGTTACATTGAAAGAAAAGAAGAACTGCCTCACCATGTCGCTCCATTGTTTCATTTAGAAGCACAATTTAACAAATAGCCTACCGCAGCTTATTTTGTGATTGTATTATTATCCTTTCAATTAGGCTATCCTATAAGCAGTCAACATTTCAACAGTATGCCTAAATCTAAAGAACGGTGATGAAGGAAACAATACATTTTGGGCAGAGCATGCCTAGAACATTTGTCTGAGCGCAATCAGGGCGAAACGAAAGCAGGAAAGATAGCTGCCACTCACAATTGTTTCGGAAACTCAAGCTAAAAAGTCTCTGAGGTGAACAACATATTTGGACATTACATGGGGGACTTTTGGGTAAGATATTTTTTATCAGCATCCATTTCTTTTTATCCATAAAACATAAAATAATAAAATGTCTTGGGGGGGGGGTTAAAGTACGAGAGTATTATTTCGTATTGTACTGTATGATCGCCTGTAGTTTTACCATGTCACAAGGACGGCCAATGCACTGAATGCTGGCCTTTCCTCACCCCCCTTCCTCACCCCCTCACCCTGGCTCTTAGAGTCATATCTACATGAGCATTGACTCTAAGCAGAGTCACGTTGTTACCGCATGAGCCTGGTTAGTTATGGTCACATGGTCCTGGAGCTGTAAGTAATGTTTTGAGCTTTCAACAACTTTGATGTCCACCTTTGTTGTATTGTCTGTGAACATGTGTCCATCCTCATACATTGGAAGACTGTGGGTATTTTAATTTCCAGCCACAATAGCACCTTTAACCCTAACCCTCATATCAACCCTGGTCCTGGACGCCCCCCTGCCCTGCATGTGTTAGATCTTTCTCCGCCCTAACATACCTGATGTAGCTCATGAAGGACTTGATAATGAGCTGATCATTTGAATCATGTTGAATCAGATCTAAAACATGCAGGGCAGGGGGGCGCCCAGGAGCATGGTTGAGAAAAACTGTATTAGAGCAACAGTCCTTTGTCACCACTTCGGAGTGGGCCGTTACCAATGTAGATGTTATTGTAAAGCACTATTTTGTCCCTGGTTTCAATCCCTTTTATTGGGCAATCACAAATCCAACTCAAGATTTTCTTCATCTGTTTGCCATTCAGTTCTTATGACATCCAGTATTAAGTGAATTTACGTTGCTATATTTGACATCTTAAAAATGCTGAGCGTATATATAATGGACATGATCAAGTATGTCTATAACAGTTCTTTCTCCCATCTCTATCTTCCTCTCTGTTTCCCTCTTAAGGAAAATGTCTGTCAGTGTGAAGCATGGTGTTCCCAGAAGCGGGCCTTTGAGAACCTGGCCTACGAGCCGGGGAGTCAGAGTGAGCTCTGCCCCCAAACTGGGGCCCTCTTCCGGGCCGTATTCCAGCTCTCCAGCCTCGCCCCCAAGTCCTCCACACATGTCATCGAGAGCCACATCGCTAGCCTGATGGGAGTGGTGTCTGTTCGCTTGTCCGCAGCCAGTGGCCTAGCTCAGGTGGACTACGAGGCTTCATCTACCTCTAGCGGGGAGTTATCTCGGGAGATCCAGGCTATGGGCTACAGTGTGGTTAACGTGGCCAGGGAAGATGTGACCGATATGGGCGAGACAAAGGCAACAGAGTGCCTGACAAGGATCAGAGTGGAGGGTATGACATGCCAGTCCTGTATACGCTCCATTGAGGGACGGATAGGGACCCTGCCTGGGGTTCTGCACATCAAGGTGTCTCTGAGCGAGCAAACGGCGGTAGTAGGATATCAGCCCCAAACGGTGACACCAGAGCAGCTGATGAAACGTATTGAGAACATGGGATTTAGTGCTACTCTTACAGACAAAAGTATTGACGGTGAGCAAGGAGAAACACACATGTTGTCCTCATTCTCGGATTCGCCGACTCAGACATCCGTCTTTGGGATTGTAGGGATGACCTGCAGTTCATGTGTCCAGTCCATAGAGGGAAAGATCTCTGAGAGAACTGGCGTGTGTTCCATTGTGGTGTCGTTAGAGGAAGCAAAGGGAACCATCACGTTTAACCCCAGTCTGATTCAGCCCGAGGAACTAAGGGCTGCCATTGAAGACATGGGATTTGATGTTTTACTCATAGGTATGGTTAATAAATAATTTCTACTTAGAAATGTACAAAAAATTGTGACTACACTTTCAAAGTCACATTTTTAATGAGGGGGTTGTACAGCTGAGGATGTGGGTATATTATATGCAGATAGACAGAGAAATGGCTTACCTCAACATTCCAAACCCACATAATTGGCAATATCTCTGCCACACAGTAATACTGGATTCAATGGAATATTTTCAAAGCGTTCCATTTCCATCCAGCCATGCTCATTGGAGCAGATTGAAAGTAGGTGACGCTCGGGCACAGGTCCCCTTGGAAACCAGACGTGTGTCCTTTCGAGCGCGGCATCAAGTGTTCTTAAATTACCCAGACTGGCCTGTAAACTAAGCTTATAAGCAGATTAGAAAATATTTGGTTTCTTTCAATGCCCCCCACTCGCAAAGTTAAATTCACTTTCTCTCTTAACCATGTATAATCCACCCAACCCACTGTCTGGTTAATATGTTGTGTTTTTAAACCTGGTTCTACAGGACCTCGAGTGACTCCTTCCCCTGAAAGATCACAGGCCCCTTCTTCCCCCCACTGCTCCAGTAGGACCCACCCTGACCTCACCAAGAATGCCTCCATTAACGGTAGCTCTACTGTCATGACCGTTGACGAGGGAAAGGTGGAGAAATGCTTTGTCCGTGTATCAGGCATGACTTGTGCTTCCTGTGTGTCCAACATCGAGAGGAACCTACTCAAACGCAGAGGTGGGTGATGTTGGTCACTGTCAATGCCCATCAAAAGACTCACAAAGTGGACCTTTTGACCGGACTGTACAGTTACGTCAAGAGGATGTGACGCAACCTTTGTTGGTTATGGCGGAACTGCAAATAAATTACATTAAACCTTTCTCCAGGCATTTTTATGCTTTCATTGGACAGGAGAAGAGTCAGAGATTGAGGAGAGCGTTTTCGCTAAAAGAGCAGTCAGATTTGAACCCATGCTGCAGTAGTGCACCGGAGGCAGCCGCATGGACTGCTGGACTCCCCTTGGCCACTGAACTGCCTGATTGCAATCAAAAAATAATTGTATTGTGTGTGTGTGTCTTCCAGGTATCGTCTCAGTTCTGGTTGCCCTAATGGCGGGTAAGGCTGAGGTGAAGTATGACCCCAGTACTGTTGATTCCATGCAGGTAACCCAGCTTATAGAGGATCTAGGCTTCGGTGCCACGTTGATAGAGGACAACTCTGTTATGGATGGAAAACTGGACCTATCTGTGAGTCTTCTCCATATCTGTGACAACAGGGAGGGAACTGTGAAGGCTGTGTTGTGAAGTGCTGCTTAGAACATTGTCATTGAGCTCCAATGCGTTTCCTTCATCTGCAGCTGACTGGGATGACATGTGCGTCATGTGTCCATAACATTGAGTCAAAACTCACCAGGACCAAAGGGATTCTAGAAGCCTCAGTTGCACTGGCAACCAACAAAGCCCATATCCAGTTTGACCCGGACATCCTCGGGGCACGTGATATAATCAGAATCATTGAGGTATGACTAGACTCTGCTGTCATGTCTTTGAAATTACAGTGGGTCAATATTTGTTAAATTGTACTAACCATTGTTGGACCTTTTTGGACCTCTGTTGGACCAGGGACTGGGCTTTGGGGCATCTCTAATGAAGACGGAAGGCAATGGGAACAATCTGGGTCATGGGGAGGAGATTCAACAGCAAGTATCTGTTCTAAATGTGTTTAGTAGATTTTCTGTTCTAAATGTGTTTAGTAGACTTTCTGTTCTAGATGTGTTTAGTAGACTTTCTGTTCTAGATGTGTTGAGTAGACTTTCTGTTCTAGATGTGTGGAGAAGACTTTCTGTTCTAGATGTGTTTAGCAGACTTTCTGTTCTAGATGTGTTTAGTAGACTTTCTGTTCTAGATGTGTTTAGTAGACTTTTTGTTCTAGATGTGTTAAGTAGACTTTTCTGTTCTAAATCTGTTTGGTAGACTTTTCTGTTCTTGAGCTGCTTAGTAGATATTTTGTTCTGATTCTGTTTAGTTGACTTCCTGTTGCCAACCTTTATGTTTAGACTAAAGATACAAGCTTTTTTATCAGCAGTGATTAGTTTTAATAGACTCCTATCCGTATGTACCTTCTTTTAACAGACTCCTATCTGTATGTACCCTCTGTGTGTGTTCCAGGTGGAAGAACTCATTCCTGTTCAGTCTGGTGTTTGGGGTTCCAGTGATGGGTCTGATGATCTATATGATGGTGATGGACAGTCAGCACAAGGAGCATGGTGGCTCTATGCCTGAGGAGCAGAACCTTCTCCCAGGCCTCTCCCTCCTCAACCTGGCCTTCTTCCTCCTCTGTACCCCTGTCCAGGTGCAACAAGACTGTACCTCACCCTTCTTACCAAAGCCAAAAAAGCAGTGTACTTGAAGTGTAATCAAAATACATTCTTCAAAGTACCCACCCTTTCCCATGATGACAGCTTTGCACACTCTTGGCATTCCCTCAACCAGTTTCATGAGGTAGTCGCCTGGAATGCTTTTCCAACAGTCTTGAAGGAGTTCCCACATATGCTGAGCCCAAGCAAGTATATTCTTCTTATTGTACTTCAGTGGTGGCTTATTTGCAGCAATTTGACCAGAAACAGTTTCCTCATAGAGCTTGATGTTTTTTGCAAGTTCATGAAATTATGTGCATTGACTTACTTTCATGTCTTCAAGTAATGAAGGACTGTAATTTCTCTTTGCTTGTTTGAGCTGTTCTTGCCATATTTTGAACTACAGTACAGGCATAATGATGGCCTTTTGTATACCAACCCTACCTTGTCAAAACACAACTGATTGGCTCAAACACATTAAAAAGGAAATAAATTAAAATTTGGCGCACCTGTTAATTGAAATGCATTCCAGGTGGGAAAATTCAAAGAGAGAATGAAAAGTGTGCAAAGCTGTCATCAAGGAAAAGGTTGGCTACTTTGAAAAATCTACAATATGAAACATATTTTGATCTATTTAACACTTTTTTCATAGCTACAAGATTTCATATGTGTTAATTCATAGTTTTGATGTCTTCACTACTGTTCCATAATGTGGAAATTAGCAAAAGAAAAAAGAAATACCCATGAATGAGTGGGTGTTTTAACCTTTGACTGGTACTGTATGTATATTTGAAGTAGATTTGGAGTATACAGATGTGCTCAAAAGTTTGCATACTCTTGGAGAATTGATAATATATGTACCATTTGTAAACAAAATGTGAGTGATCAGGCAAAAAGTGTCTTTAATTTCTTATGGGATTCACATTCAACTGTAGGTGATAACAGAATGGCACAATCATAAAACAAAACATGGCAACAAAGAAAAAAATGAACTGTCCCCTGTTCAAAAGTCTGCATATCCATAGTTCTTAATGCTGTGTATTGCCCCCTTTAGCACAAATGAGAGCATGCAGTCTTTTGTAATAGTTGTCTATGAGGCCCCGAATTCTTGCAGGTGGTATAACTGCCCATTTGCCTTTGCAAAATGCCTCCAGGTCATGCAATGTCTTGGGTCGCCTTGCATGAACCGCACATTTAAGATCTCCCTAGAGTGGCTCAATGATATTAAGGTCAGGAGACTGTGATGGCCACTCCAGAACCTTCACCTTTTTCTGCTATAACCAATGGAGGGTCGACTTGGCCTTATGCTTAGGGTCATTGTCGTGCTGGAAAGTCCAAGAGCAACCCATGCGCAGCTTTTGTGCAGAAGAATGCAAATTGTCTGCCAGTATTTTCTGATAACATGCTGCATTCATCTTGCCATCAATTTTCACAAGATTCCCAGTGCCTTTAGAGCTCACACACCCCCAAAACATCAGAGAGACACCACCATGCTTCACAGTGGGGATGGTATTCTGTTCACTATAGGCCTTGTTGATCCCTCTCCAAACATCGTGCTTATGGTTGTGATCATAAAGCTCCATTTTGGCCTCGTCACTCCAAATTACAGTGTGACAGAAGCTGTGAGGCATGTGAAGGTGTTGTCGGGCATATTGTAACCGGGCTTTTTTGTGGCATTGGCACAGTAAAGGCTTCTTTCTGGCAACTCGACCATGCAGCTAAGTTTTCTTCAAGTATCGTTGTATAGTGCTCTTTGAAACAACCACACCATCTTTTTCCAGAGCAGCCTGTATTTCTCCTGAGGTTATCTGTGGGTTTTTTATTTGTATCCCGAACAATTCTTCTGGCAGTTTTGGCTGAAATATTTCTTGGTCTACCTGACCTTGGCTTGGTATCAAGAGATCCCCGAATTTTCCACTTCTTAATAAGTGATTGAACAGTACTGACTGGCATTTGCAAGGCTTTGGATACCTTTTTATATCCTTTTCCATCTTTATAAAGTTCCATTACCTTGTTACGCAGGTCTTTTGACAGTTCTTTTCTGCTCCCCATGGCTCAGTATCTAGCCTGCTCAGTGCATCCACGTGAGAGCTAACAAACTCATTGACTATATATACACTGACACTAATTGCAATGTAAAAAGCTACAGGTGTGGGAAATTCACCTTTAATTGCCATTTTCATCTGTGTGTGTCACCTTGTGTGTCTGTAAACTTGTAATCAGGGCCATTTGGGTGATTTCTGTTATCATTATGAAAAAGGAGCCAAACAACTATGTGATAATAAATGGCTTCATATGATCATTATCCTTAAATAAAAGACATGATCAGTCATGTTTTCAAAATCAATGCCAAAATTTCACAATTTCTGCCAGGGTATGCAAACTTATGAGCACAACTGTATTTCAAGTGTAATAAAAATGCTGTGGTGTCTTTGTGGTGTCTCATGATGAAGTAATCCATGGCACACAGCCACCTTTCTCTCTAACTCTTATATATCTCTTTCTTTCTCTCTCTCTCCATCTCTCTTACCCATTTCACCCTCCCCCTCCCCGCACATCCGAATCCTCCATCAGATATTTGGTGGTCGTTATTTCTACATCCAGGCCTATCGCTCATTAAGGCACCGCGCGGCAAACATGGACGTTCTGATCGTCCTGGCAACCTCCATCGCCTACATTTACTCCTGTGTGGTCCTGGTCGTTGCCATGGTGGAGAGAGCCAATCAGAGCCCTGTAACCTTCTTCGACACCCCGCCCATGCTCTTTGTCTTCATCGCCCTGGGCCGGTGGCTGGAGCACATAGCAAAGGTTCAGCTGCTATGGTTTCTATTTTATTCTGCTGGACACCGTATGAATAGCAGTGTGATTCTGTCATCACATTACCTAGGCAGGTTTCGTTCCTATTTTCCTTACCTGGACCACTCCAGAAGCCCTTTTTGATTGCCTTTACAACTGTTATTCTCAACTTTATGGAATGTTGATAAGCAGGGTTTTATTGCAGGTCATATCTGATCAGTTTTTGGTGGTATTCTACGGGCATTTGATTCTTTTTAGAGTATACAGTGTCGGTGTAGTAAAACAATCTACAGGCTGAAGCCTTGTCCTCAGATTGGCATGTAATTCCCAGATGAAAATCCACAGCTGCTCATGTCGTTATGTTTTCTGTTTCCACAGAGTAAGACGTCTGAGGCGCTGGCCAAGCTGATGTCACTTCAGGCCACTGATGCCACTGTGGTCAAGCTAGGTCCTCACCACTCCATCCTTAGGTAGACCCAAACACACACCACTGTGGTCAAGCTAGGTCCTCACCACTCCATCCTTAGGTAGACCCAAACACACACCACTGTGGTCCTGCTAGGTCCTCACCACTCCATCCTTAGGTAGACCCAAACACACACCACTGTGGTCCTGCTAGGTCCTCACCACTCCATCCTTGGGTAGGCCCAAACACACACCACTGTGGTCAAGCTAGGTCCTCACCACTCCATCCTTAGGTAGACCCAAACACACACCACTGTGGTCCTGCTAGGTCCTCACCACTCCATCCTTAGGTAGACCCCAACACACACCACTGTGGTCAAGCTAGGTCCTCACCACTCCATCCTTAGGTAGGCCCAAACACACACCACTGTGGTCAAGCTAGGTCCTCACCACTCCATCCTGAGGTAGACCCAAACACAGTCCTCGTTTCTGTCAGAGTTAATTAAACCTGCCTTAGCCATGATTGGTTTACAACTGGCATAGACCATATTTTCCATAACCCATAAACTATTTTGTGACATTATTTCCCCACAATAAAATTATATTGTGGCTGTGGTGTGCATAGGTGTGTGTGCATAGGTGTGTGTGCGTGTGTGCGCGCATATGTGTATGTACGCCTTCATGCATACGTGCCTACTGTGTGTGCCAGTGAGGACCAGGTGTCGGTGGAGCTGGTCCACAGAGGGGACGTAGTTAAAGTGGTGCCTGGGGGAAAGTTCCCCATCGATGGGAAGGTGATCGAGGGAACCTCAATGGCGGACGAGTCCCTGATTACAGGTAAGAGTGGGTTTCATCATAACCAGTGGTCCAGAATCTGAGTCACACTCTTTAATCAACTAGTGAGAAATCCATTATTGTTGTCAGATTCTCACGGTCAGCCGCTGTGGTTTATTGAGCTCTGTGATTCTTAAACTTACGGTGTCTGTGGTCTGGGTCTATTCAGGTGTTGGGGCTTGGTTGGGGTCAATGGTCAATGTTCTCTCTGTGGTCAGGTGAACCCATGCCTGTGAGCAAGAAGCCTGGCAGTTCAGTGATTGCTGGCTCCATCAATGCTCATGGATCTCTGCTGGTACAGGCCACCCATGTTGGAGCTGACACGACCCTCTCTCAGATAGTGAAACTAGTGGAAGAAGCCCAGACCTCTAAGGTAAACAAAGACATTTATTTCCTGTATGGAGTCTACTTCTCCTTGATTGTAGATAACATTTGCCTGTATGAGTTTAATAAATGAAAACACATTTTAAGTGCCAATGGGGTATAAAAAGCTTTTTTATTTTTTTTAAGTAGTTGAAATTTCTGTTTTATTTAACTAGGCCCCAATCCAGCAGTTTGCTGACAGACTGAGCGGCTACTTCGTTCCCTTTATAGTCATCGTCTCAGTGCTAACACTGTTGGTCTGGCTGGTGATTGGCTTTCTCAACTTCGAAATTGTAAAGGAGTACTTTCCTGTGAGTAACCACCACAACCCATCAAAGGCTTACTAAAACCCTGTGGCAGAAATAATCCTCTGTTATACTGTCTTGAGCCTGCTAATGTTCCCTTCTTCCTGACAGAGAATTGCATTGTCTGGGGTTAGAGGAAAACATTTTTGATAGCATTGTCTTTTTATGGCCGAAGTTGAATATGAAGGATCAATGGGATTATGTACTTTATTTCAGAAATAACTGGTCCTAAATTACAGTTTTGTCGGTGTGTTTGTTCTGCATATGTCTGTCTGTGTGTGTGTGTGTGTGCGTTGTCATCTCACAGGGTTACGATAAGAACATCCCCCAGACAGACGTTATAGTCCGCTTCGCCTTCCAGGCCTCCATCACAGTCCTATCCATTGCCTGCCCCTGCTCTCTGGGTCTGGCGACCCCGACTGCTGTCATGGTGGGCACGGGGGTGGGGGCTCAGAACGGCATCCTCATCAAAGGAGGGGAACCGCTGGAGATGGCCCACAAGGCACTACACTTTGATTTACTTCCTCAAAACCAAAACATACTGCATAGTGTTCCCAACCTACTCATAGAAGCTGGATACCTCTGTATTGATGGTTGACAGTGTTCGCCTCCGTCTTTTCCAGATTGGCGTGGTGATGTTCGATAAGACGGGCACCATCACTAACGGGGTCCCGCGTGTGACCAGGGTGTTGGTGCTGTGGGAGAAGGCACGGCTGCCCCTGCGTAAGGTCCTGGCAGTGGTGGGCACGGCGGAGGCCAGCAGCGAACACCCGCTGGGCGTGGCTGTAGCCAAGCACTGCAAAGACGTGAGAGTTTTTTTCCCAACTGATATTTACCACGTTTCTCTGCCTTGGCTGCAGTTCATTCCCTTGCTCTCCAATGCCATTATTTTCCAGGTGGTTGCCCTAAATGAGAATAAGTGCGCTGTCAATGAGCTTGGTGGAATAAGGGCTCAATTCAATGTTTGTTTTAAATGTGTGTGTCTGCCTGCCCATGTGTCAGGAGCTGGAGACAGATGTTCTGGGTTCTTGTAAGGACTTCCAGGCGGTGCCTGGCTGTGGAATCAGCTGTAAGGTGTCTGGTATCGACGAGTTACTGCTAGAGGCAGACCAGGCCTCATGTCATACCCAGGTGGTTCTGGAGGGGGCCACCACGGACGAGAGCAGCCTGGTTGGCGATACAGTGTCAGGTGTGTTCATACACCTTCACCCTGTGGTGGTAGTGATGCTGTTCTAAAATGTCAGACAGCGAGAGGTAATGAGAGAGACAGAAAGAGAACGAGGAAAAGAGAGATGCAAAAAAGGAAAAGAGAGAGAGAAGGGGGTTAAAAAGACTAAATTAAATTAAGACTGAAAGTCCTCTCCATTGTTAACAGTGATTTCTCCGCTGTCCAGGTGGATCTGCTAGCCCCTCCTACTCTGTCCTGATCGGAAACAGAGAGTGGATGAGGCGAAACGGGCTTCACGTGGGAGCCGACGTGGATGGCGCCATGTCCAGCCACGAGACCAAGGGGCAAACAGCCATCCTTGTAGCTATAGATGGTAGAGTCTTGGTCATGTGACAGGAAAACCACACTCGAATAGCTATGGAATTGTCACACACCCAGCCACACTGCTAATGATGGTTTATCAATGAGGCACATACTGTAAACCGAATACAGCCTACATTTTGATGCCCCGACATCAACCTCGATGTTCAGGGTTGTGAAATAGTTTTGTTTCATCTTCCTGTTCCATAGGTGTGCTGTGCGCTATGGTGGCCATAGCAGACACAGTGAAGCCGGAGTCGGCCCTGGCTGTCCACACTTTACTCAGCATGGGGATAGAGGTGGTCATGATTACCGGGGACAACAGGCGCACCGCTAAGGCTATAGCCACACAGGTCAGGGAAATAAGCAGGCCGCACCCTACTGAGTGCACCCACACATCTAAATCGAAAATGTTTATGACTTAACCAAGATGTCACATAGGTCTGTCATTACTCTCGCTGTGGGGAATTAAAATGACAACTTTATGCTTCATATTTGTAAATCCGGCGGGCTGTCTGTCCGTATGCATCTTCATTGAATCTCTGTGCCTTGCCCAGGTGGGCATTAGGAAAGTGTTTGCGGAGGTGCTGCCGTCACACAAGGTAGCCAAGGTCCAGGAGCTGCAAGAGAAAGGCCTGAGGGTGGCCATGGTGGGCGACGGGGTCAACGACTCGCCTGCCCTTGCCCGAGCCGATGTGGGCATCGCTATAGGGACGGGCACTGACGTGGCCATAGAGGCAGCTGACGTGGTCCTCATCAGGGTAAAAAGTGGGGCGGGGTGGGAATGTTAACTGTGTAATAGATACTTGCATTTGGCTGTACTGTCTGGCCGTGAAACAGCACTTGCGATTCCAGAATGGCCCAAGGAATCTTTAGATAAAGGTGTTCATTTGCGTCCTTTCCCCTTTTGACCCAGAATGACCTGTTAGATGTGGTGGCCTGTATAGAGCTGTCCAAGAAGACTGTTCAGAGGATACGCATCAACTTTGTCTTCGCTCTGATCTATAACTTGTTAGGGATTCCCATTGCTGCGGGTGAGTGCCAATTAGACCGTGTGTCTGTGTTTTTTACATGTTTCTCTCTCTCTCTCTCTCTCTCTGTGCGTGTGCGCGTGCAATAGGTGAAGGCATCTGTGACATGTCAATGCATGTGTGTGATAAAGCTGTGTTGTGCCCCCAGGTGTTTTTCTGCCTGCCGGCCTGGTTCTGCAGCCATGGATGGGTTCAGCTGCCATGGCCGCTTCCTCTGTGTCCGTGGTGGTGTCCTCCCTGCTGTTAAGGCTGTAAGTGTCTGCCCCCGTGTTTGTGCTTGTCCCTCCATTTTCACATTTGCAGGGATTCGGCTGTATCTTCCTTTAAAAAAAATAATTGAGGCTTGCCCTTTGGTGTTTTGCATCGTTTTCATCAGGGCATATTTATTATGGACAGGACCTGTGCTCCACGGCATGAAAGCACTGTTATGTAACTTTTGTGTAGCCGAATCTCATCTCTTCATTCAAACCAAACTGTACGGGTCCGTTGAGAAGCGTTTCTATAGTAACCCAACTAAATCAGTGGGTGCCAGTGGATCGGCCCAGGGCTGTTAGTCAGTGGTGTCTCAGAGCAGCCCACTCAGACTGCACACAGAGCACTTTGACCTCTCATCTGTATCCCCCTCTTATTTGGAACTGATTCCACTGGCTTTTTAACTACCTCACAATATTACTGGCTCATTTGTTCTCTCCTTTTCTAGTCTTCTTTACTGCATATTTTTCAGCCATTTTGCTTTTTAACTTGCCACTTTCAGCTTAAATCCTCAAACGTTTTCCTCCCCATCCTCCTCTTCCTCGCTCTTTTTTTTAATTAACCTCCGTCCATACTTCCACCCGACTAAGGTATAAGAAGACATCAGTGGAGATGTATGAGTTCCGGGCTCAGGGGCAAAGGAAGAGTCTGAGCCCCAGCCAAGTGAGTACCCACGTGGGTTTGGACGACCGGAGACGCACCCCTCCCACCTTCCGCGGGGCTTGGGAGCACCTGAGCCAAGGCAGCCGCCTCTCCTTACCCATCTCCAGCCGGTCGGTCAGCCAAGGTTCATCCAAGCACTACCTCCAGGACCAGGACCAGTACTCACTGCTGGACCATGAGAAGGAACAGAGCCTGGTAGTGTAGCAAGGCACCAAGGAGGAAAGCCAAAGGGAAACTAAGCATTGTACGAAAACCAGCTAATGAAAGGTCCATTGGAAACTGTCCAGATTTTTACCTATGGAGTAAATTTTTTTGAAAAACATCTTTTCAATGTTTTTTAAACCAGAGAGACGTATTGTCGATGTCTTTAGTTGATAGGATAATCTTTACCTGTTATGTCAAGGAGTATTTTGATATTTTTAAGACTGAAAGAATACCTAAGCACAATACATAGAATAAAATAATCTTTCACAAGCAACTTTGTTTTACATTTTTAAGGTTATTAAATAAAATATATCTTCAAGTTGCATTTAATGTTATTTGTCAATTTTTAGAATGCTCATATTGGGTGTTCAAAGGTTATATTATTGTTTGTTTTTTGAATGGGGTTTCATATTTTTAAAAAAACAAACATATATGTTTCTTCTTTCTAATTTCGCAACTTCAACCAACCTATTAGAACATCTCCAGGCAGCAACATGTACATATTGGTCTTCACGATCAACCGTTACAAAGCATCAGGTCTCTAGAACTTCCTAGGGAAACACTTCTACTTTAGAGATGAGCAGATATGCTAAGTCAGTGAGAAAGTTGTTCGTTCATTTTGCATAGCCTGTTATGTCTTATCGCTATAGTGATGAAAAGTTAAAGGTTACACCCTGAATAATTCCCCTAGTGTTTGTCACTACAATACCTTGGCTGCCAGTATACTGTCTTCTGCGGTGATGGAGAACCCACCCCTCCCCATTTCTGACTTAACTCAATTGCAAGCTAAAGCGCCTGTAGCTGGATTGCTGGTAGTGTGTGGGCAGTTGCTGGTAACCAGTGAAAGGGGTTTTAGGTTCACAATTCAGATTTTAGACGATTTCTCCTATTCATAAAAACAGCAGTCACCCACGCAGTCGGTTCAATAACCTGTTCTGCAGGGACACAAAAGAAGCCGACACCCGATAAACGAGAAAAAGGCTCTCGATCACTCAGCTTGACAGAATATGGTGATGTAAAAACAATTTGCCTTTTCACTTCACATTTACCATGTGCACTGTTTAAAAGAACAACTAGTATTTTGGGAGGAAGGTAAGTGATTTTTTTTTAGTTATTTGCGAGACACCACATTATCTATGTTTGTTTGCGTTGTTTGACATAATTGACCATTCACATAATTGTATACAGCCTTCACACTTATTTTAATCGGACTTGAATAGCTGTCATTCTTAGCTGCGTCTGCAACTGAAATAGCTTGATATTAGCTTATCTTTAGTTGCATGGGTTTTTGGAAAGGTAACATGGATTTTTGGATTGTGTATGTCAGGAGCTGGAGAAAGATTTGAACTCATCTAAACTCAGTTTTAAACTACTTTTTCGTCAACAAAGGCATGTATTAAAACTGATTTTAACAGCTTTGTTGATAGTGAAACACCGTGGTTGGTAGGCAGAGTCCACAGAGATTATACACATGCCTTTGTTGATGATAAACGTGTTTTTGCTACATTTAATTTACATTAATTTACGTTCTGCAACTAAAGATCAGCTAACATTTACCTACTGCGATTGAAGCAGTATTTGTCAGCGTGGACACAGTATTTGTCAGTATGGATGCAAAATAATGTTATGGTGGTTTCCTCACGTTCAAGCTAGGTTACCTAATGCAGAATTCATCATGACTGCAGGTGTGGTGAAGGCATGTCATCGCTGCCTGTCTAAGATGGCCAGTAATGGTGAGTTGCACAAATCATTCAATAACAAGAAAAAACGTTATTGCATTGGGGGATATCAACAATTAAATATGGTTGATTATCACTTTATTAGTAGTGATGTGAACTGGCACTTCCCTTTGATAATGTTAGTTGTTAAATACCAGGGTCTGCTTCTTTAGAATAGAGCAGTGGAAGTTGGCAAGGGGAAATGTAATGTTGGCTTAATGATAGGTTGAAATGGAGCCGGTTATTGTTTTTGCATTTATTTTCTGGACAGATGTATAATGGTTTCTTTTTATCTAGCCTACATTGTAGTGGGACTTCTGTTCTTTCTTGCCCTTCCCCTCACAATGGCGTTTGTAGGTAAGACAGTCAAGTCATTAAGAACCATATATAATGAGTTAATAATGACACTTCATATCCCTTAAAGATGCAGGTATTGATTTGGGTACGGTATTGGTTGAGTTATTATGTGTGCAATCAATGTGCAAAAACATCATTAGACATTAATGAGGAATGCTTTGTCAGTGCATATCCATGTAATGAAGGTCAAATTAGTTTCACATTGGAGATGCAACAACAGACATTCACATTCATATCTCCATGCAGACTTACTTCCATATTCTGGGGAGACAGCTGAGTTATGTATAAATATTACTATTAATAAAAAAAAATATCAAAACACTTTATCGTGGACACTCCAGTTCAAATGCTCCATGTACTACAACATTTGTTTTGGTCAAAAAGGTCTTTGTTGAATTATTAACTAATCAAATAATTAAAGAAAATGTTTTATTCTGTCAATCTTCATTATCTTTTTTAATAGTGGTCAGAAACACCTCACCTGGATATATAGCTCCGGAAAAAAATAAGAGACCACTGCACCTTCTTCTTTTCTTTCCAAAAAAGTCGAAAAGGAAGGTTTTGAGTGAGGAACAGAAGGATTAAAATTAAGAGACCACTGCAAATTGAACGCTTCTGTTCCTCACTCAAAACCTTCCTTTTCAACTTTTTGGAAAGGAAAGAAAAAGGTGCAGTGGTCTCTTAATTTTTTCCGGCGCTGTATATTATTCAATTAATAGCAGGCTACTTATACAACCCAGTGTTGTACAAGTATGCCAGCTCTTAATATCATGATATGCATCAAGTTTAAATGATCTATGACCATTATTGAAAAAGAGATTAAAGACGTTTGTAATAAAATGTGTTGTCATTACTTGATTATTAATAAATCAATATAGTACCATCTGACCAAAACAAAGGTTTTAGAATATTTAGCATGTGGATTGTTGTGTCCATGACAATGTTAGGGTTTGATAAAAAGTTATTATAAAAAAGTGTTAATTATTATAATAATAATACAAATATCTGCTGACTTTTCAGCACTCACGCTGTTCACACTTTTACACTCTTCCCTAAATATAGAAGGAAGCAATTTTGAGTATCTTGCATTTTTTGCGTTTGGATTAACTACATTGAGAAGACATCCATATTATAGTTGTTTATTAAACCAATGGAATTATATTTAAAAATAACAGTATATTTTCAATAAATAGATGTGTTGTGAAAGATGTCTACAAACAGAAATAATCTGCACTGCAAGGTGTTGAATGTAAGAATGTCTTTATTACGTAAGACCAGTTTTACGTTTTGTACTAAAAGTTTTGAAAATACACCACACTTGAAAATAGTACCAGAGCGATTATTTGTTTACTTCATTAGCTCTAAATAATTTTGATTCAGTATTTTCAGTAGTATACAGTTTTACTCAGTTTAATAAAATTATTGTTAACTGAATAAATGTATTCTTAACCAATCACATGAAGGGGAAATGAGTATATTCAGTGTGAATCCAAATTGAAAGGGAGATTTGGTTCTGTGAACGAGTGACTTTGTGAATGTATTTGCTGTACTTTATGCCATAATCTATTTTGTGATTGAAAAAACTGTCATAAACAAACATATAGGCTGCCCATATTTCTTCCCCTTGCAGGTGTGAAGTCTATCGATGACTGCCCCGTTCAGCCAATGATTCCTCTCTACCTGCTAGTGGGCGGAGTGGTTGGCAGCGTAAAGGTAAGGCATGCATTCCTGTTATTAGATTGCTGGGTTGTCAATCTGACCCTTTACTGTTGACCCTAAATCTTGACCTTTGACCCTAAACCCTGCAGGTCACACTCCTCTTACATGACACCAGCCACATGAGGAAGCTCATCTCCAAGTCTGTCATCATCGGTGATGACGATGCCGACGAGTATCCGTGGCGACAGAACGCCAACAAGTACTATGTGCAGATCGTCCTCAGCCTGTTCCTCTTTGTCTGGTTCCTCCTGGGGAACTACTGGGTGTTCTCTGTGTTCCAGCCCAATTTCATAGCACCCTTCCACCAGCCACAGGACTACTGCAGGAAGTCTCTGTACCTGTTTGCTGTTTTGGTGTTGGCCATCAGCCACACTGTGCTGGTCCTCCTGTTGTGCTGTGGGATATGTGTACACGTTTGCTCTCAGACCAGCGTGAGAGATGACTATCGGGAAAGTGACGAGGACGACTGAGTGTGGCTGGTTGGCTGGCTGACTGACTGACCGGCTGGCTGGCTGGCTGACTGACCGGCTGGCTGGCTGACTTGGCCCAGTAAAGTGTGCAGTAGATTTGTAGAGTAACAGGCCATTGCTGCATGGTGTCCTGTATTTAGTAGAGCCTCAGTTCAGATTAAATGACAGCAGAGAACGACTCACCATAGCCTAACTCATAAACGTTAACCTGCGTTTGTGTTCCAAGCAGTTGACTGAAGGATAAACTCATCCTAATGGCAGCTCATAAAAAGTGCTTCAATACCTTCTAGCTAGATTTCCTACTGGGAGTTACAGGCCATAAGTAGGCCTATGAGGCTGTTGCTAACCTGTCGCCTTTATTGTTAGGAAATGTAATTGTCATTCTGGATACAGATATTAAGTTGAATGATGAATGTGCTACAATTCTGTTTGGACTTTTTATAAATTTAAGGCACGTTTTGCATGGCACGTTTTGTATGCAACGCAACTTTTGTGGACAGACGTTAGCACGCACTGTGTGCCTCATGCATAGTGCTTGCAACAGTTGCTGCTTCGATACCCACTGGGGCAACACACACACAATGAATTCATGCACTACTGTAAATTGCTTTGGATTGAGTTCACTGAAAGGTGTATTATTTTAATTGTAACTATTATTGTTTTTACTCATGTATTATTTTTGCATTAATATTTGCGGTTGGCACTTTGTAGTTTTTTAATGATTTTGTTTGTCAGGAGGTTGCAGTTTACGCTTTATGTTGAACAGCTTCATCTCAAGATAAAATCCACAATACAGAAGTAGTATTCCACCATCTAGTGGTCAAACCTAGTACTATTCCTAAATGTTGTCATTGTTGGTGTTTCTGTAGTTATTATTCTATTGAAAAACATTGCAAAGGGACACTGGTTTTATTCACCGAAAGCATAATCTCATGACAGGTGTTATTTTAACATTAATTAATTACCTTTAGTGATTATGATGAATAATGTTGATTTGGCTTTGATGCTACATTTGAAAGCAATTAATAAACTAACTGTAATTTTATTTTCTGGTTCTTATCAGTGCTCGCTCAAATGGGAAGTATTTACCTGTTCATGTGCGCTGGATAAGAATACATTCCCTGGTCAACCACTATGATGTTTGTAGGCACCCCACTTTACTATGGAACTATTTATATATTTGTGAAACATGCAAACTACTTAAATAAAATCTCCAAAGCCAAAATGTTTCAAGGATCAGAATAGAAATTCATGTTTTCTAAGACTGGATTACACTTGAGCAGGGCTGCGGTTAGGAATTCTGGGCCCCCTCACTTATAAACAACATTGACATTATTATGATCAGTGGGCCCTGATCAGTGGGCCCACAGTTTAAAGGCTGATTTGTGACCTTTGTGATAATAAATGTAATTGTTTTTTAATGTAATGTTACGGGTTTGTATTTATGATGATTTCTAACTATCTTTATATATTTTTGGTTTTTGGGCCTGTATTGCAAGGCTCACTTAAAAATCTGACTCCTGTCGCAATGTGAGAATTCCTGTTGAATTAAAGTCCAAATAATAATAATTAAAAAAAATAAAACATTTAAATATTCAATTGTGTAGAAGGCTCCTTCCTTGGGCAAATGCACAATCAAGTACTTTCGGATGTGACAATGTAAAATGTCGTTCAGCATTTGAGGGTGTAGGGTTTTGGGGCTGTCTATTTCGCTTTTGGAGCCTCTACATGAGTAGATCCACCCAACATTGACGTGCCTCCAAATCTGATTGGTGTCCTTAAAGGCGTCTAGCTATGTCAGAGATTTTGGAAATAATGGTGAGATTGTAATTGGTCCGACCAAAAAATGTCTCTGCGTTGTGCTGACTATGCTGTTTAATCCCATCGAAAAGCATTGTGTTTGTTCTATACAGATTTTGGCGGAAGCTCAGCCTCCCAATTGTTTTTTGCCTCTCTGCGCGCTGGGTGTGTTTAGGTGATGCTACGTCATCAGAGGAAGTCTTGCATGTGTGTGAGCTTGAGAGGTCGTTGTGCCAACGCCCGTGCAATAGATCCATGCCTACTGGCAGCGGAACAATAAAAAAAACAGCTATCGACCAGTGCTAACCCCGGCCTACCACAAGGA
Organism: Esox masquinongy; assembly: GCA_016801175.1. Taxonomy (NCBI): domain Eukaryota; kingdom Metazoa; phylum Chordata; class Actinopteri; order Esociformes; family Esocidae; genus Esox; species Esox masquinongy. The sequence continues at coordinate 124,085 of JACXGI010000106.1, forward strand.
GACAGCGCACATGAACAGTAGAATGGCCGCATCTTCCAACAGAATTATGCTGGGACCTCTTGTTGCTGCCATCGACCAGGGAACAAGCTCGACGCGGTTCTTGGTGAGTCACAATCCCCGCAATTGCATTGAACCGTTCATTCCGCGTACCGGCGAATGTCCTTTAAATAACCTAGTAGAGAAACGATTGATTCCCTTACAACTAATCGATTTCCTTAGAAATTTACCGAATCGCATACGTTCCTATTTGGTCATATCGACGAATTGTTTCTGTTTCTGAAGATAGGGAAAGCCGAAGATTAGTTTCCAGTGTTTTCCCTCGGCAGCTAGTTGGCTACTGTATTTATTTAACCATGGAAGTCAATAAGTTTCGTTCGTTCAACACTGGCAGTGGTGTCCAATCTTGGCTGGTGTAGCTACAAGATCTTTATGGACACAAGGCTGCTTTGGGTGTAAGCTTATGCCCTTGTCGAAAGATTGCGGGAGACAGAAAGGGAGAAGTCTAGAATGGTCACCCTGAAAATCGTATGTTTTCACTAGTCATCTGAAACGATGACTTGAAAGGAGAGGATTGTGTGTATGTGTGTGTCATAGGCGGGAGCGACCTGTGAAAGCTAATGAAACACAATGTGAGTTGTTCATATGCTATAAGTGTTATAATTGTCAACTTACCTGGAGCGGAATCTGCTGTTAAGCAACATTGCTGTGATGTCTGTCTGTCTGTCTGTCAGTCTGTCTCATCTGTCTCTGTCTCCTCTGTCAGTCTGTCTCAGTCTCAATTTTTTCTTCTCTTCCACCATAAAAATATGATAAAAGAAGAGATAACAACATACAGTTATGGCCTATTAGTGGTGATTACACTTGTCAAAGCACAAGGTCTTTATACTCAGTACTTGTGATATTTTTCTCCAACTTAGTTGAGTGCTCCTGTTCGACTGCTCACTCATGTTGTCTCTCGCCCGCCCCAGGTGTTCAATGCCAAAACAGCTGAGCTTCTCAGCCACCACCAGGTAGAAATCAAACAGAGTTTCCCAAAGGAAGGGTAAGTACAAGCAGCTGTGCCCCCTTCGTTAACCCCCTTTTAGTTCACAACTTCACACAATGACCTGTAACCTCTGATATTTGACTTCTGACCTTGTCCCTATTTTTAGGTGGGTGGAGGAGGATCCGAAAGAGATACTGCAATCTGTATACGAGTGCATGGATAGAACCTGTGAGAAACTCACCCAGCTCAACATTGACATCTCCAATATTAAAGGTATGGTGTGCAGACATCGACACTGAAATTAAACCCACTTAAAAGGGATAGTTTGTCCAAGATTCCTATTCAGGTGAAATAACAGTTACCTTGAGTTGTTCTTGAAGGCCCATGGAGTCATTTTTCAAAAATAATTCCCATTATTCAACTATGTCCCATCTTGGAATTAGCATTATTAGCACTATCCAAATTCATGAATTGAAACTGCATCCTGAGCAACAAAAGCTGCATTTCAAGCGGAAACCTACTCCAAAACACTTCCAACTAAGACTGGTGGTGTCTTCACCTCAAAGAACCTGTCAATGTTGTATTCCTCTAAATAATGATTTCATTGTCACTATAAAAATCTAATTTTCAACTGAATTAATACTTCCTATGTTTACCGGTCAGTTTTGTTCACAATGTATTACTCCGTGGTTTCAATTTAATTTTATTAACAACTGTTAACAACCCGGAACAACCACTTAGCTTTTGGTTGCTACCGATGACACCAAAGCTGACTAAAAGAAGCTGTGTGTGGTGGCTACAGAAAATAGTTTGCATAGTGCTGGTTTGATGTCACCAAATTCTGCCAGCTGTTTCATCAGTACGCAGTCAAAAAAAAATCTGTGCTAGCGCGATGGATTACTGAATATAATTCTTTGAGGTAAACAACTCCACCAGTCTTAGTTTGAAATGTTTTTTGAGTTAGTTTCCACTTGCAATGCAGCTTTTGTTGTGTGGGACGCACAGTTTCAATTAATGAATTTGGATAATGGTAATGATGCTAATTCCAGGTTGGGAAAGAGGTGAATAATAACTTTTTGTAAGAAAATGACCCCGTGGGCCTTCAAAAACAACTCAAGGTAAATATTATTTCACCCAAGTATGAATCTAGGATGAACTATCCCTTTAAACGCCTCATCCTGACATTCTATGGACCATCACCTTCACTTACCCTCCAAACGTTAACCCTTCTAGCTATAGGAGTGACCAATCAGAGAGAGACCACGCTGGTATGGGACAAAGAGACGGGCGAGCCCCTCTACAATGCTATTGGTAAGTTCTTAATATGTACCGTATTTCATGACCTAAGTCCGTTATTGAAGGTCAGGATGGACTCTAAAGACCCCAGTGTCGCTGGTTGTGTGCAGTGTGGCTGGATCTGCGGACGCAGTCGACAGTGGAGCGACTGATCAGCAAGACACCTGGGAGGAACAAGAACCATCTGAAGGTAATCTGCCCAGGGCGACGGAGAAAGCAGATACACATGCGTTCAGCAAGCCTAGTTTACCTAGACACCAAAGACGAGCGCGGACAGTCCAGCTTACAATAAAGAAATCCAGATATTTCAACTTGGAAAGTTAAAGGGGGAAAAAAAATCAAAAAGGGAAGGTCCATCTTTTCTGAAGTAACTCTCCTAACTCTCGCACTGCTTTGCTCAGCACAAGACCGGTCTTCCCATCAGCACGTACTTCAGTGCTGTGAAGCTGCGCTGGCTGTTGGACAACGTGGACGAGGTGGCCGAGGCCGTCGTGACACACCGGGCCATGTTCGGCACTGTCGACTCCTGGCTCATCTGGGTAGGACTCGACGGGGACGGGGTGAAAAGTCACAGCTGGGCGACGTGGACACATCCGTGTTACCGTTTACCGTATCCATTGACAACCCTCCCAAAAGAAAGACCTACTCCGTTGTATGTTCTGAGCAGAAATTTGGTGTCCGGTATTTTCCGTCCGCAGTGTCTGACAGGGGGGAAGAGCGGGGGAGTCCACTGCACAGATGTGACCAACGCCAGCAGGACCATGCTCTTCAACATTCACACCCTGGACTGGGACCCGGAGCTCTGCAAGTAGGTGGACATACAATGTAAGACGCACCGTGAACGTATGCAGGGATGTTCTATGTACTGATTCAGTCCGACGAAACCTTATCATGTCTGTTTACTGGACCTGTGCACTTGTTCCTGTTTTGACCCTTTCTTTCAGATATTTTGACATTCCCATGGAGATTCTCCCGAAAGTCAGAAGTTCCTCTGAAATCTACGGCTTAATGGTAAGCCCTTGTTGTCAGACTCATAAAGTTCTGTGTTTGGGATTTACGGTTCAGGAGGAGGTGTTGTCCTGTCTATTCAACATGCTTAAAACTATTGTGTGTGACTGAAGGCGTGCCTGCTTTGCTGCTATCCAATCCAAGTGTTTATTGATGACATTCGTAAAACATTCAGTTCATGTTTCTCATTGTCTGTACTCTGTACAAGAAAGTATGTTTGAGGTATTGTCACAAGCGTTTTTTTGTGTGCCCCCTGTTATCTATAGAAAATATGTTCTAGCCTGGTAAGTACTGTGGTCTTCATCTGTGTCATCACCTGTTACTGCTGTCACATGATCCTCTGCTCCAAACTGGTTGTACCATCAAACTGCATTTCCAAGCCGCTCAGACAACAGACGTGTTGGGTGAGATGTTTGAGATGGATATCTGTCTCCAGGGAGTTTGGAGTAACACAAACGTTTGGTGTTCAAACGGAAACATTTGAAAAGTTTGGTTGAAAAAAAGTTTAGTAATATTCGCCAAATAGGTCTTGATACAAACCCTCCTGCAATAGACTTGGTTGGAAATGTACTTGATGGGTGTTGCTTCCTTCTCTAGTCCTGTCGTGGCATGCCTGGCGCTTTGCTACTGTGGATTATCCCGTTATACGCCTTTATCACAGGGAGCCTCCCTTGTCCAGGTGTTCTGTGGGCCACTTCCCGTCCAATTCCTCTTCCTGTGGACTTGTTTCTACCAGCTGTTCTGTAAATCTCTTCACTCTTCAGCTCACTTCCATTTTGGCCCATAGCTCGTTGTGAGGACAGATTCAGTTTTTGTGGATTACATTGAGTTCAGTGGGAGTGAAGAAATTTGACTTGTGTGCCTTAAGCTATTTGGCTGTCTCCAAATGGAAGCCTTCTTCTGTCTCCTTCATGCGCTTTGACTGGCTGTTTTGATATTTTCTGTTGTGATTTTTTTTTTTTAATGAGGTTTGAGAAAATATGCCATCTTCCAATCAAACCATATTGTTTAGGTAACTATGAAGGGTCGAGTTTGGCTTGGTCTTGTGAATGCAGAGTTAGACAGAGTTAAACCATATTGCTAACATGTGTTGTTTCTTTGACAGACATCAGGCTCTCTTACTGGCATACCCATCTCAGGGGTAGGTTTGGATGTATCCTGTCTTTCTCAATTCATGGTATCTTTATACATTTCTGAATGGTGTCATAGTCTCTTGATACATTTCTGAATGGTGTCATTAATGACTTGCACCTGTTCCCACCAATCTGAAGTATTATTGTTGGTTTACAGTGTCTTGGAGACCAATCTGCTGCACTTGTGGGACAGATGTGCTTTCAAGATGGGCAGGCCAAAAACACGTAAGAATTTTCTTATGTTGGTTTACCGGGTTAATTAATAATAATACATTATTGAACATCTATAGTGCCTGGAGAAACAGCCAGTTCTTAAAGCCGTTGGACTTCTCTATGAGCCGTCCACTTGGGTGATGCTTGGGTGCCAGAAAACTCACCACACGAACTTAGGAATAGTAGCTAGTTGTCCACTATATGAGCCCTCTTCTTTAGCACTACTATCAAACTGGAAGCCAATAAGAAGAAAGCTGTCGCAGTGACCAGATTCATCTTTCCAACAAAAACAATACACAGCTTGCTAGCTATAGCTAACATAAACCAAAAAGTGTTACTTGATAGTCAGTCTGCAAATGTTTGGCTCAAAAACACATGCATTAAAAATAATCAGTTGATTTGAAAACATAAGTACACATTTACAGAAGCTCCATGTTTAGGCTGCTACAAAATTGCAATAGCAACTACAGAAAATGTAATATGTCTCACATTATTCAGGATGTAAAATCGTGTGAGAAACTTCATGTTCTATCTTTCAGATATGGAACTGGTTGCTTTCTGCTTAGAAACACTGGAGCCAAGGTGATGTTTTTCCCATTTTAACTTCCCAAAAACGATTCACCTGTGACATCTGACCTAGACAGGGATTTCCTAAAATTTGCCTGTGTCATGAAATGTCTTCTTTTTTTAACGTGTCGCTGCTTTTTAACCCTTTGCAGCCGGTCATGTCAGACCATGGTCTACTAACCACGGTGGCGTACAAACTGGGTCGAGACAAACCTGCCTGCTACGCGCTAGAGGTAGGCATGGATTTAACACGTACAGCACAATTGTAGTCATCTCTGAGCTCTGATTGGTCTGTTGTTGTCAAGTTGTATTTTCTGATTGGTCCTTCAGTTTTTTATGTACTGATCTGTGATTTTTGCTGTTGCCAGGGCTCTGTGGCCATTGCGGGAGCTGTGGTTCGTTGGCTGAAGGACAACATGGGAATCATTCAGACTTCTACAGAGCTGGGTAAGGATGAAGTCTATTCTTGTTTTCGACACAAGTAGAGGCGTGTGCTAGGGGACCTCGTAACATTGTTTTCTCTCACGCCCTTTGTCGTTTCCTCCATCCTCAGAGAAGCTGGCGGCGTCAGTGGGCACATCCTACGGTTGTTACTTTGTGCCAGCATTCTCTGGCTTGTACGCCCCCTACTGGGAACCCAGTGCACGAGGGTCAGTGTTAGAACGTGAATTCAGCATAAACCTCCTTTAAAGGTGCTCCCTCCTTTAACATCGGTTGATAAAAGAAACCTTAACAATCAAGAAGTCCATCTCTTCCGATGTACAGGATAATCTGCGGCCTGACTCAGTTCACTAACAGGAGTCACCTGGCCTTCGCTGCGTTGGAGGCGGTCTGTTTCCAGACTCGAGAGATCCTGGACGCCATGAACCAGGACAGTGGCATCCCTCTGACCCAGCTGCAGGTGGATGGGGGTATGACCTCCAACAGGCTACTGATGCAGCTGCAGGCCGATATCCTCTGCATCCCAGTGGGTAAGAGACTCTCGCTGCTTCCGCCTCCGGTCGTGTGCGTCTGACACTCTCGCTCCACTCTCGGCTCGCTTTCTCTGCCTCTCTTTCGTTCGCTGATTGTTTCTTTGTCTCATCTCTCGCTCCATCTCTCCCACACAGCCACCATATCTGTTATAAATACCCACAATGATGATGAAGGTTGATGACGATGATGACAGTATGTGTTGTTTGCAGTGAAGCCCTCCATGCCTGAGACCACCGCCCTGGGGGCGGCCATGGCCGCGGGGGCAGCGGAGGGGGTCAGCGTCTGGAGCCTCCGACCGGAGGACCTTAGCGAGGTCACCTCTGAGAAGTTCGAGCCACAAATCAACCCTGAAGGTACCCGACGTTTTCAAAGCGCCGCTCCTCTATGCCATTGACAACAGTAGCTGTTTGTTTGAACACGGGTGTGAGTGCGAAACAAATGTCTCTCTGTCTTTCTGTCTCTCTATCCACCCTGGAGGTAAGGGGACCTATGGTAAGGGCTGAAATGACCCTAGCAGAGAACTCTGAAAAAGTGGTTGTGCCCAGTGAAAGTGAATGTGTTTCATTTCCCTTTCAAATCTCCCTCTCCTCATCTCTTCCTGTAGAGAGCGAGTTTCGATACGCTCGCTGGAAGAAAGCGGTTCAGAGAGCCATGAACTGGGAAACCACCGAACCCGTCAGTATTGGAAATGGTATGGACTGATCTCCGTTTGGTGCTGGCATGTTTAATGTAGGCTGTGCCGTAATAGCAAAGTCTGTAGTTACAAAAAGCGAGGGACCCAAACCTAAGATAAAAAAACAAACTGGTTAATCAGATTGCGTTGGTTCTTAAGCTGTAGCCCAGGGCTATTCAGTTCTGGCCCTGTAGAGCCCAAACACTTCCAATTTGAGCTTTTACCTGGTAGATGACTGTAATCAGTTGGTGTCCCAGGTCGGAATCTGTCCCTTATTAAAAGGAGGGCTATGAAAAGCAGAAGTGTTTCAGCCCTCCAAAACTGGAGTTGAGTAGCCCTGCTGTGTAGCCCTTTTCTAGGCCTGTTTGTGCTCTTTACTCACTCCTCGGCTATGACCTCCCAACTGGTAAGTAATTGCTCATCTGTCTTTTTCTTTTCTCTTGTCTTGCTTATATCGGACCTTGGTTTGGATGTCGTCCAGGTGAAACTAGTATCTTCAGCAGTCTTCCTCTGGGGTTTTATGTTCTGGGTAGCATGTTTATGTTAATCGGAGCAAAATACATATCAGGTCAGTGTCTGCTTTTGCATGTCTACCTCTGTGTTTCTCTGTGTTTCTTAAAGAAAAATAGAAACAGTAATGTCCATACACACTTTTAGTTGAGCTGAGGGACTAAATGGCCTGTTTTTGTTTGTGGTTGAGTTGAATCCTTTGCCTTGTCACTCTCTTTTGCCCTAACAAATGCAGGTTGACTAGCTAGCTATCCAAACCATTCCTACTGCAGCAATCACATGCTTTACATAAACCTTTTTTCCCCCCCATAATACCTGCTTGTTGTCCAGCATCAATAATTATTATGACATGCTGTAGTTTCAAGCTTTGGAATGCATAGACAAACAGCCTGTCCAATGTGGCATGTTGATATAAAACTGACTCTTTGTCTCTGTTCATGTTGTTTTATTCCCTCCCCACCTCCAGGACACAAGTAGACCGTGGCCCCCCCGGTGCGCCGCAACAGAAGAGAAGTGCTGGTTCAGGACAGCACGCATCCTTCAGTAGTACGTTCAGTCGCAATACTTTCTCGGGAACTTTGCAGATAGAAATTCTACAAATAGAACAGAGGTGGTTACAAATTCTACATGTCGGGATTGGGATTTTTGGTCTGCAATGCAGATTTCTAACTGGATGTTCCAGAACGTTAAAAAGGTACTGAACACAAATTTCCTTGCCGGGACCCTCATGTTGTCATGTCAATGCTCCAATTCGTGTCTTGTTGGTCTGTCACCGGGAAACCAAACTGTTGACCTGGATCTGTGGGAGGAGCCGAGCTGAACTCTAGTGTGGAATGAACCCAACATGAATAAATCAGATGTCCATTGATGTCCTAGCGGTCCTACCTGGGTCGGGTCTTCCTGTGTAACTGTGAATGAATGGGGCTTACTGGTCTACAATGCTGTAGTATCCAATCCTAGCATTCAGACTGTACTTGCACTCACGTTGCCTAACATGAAGGTCCCGTTAGTACACCGCATTCTTAATCTAATCCAAAAAGACAATCTGTCTTGTCATTGCCTGACCCTTCTTCCAATATCATTCTCACATCTCCCTCACCTCACTGTTGTACTTGAACAAGAGCTTTCAAAATCTTGTTGGAAATGTGGCCTAATGGAAGCAAGGGTCCTCGCAATGAAATGCAATGGGGATTTTAGAGCACTTTATAGATTTGGTCCCATGTTTGTGAATGGAGTAAGAAGCTTTCTATAACCCTGTTAAACAATGCATACTGTTTAGTTTGTTGGAGAGCAGAACTTCCGTGTTGTGGCTCCTAGAAATGGAGATATACCTCTTGCAGGGTTTGTAGGAAATGTTTCATGTGTCTCTCTGTAAACATGGTGTAAAAAGTTATTACTGCAAGTTGCCTTGTATGTGAATAGACTTTAGTTAAGGATTTAGTTGTCCCTGAGCACCATTAAGTCAGGCATTATCCCAGTAGGTACCCTCTTCCCTATGTACCTGGGATCTTTTGGCCAGGGGGCAGTTGGGTTGTGGCTTGAGTAAAGGGACCTAGTGTTAATCCACATGATTTATGTATCAAAAATAAGTGACCGCCCCCTATGACAACTATGAAATACCGTTGTCAATTCGGCCAATAGATGCCTTTGAAAGCTTTGTCCCGGTTAAGTCATTTTAACATGTACACAGTGAGTGAAACTGATAGGAAAGGTTTAGGGTTGGAAATGATCAGGCAATTAAGGCAGCTGACGTCTTGCACCTCCTTAGTGATGGACCAGTCTGACTACTGTCTTTCAAGGCTTCCTTTTAGTATGAAAGTAAATACTTGAAATTGTTATTTAATATGAAGTAAACTAGAGGCTAGTATTGTTTACAGGAAAGTGTTCTGACAATATTTTTAGATATTTTTGGTTACTATTGGCATTATGTATGATTGTTTTAGCTGAACCATGTACAGGGGAGATGTATATTTTCATGTGGTGTATTTATGAGATTGACGACCAGTTGTACAGGTGTCTGCCTTTAATGATCTATATATTAGAGCAAGGAAAATTACATGCGTTTTGAACGTATAAAGCAGATTTATTTTTTAATCAACATAAAGAGCGCTCAGGCAATTTCATTGTATACATCTACAATGGATTGTTCTTTGTTTCAACCCACATTTTCGTATCCCAAGCAAAATAAGATTGCCTCACAATTACAGCGTGGAGTCCCATTTTGTGTAGAGGCGCCGTAATCAAAAGCCAACCTAGCCTACTGTACCACGTGATGCTCCATTTTGTTTTCTGCTGATGCCATGTAGCTCCTGTGCTGTAATGACATTCCTCCATGTCAGTGGCTTGTCTTGAAAGATCACAGGACACTACACGTCTAATAAAACGGACTGTATAAAAACATTTACAAACTAGTCATTTCCTTTTTTGTGTTGAATAGTTTCTCCTGACTTGCTTTGCCTTTTGAGTTGAGTCATTCTAACCTACCTTCATTGTTTACACGGTGTCTATTTACAATAATATTTTGCACTTTTGGTTTGTTAATAATTGGCATTTTCCAGTGCAATTTAGTGTAAATTATTAACATGCAAATGAAACAAATCAGTCTTTTGACAAAATGTACTTTATAAAACAATATTACATTACTGACTTAATTTGGACACTCAAGGCAGGATGGGCTAAACATATTTAAACCAGCAGAGCACAAGGGAATCTTATGGCAGTTGGGCAGCACTGTCCTGTCCTTTGACAAGCAGGTGGCCATTTTGATTTCCCAGACCACACCGGGACGGGCCCAATGTGACAGTCAGCTTGGAGACACCAATCTCTTGGACTACAATTCAGTTTCCTTAAAAACATCCTCTAGTAATTGCATACACAAGTATGTATTCAATGCTTTACAAGTCATATGCTAAATGTAGATACTAATGCAGTTATTGGTGAAGCTACGTCAAAGAACTCGACCGGCTTCCTCTCCTTGTTCCTTCACCAGTCATGAGAAGACTATCTCTCTGAATGGTTTTACTGTACCTACAGTACTAGGGACACACTTGCCCATTGATCTGAATGGTAGTTTTTAGCTGTACTGTATATTTAGAGTGGATGAAGGCAAGCGGGCCACTTCCAACTGGCTGTGGCTGAGTCCTACATGAGCATGTCGGTCTCCTCTAGCGAGGCCTCGCTCATCACCTCAGAGTCGCTGCCCTCCTCATCCTCCTTGTCACAGAGAATGTCCTCCGCCATCCTCTTCACACCCCTCTGCTTTGACATGGCCACGGCGTAGCGGATGGTGTACATGTTCCAGTCGCAACTACACAGGACACACACCAATGAACACAACATTCCACGCTTACACAGAGAGCTGCCAAAGTTTGCACTGAGAGAAAATGTTGGGGGGAATAAAAACATTTGGACTTACAGTTTTGACAGATCCTCAAAGTGTCTCTGGATGCTCTTCTGCAGTGACTGAATGGTAGGCAGAATGGCCCCGGACCTGTTGACCACAAGACTGTTCAGTAGCCTGCCCTTTGCTCTGGCTTCACAAACCGAAAAAAAAAAGACTACGAGACGCTATCGTTATTTCAGTAAACATCCAGCAGCTGAATAAGGAGCAGGAGCCCGTTACGTCAGGTTGTTGTGGTCAGCAGCACCCACCTGCTCTTCAGTTTCTGCCCGTTTTGTGTGAGGAGAGACTGGGCCCAGCTCAGGTAGAACTGCAGGTGGGCACACCTCTCCAGGACTGACGCTATGAAGTCTAGAAGCTTCTCCACGTACACGTCAGGCAGGGAACTGCACACCACGGGGACTGACTCGCACACACGCACAAAAAATTACATGTCAAATTAGCCACAAACACACACCTTATCACAGGTGACCATACGGTGAAATTCTACTCATCTACGGTTACGCAAAACACACTCACATCCCCCAACACCAAACTCATCATTCTTACAAACAAGTACAGATCACAGCACTTTGGACTAGAAAGTTGCGGAGTACACCTTTAAACAGCGATCGCCCTGGGTACTCACTCTGCTGGTACGGCACAGCCTCGAGGACTTCCTGCGTGAGGGCGTTCTCGTTGAGGCGGAACGCCAGCACGATGGCCGCCGCCCACTTGGCCTGGCGCAGCTGGCGGCGGACGCTGGCCGGGGTCACGTCCAGGTCAAGGTCGAAGGGGTCAAACACCAGCGCGCCGTCCAGAGAGTAGATCATCAATCCCTCCGTGGACGTGGCAGCCCAGCTGCGACCTGGAAGTGAAACAGGAGGTCAAGGACGAAGGGAGGACAGAGAGAATTGGAAACGGTTTGAAATCCGGCGAGACGGGATGGCGGTTTTATGGAAGAATTCACCAGGAAAATGAGCTCAGATGAGACGCCAGTAAGCCGGTATGCTCACCAGTAGGAGAGAAGCGAAGAGAGCTCACTCGGATCTCGGGCTTGAAGCGTCGCGAGCTCATGTCTCCTTTCCTAACCCCGGGCAGGCTGAGCTCAACGCCGTCCCCGTCGCCCACACCCTCATCCACCAGCGCCAAACTCCCAAACTCGGTCATTTTCCTACGGTCCAATAACTCCTGAAAGAGACAAACGCAAGATATCAATGTCACAGCACACACCTGAAAAGCACGGGTATATTCTCTGAGGGTATACTCATTCCGAAGTACTAACGGACAAATGGACCAACGCTCCTGAGGAAATCCTGTAGTCAGCACATTACCTCCATGGCGTCGAGGGACAGGTTGCAGGAGATCTCAAACTTCTTCATGAGGATCTGCTCTCTGATGTGGTAGATGCAGACAAACTTGGACTGTCCTCCAGCCAGGATGGACTCCCCATCTGCAGAGTAGCACAGCGCCGTGAAGGACCTGGAGAACACAGTACAGGTTGCCGTGCTTAATGCCCGAAGAGAAACTCAATGTCCATTAACTAGGAGACAATATCTAAGGCGCGTCTGGGAATCTGAACTGACAGGCGTTAGCAAGGCCTCACTCACTTGCCCTTAGCGGACTGTTTGGCTGTTATCTTGTCGGTCTCCCTGCGCCCCATCTGCAGGTCGTGGCGTCCGCTGATCGAGCCGGTCTGACTGGCCGACTGGGGGTTCCAGAAGGAGATCTCTCCATCCAAAGTGGCCACGGCCAACTCCTTACCGTCCGGCCGGTATGACACGACCAAACCTGCGATACCAGTCAGAGAGACAGAAAGACAATAGTATTACCTACTCAGCCACACTTCTGGAGGTCTCAAAGGAACCAAACAGATTCAAGCTCATGAGACCGTGTCTGTCGATGAACAATGAACGACTCTCCCAAAACAAAGGAACGCTGGGGATGCGCGGCGGGTCTCACCGTCGGAGGTGAGACGGAGCGTCTCTTTGGTCTGCCAGCTGTCCATCATGTCCCAGAGCCGCACGGTCTTGTCCCATGATACGCTGGCCAGGACGGACTGCACCGGGCTGAAGCACAGACAGCTCACCGGGCCCTCGTGGCCCCCTAGGACCTCGAGAAGGCGTCCCGTCTGCATGGACCAGATGTAGACCTCGAAGGAGTCCTGAGCCCCGGCGCTTACCAAGTCCCCGCTCGGGTCCACAGCCAGAGACGAGAACTGTGCCGGCCGCGGAGACGTGAACGTCCGGAAGTTACGGTACCTGTAGAGACATTGAATTGGAAAGAAGACTTTTCATGCTGATATGTTTCGCCTAGAGAGTCTGCTTCTGTAACAAATGAAATTATCCCAGGGCAGGTTCTGAATGAGTGTTCCGGCGAGGTTTGTGTCTGCTTTGTAGTAGATCTGACCTTGACGTGTGAGTATCGAGGGTGTCTGTCGTTAACAGGTTCCTTATGAAGGTGTTGGTTCTGAAGTGACCGACAACCAGGTGCGCTCCCTTTACCTGTGCAGGTCGAAGGCCCGGACGGTCCCATCAAGGGAGGCGCTGACGACGACGAAGCCGCTGGTGGTGAAGGTGACGTTTGTGACTGAGCTGGTGTGTTCCGTAAACGTGACGAAGCACAGGCCGCTGGATATGTTCCACACTTTCACCTGAAACACAGGAACCCGTCAGCGTCCACAGACGTTCAGGAACACCAGAGAATTCCCCTGTGATTATCTGACCCCAGGATAAGCAATGAAGGACATCATTCAGCCAACACTTGTTTTGTTAAATATAAACGAAACGGACAAATGGCAACTACCAGGTCATGAGGAGAAACGAATGAGAACTCACTTTCCCATCATCCCCTCCTGTAGCAATATACTGTCCATCAGGTGAGTAGCACAGGGCAGCCATGCTGTTGAAGTGTCCCTGCTGTTTGAACACGTATGATTCACTCTGCCACTCCCACACCAGCAGCTGGCCCAGACCTGAACACACGTGCACACGTCACAAAGGTAATAGATGATATTAAGCTCATTATTCAGTTAAATAATTTTGTTTTTGGATGCGGCCATTGGGCATGGTAATTGAGACCCTGCGAGACTGTACCTGAGCAACCAAAGCCTATCCAATCACCAGAGCTGTTAATGGACACCGTGGTGATCCTCCGATCGGATATACTGTAGGAATGCACAAAAACAGTAATCAATAGATATGGAGGACATTCATTCAGAGTTCTGGATCGAACCCGCGTGAGAGATGGATCACCAGTGTTAGGCGAGACCGTGAGTTTATGAACCCTGACCTTAGTGAGTGGATGAGGTTGAAGTCCGGGACCTCGTGGAGGTGGAAGACGCCCGACGCAAACCCGGTCACCAGGATGTGCGTGGGCTTGTGGAACGCTGCTGCAGTCAGGCTGTTGAAGTTGCCCTCCTTGTTAAAGAAGTGTCTGGTCGGGGAAAAGCCCACACAGTTCAAATAAGCAGCAGACTTCAAACTTGGAAGTTACATTCTACATAACGCACGTATTCATGTATATTTGTGAAGTGCATGGCTGAAATCACTTTGGAAGTTAAATTCTACATAACTCACGTAATCATGTATACTTGTGAAGTGCATGGCTGAAATCACTTTGGAAGTTACATTCTACATAACGCACGTATTCATGTATATTTGTGAAGTGCATGGCTGAAATCACTTTGGAAGTTACATTCTACATAACGCATGTATTCATGTATATTTGTGAAGTGCATGGCTGAAATCACTTTGGAAGTTAGTACGTATCGCCGCCCCAAAGGTTGTGGAGCCCGTGGGGAGGAGGCTTACTTGCTCCTCTGTCTGTATCTGACGTTTTTGGTCCCTTCTTTCTCCACGGGACCGTCTGTTTTCCCTCTGATCACCTCCCCCCTGGGCTGCCCTTCCTCTCCTTCTCCCATGTCCTCTTCCTCCTCCTCCCCCTCTACTGGTCGCTTGGTCTCCTGGATCTTCCTCAAGACCAGTCCATCAAGCTCAGTGTCACTCTCCCACACACATAGCGCCCCGTCCTGGCTCACAGTGTACAACTGGAAACACATTTGAACAGGGTGATTATACAAACACTGTACACACACACACACACACACACAAATAGAAAAATGCAGAAATTAAGGGAAACCTTTTTTCATTGACATTTTTGTTCATTAAAAGACAAACATGTTTAGAGCAACTTACAGTTAGAAAAGGTGGAGAAAAAGAAGAAAACTCACATCTAAACTGTCCTTCTCAAAGAAGCAGCCCACGATGACGTCCTTGTGTCCACCCAGAGAATAGTAGATGAGATTAGCCCAGCGCTCTGCTCCAAACACCCAGGTAGACATGTCTTTGCTGCCCACCACGAAGCACCTAAATGAGGGGAAACAGTATTAAGACAGGGGGTCTCTACCTCTACTAGATATATATTTTATTTTAGTAGGGTCATAAAATAGCCAAAAAGAATACAACAGAATGCTAAACTCTAGTGATAAAAGGAACTGGTTTGAATTTCCAGGGGTGTATTCATCCTGAAACTAAAGGTTAGTTTGGCACAGTGAATCTACCCCAGTTGGAAAACCAACAGACCAGAGCTTGTGAAACTGCTTTAGGTTGACAAGTGACTAACTTGGAGTCGTCAGTCCAGTCAATGCAGGTGGTTTCATCATACGGCCCGAAGTAGGTCTTGTCCAAAACAAAGGCATTGAATTCTCGGTTCCTCCCAGGTGCATGGTACATCAGTGCCACGTTGTCCTTAGTCACCACGAACTTCCTGAAGATGAAAAAAAGAATCATGACTGTAAGAGGCGTCTGGCCACAGCAGTTGATGTGTTTATATAGCTATGCTAATAAGTTGTTTTATGTCCAAGTTTGTGTTTGTCACGAAGCGCGACGTACTGACCTGCCATCTGGAGAGAAGCGGACACTGGCAACAGGTTTGTGGAAGTGGTAGTGATGCAGAACAGCCTTTGTGATCAGGCTGACCAACAATGCCGCACCATCTTCATCCACCAGTATGGCCAGGTTCCCGTCAGGGGAGAGACCGACACAGGTGATGTTCTTAGTTGTGGACACCGGCAGGGTCTCGGACTTGTTGCTGAATGAGAATGTCAGTCAATCTTCTCAGTAATTTATTTTCTTCAACACCGTTTTGTAAAAAACAAGCCATGTATAACATTTTACGTCTGTGATCAGACAGTAGCAGTTATGAATGTACAATAATCTTAGCTTTCATCTTACTTTTTTAGATCAAATACAGAGATCCGATTTCCCACCGGACTTATCACAGAGTTGCCATTTTTGGAGAAACTCAGATTTCCATGACGATACACAGCTCCCAAGAGATTGGAAAACTAAAAACAAAATAGGGATTAGCCCAATTCAACTAGCTCACAAAATGCTAAAACGAGTTAGGTGCTATAAAGTAAAATCTACAATTAGTTATCAAATATGACTTACCTTGTAAGCAAATTTCATATTGGTGGTTGTTCCCTACGTGTTATATGATTTAAATGATCATCACTCTCATTAATATCACAGAAAAAGTACATTCATTTATTTCCAGCATGCAACACATGTGATAGTTGAAAGGGCATATTGACAGCATTTGCCCTCCCCATAAATGGCCACTTCCGGGTCGAAAATTTTGGGTGAAATCTACAGAGCCCACTAGCGTCAAGGAGAGTAAATGCATGTCAAATAAAAAATAAAATTCTTCACAAAAACGACTTTTAGTATGTTATATCATTTAGTGTTGTGAATATGGGACCAAGAGCAAAATAATTTGCTAATTGGGTTTTTAAATCAGAATTAATATTGCAATTGTCACACACCACTTAAGCTTTACATGCCCTGGGGAACCTACTACCATAAGCTCTTGGTTTAATATTGTGTTGATGGATTAACGTGTACAGAATGTTAATCCAATTACAAAGTAGGATAGAATAAAACTACAGAGAAATGGTGGTCATTCTTTACGGATTATGATATTTTTAACAAACAAAGTGCACATTATTTTCCCTAAATGCTCGTCATGTAACATTAATCCTAAAGTGTCAATGTTGACCCCAACCTAATGCAATCGGCCTCACACGGCGATCTGTCAAAGTTCAATTCCATGTAGTCATTTTTAATGCTCTATGTTTATTGAGCTAATTCTTTTACAATGGAAAGTTCTCATGTAGCCGAGCAGTGGCAGACCGATGGAGAGAACGTGAGCCTGACACAGGCAAACGTCCGACACAACTGACTAGAAAGAGTGTGGTTTTAAAAGGAGTTATGGAGTTTTGGTGGAATACTGCAGACTTCCTGGAAGGAATGGGTCTGGAAGTGGAAGAGAGCTCTATCTTCTCTCATGTCATGCAGACTATTGATCGTATCGCCGATGTCCTATCAACTGAACCCACTGTAGACCCTGAGCTTCAGGAGAATGACTCCGATGACGACGAAGATGATGACGAGGAAGCAGGTTCTAAATCTGATGACAGTGAGGAGGACAAAAACCCATCTAATACCGTTGAGTGTGCCGCTAAGGTGATCATAAAGAAATCATCATCATCACCAACACCGTCGTCATGCCCTAAAAGGGCCCTTGTTGAGGCGGCCACAGAGATGATCAGTGATGACCCTTCCTTGGGATCTGCTGCCAGCGAATCTGTAGTTCATGGGAGGACAGCAGCTACTGTTGCCAAGAAACACATGAGGGATCAGTGGACGTTGATGACCAGAGAGAGAGCTGGGTGTTTTCCTGGGGGAGCACCAGGATGCCCAGAAGAGCCCCAGACACAGCGATCGACGCTGGCCCCGAGGACAAGGACAGGGCTACCCTCTAGGTCTCCGGCTAAAGCTAGAGCTATTCTTCTCAAAAGGGATCCCTTGGTGAGAGCTCCGGAGCAACACAGACAACATTTTCCAGGACCAGAGCCTAGACCAAAAGCAACAAGTGTTTCAACAGGTCTTTACACAGAGCAAGGTAGGTGGCTCCTACAACAAGCCATTTGAAAATGTGTAAATTATATACATTTAACTGGAAAGTCTTTATTTCACGTGATGTTTGTACATTGATGTCATTGGTTCATTAAGTAGATGAACTAATGATAATCAAAACACTTGGGCACAAAACAATTGAAGTAGTTGTGTATTGTAGAGTAATAATCTCTTGGAATCGTATTATGGTGTTTGATGTAGATGAATTGATGCGGCAGATTTTTTGCTGGCTCATTACATTAAAACAAATGTTGAGATCTACCAAACTCAAACAAGGCCCTCCGGCTTAGCTGGACGTGGATTCATTAGAATCAAATTAAAATTCCATGAAGTCGCTCTTCTCATGCCATGCAAAGTTGCCAACCAATGATTCTCCAGAGTGGGTAACAATGTGTCAACAAGCCTCTTTTCTGATCGACAAAAAGCCTTATTGTCTCATCAAGAGAGCTGTAACAATTGGGGATTGTTGGTAGAGAAAAACGTTATGTAAATAACTGAAATGTTCTATCCCCATTTACTAGTCCCAGTTTCTGGATCACTGGAACAGGAAGTGACATCGTCAATGGAGAAGATGCCAAAGGAGCCGAAGCAGAGGACAGGGGGCTCCATTGGTCAACGGCCTGGGAAGGGGGCCGGATCAAATACATTCACAGAGCCACGAGAGAACCGTGGGGAGCCTGAGGAGGAAAAGTGTGAGGAGGAGGAAGAGGAGGGGGTGAATGTTGACAGACGGCAGTCCTCTGGTGAGAAGCATGGCACCAAACCTGTCTCCAAGTATCACACTGTGTCCTACAGAAAGATCCGTAAGGGAAACACTAAACAGAGAATTGATGAGTTTGAGTCCATGGTAAACACATAAACCTGATGCCAAGTTGTAGTTTGTGAACTTTTTGCCCTGTCCTTCTGTCTTAATGTTTGTATATTTCTGTACATCCAATAATTACTAAAACCTATTCTTTATAAAATGTATGGAACATAAAAAGTCTGTATTAAACTGGTTCAAGTTTATTTCTTTTGTAAAGCGAACAGTATATTAAATGTTCTTTCAATCATTCCTTGACGAAAACTAGAGCAAGACATCTCTTTCCACTTAAAAAAACTACTAAATCTGTTATATTTTCTTTGTAATGTTCCAGTGTTAGACCATTCGGAAGAGATAGACACGTCATAGAGAACCACATGCTTTCTATACCTTTTACAGACACAGGGTGGCGCTTGTGATCTAGATTTATTAAAGATCAAAAGTAGAAAATTTGTGATATACTGGTTGATCAATATATAATAGGACAAAATATTCCCACAAAGATATTAAAACAACTCTTAGGTTTGGGCATTAGGTTTAGGGTTAGGTTATGCTTAGGCATGAAGATTCGGTTATTGAGGTTAAAGTCAGGATGATGGTTAGATTATGGTTAGTGTAAGGTTATGTTTAATAAGGGACAAGAAACATTTCAGTTTTTCTGGTCCCCAGAAGGATAGAAAAACATAAGTTTGTTTATGTTTGAGAGATCTGTTTTACTGTACATATGATTAGGGCTGGGTGTTACGGTTAGGTTAGGATACATTTAGATTTAAATGTTGGGTTATGAAGGTTGAGGTCAAGGTAAGGTCTAGGGTTAGGAGTAGGGTAAGATTTCAGGGCTGGGGAAAATCGGGATATCCTTTCTGGTTTTTAAAAAGCATTAGAGGTTTGGGAAATAGGTTTTTGAATGGAAAAAAATGTAGTCCTGAAAAGTAATCAAAACATAGTGTTTGTGTTTGATTGTGTGTGTGTGTGTCAAAGCCAGAGAGAGAGATGAGCAAATGTTGTGATGCGGTTTCATCAGATGGCAGTATAGTTGAGTCTAGTCTGCACTGCAACCATCTAACAACAAAATTTCAACATAGTGATTATAACAGATTGAAATATGACATTTAAGCCTTTATTAATATTAATGGACAGCATTTCATTCTGACCTTAGTGTCTCAGAGATGCATGCAGATTTCTCACACAGGACAGAAAATAAAAGAGCAATCATGTAAACATTTCATGGTTAATTAATTTGTTTGCCTCCATTCTAATCTTGATTTAGCTGTTGTGACCTCGTGAAATATACAATTAGATTAATTGCCAGGTAATTTGTTTCTTGGAAGTTTTCTTTCATGTTTGTGGTTTGTTTTGGTGTGCTGGTAATCAAATGACTGATGATATCTCGCACGGACTGTGTCCTTAATACATTTCTTTGATTCAATTCTCCAAAGCTAAGCCTGCCTTTGTCTCTTCTCTGGCTGTGGTAGTGCCTGCATTGTATTCAAGCCTGGCTGAGGTTGGAGGAGGAGAATGAGGTGCGGTTTGTCTGGCTTCATTTGAATAAAGGCAAATGTCAGATAATACGCATGGCTGCAGGCTACCTGTTAGAAGAAGGGGATCTCTTTCCAACCAAGGTAAATGAATGGAACAGGCTACCAGGGGTCAGAAGACGTACTTCCAGGTTACATTCAGCACTCTGGTGTTCTGGAGCCATGCTTGACCTTTCGAAACAGTTGGGGCGGCACGCATTCCAGCAATGTATAAATTAGGAATACCTCTAAACTATAACAAAAGGATTCTTCTAAAAGTAGTCCAGGATTTGAAGCAATACAAAAATTGGCAATACATTGATGTTTGATTTGTAACAATTTGTAACGTAAGATGTAATAAAATTGAAATGAGATTGTATATTATATGGAAAGAAAAAGCAAAATGTTAAACAATTCTGGACATGACATATCATGAGAATTGACAATGTGGTACACAATTTAATGATGTTGCAGACAAAACCTTTTTCTGCTTGTGAGCCTTATTTCCAAAACTGGGAGCTGAAATTGTTTGTATGCTCTGTAGGGTCCCTTTATTCAAATGAGTATAGACTCAGATTACCTGCAGTTGACACAGATTACCTGCAGTTGTTATAGCCTCAGTAAGTAATTGCCACTGAAGACATAGGCCATTATTACACATGCATATTGTTCTTTGGTAAGTTAAGAAATGCAAGTAAAATAAAGGTCCTCATCTAATTTCTGGACATAACTTATTCTCACCCTATTCTCACCTAGCTGTAGAGACTGGGATAGTTACAGTGATACTTCTATGTCAGTAGACTGGATTCACACTCCCATCATTAGCTGACCGGGTGGAGCAATATGAAATGGATTAATTAGCTTTCTGTGGCGGCAAGGTGGCTAACATGATCGGTCCTTCTCATACCAATTTTCTTTCTTTCTTTGTAGAGGAAGAAAAAATGATGAAATACATCTTCCTGCCCTGGGCTTTTCATTCACATGTGCACTGAACAATGTAAATTATCTTTCCTTATACATTTTTTAAATATTTATTTCATTTTATTTCAGTTCAAATTTCCTGGAATTTATTTCAAAATCCCTTAATAAAATATTAATAACAGTCACATAAACAGTGTTTAATAAGTTAAATTAAAAACCCTTCTGAACAACATTTCACTGTGCAGCCCCTTTACCCCTGTCCACGTTTCTAGTAGCGTGGGCTGTTACAACATATAAAACAGCCCTCTCTCTTGTGACATTCTGGTGACATTTACTAAGTCAAACCATGAAAAGTGAGAACTGGGAAAAGATGGTTTAATGGTAAGACTGTGACAGATCTTGTAGTGGTTTCTGGAAAATACCACTCAGGTCTCTTTAGAGACGACATTTGGAGGTGAACAATTGTGTTCTGTCTCAAACTGGGTCCCGTTAAATTACTTCCTTTCTATTTCAGAGACCTCTCTGTCTCTGTTTTGAGAATTCTTTAACGCTCAGAATGGCAGACCATAATATTCTTGAGACTTTGGGCTTAGCCAGCACAGCACCCACGAACAACCCCCACGCTGTTCTGGTTATGTGTTGTCATGGTTTCAAGTCCAATCACGCACCAAACCCACACACTGTATGGACCAACTGGATTTCTTAAAGTCAATGTATTTACAGTCCTGTGTAACTCAGTTGACAGAGCATGGCACCTCCTGAGTTATGGGTTCGATTCCCATGTGCGCAAAAAAAAGATGTTAACACTCACTCCTCCAAATCGCTTTAGATAAGCACGCCTGCTAAATTAACTTAAAAAAAAAAAAGAAGAAAACTGCCCTGAGGCAGTCAGAGCGCTGTAGAATATTCATGCCAGGCCTGGTTCGGGGGAGATTAGTGAATCTGCCTGACCTGGTGGCCCAGGGACCAATGGCCATCCTCTAACCCAGAGTCACAACGCACGCCACCTCAGTCTGGCGGCCAGGCGTCTGGGTTTCAGACCAGAGGGAGGGGATGAATCAATAACACAGGAATACTAAGAACCTTCCATTGTGTGAATAGAATAGACAATTGCTCCACGCCACCTCCACCGAGATGACAATGCCAGGTGCCATTAGGAGAGGGTGCCGGCCGCCATTTATCCCGTCTGTCCGCCACGTGACGATAACCACACTGTGCTGTTTATCACCACTCGGGCAGGAAGCTCTTTCAGCGGCATTGAAAGGATACCTTTCACTCATCTTCAGGACCTCCTCAGTCTGTTTTGCTCAATGAGAAGCCTCCCCCGTTATGTCGTAGGGAAGGTTAGAGGCCTTCCGAGTGACGTTTTGGTTCATAACAATGTACAGCGGATGTCGATCAATAATGCCACGTCAGCCAGTTCGGACAGTATCCGGCATCATACAAAGGGATCTCTCTCCCCGCTGAAGTTGCTGTTCTGTTTATGGTGAGTTGTTGCGACACTCTTGGCTTCATACACTCTGGAATTCACTCCACTTCTCCAGTGAAACAGTGGCGGCGCCTGTCCACTGAGGTCCTGCCCTTCCTCAGAGCACTTATGAGTGGTGGAAAATCAGAGTCAATGCCCACCCAAAGTTGATGCCCGCCCACATCTCACCCAAAGACACAGTCATTGTTCTCCCCACGTAGAGAATCTGCGACCGTTGCACTCCGTGTGAAGAAGTCAACACAACAGCCTCTTTCCAGATTTTCTCCCCCTCGTAGTTTCCAGGGTTTTTCTCTCCAACCCTCTCAACAATGTCCTCTTTGAGGGTGTTTGTGGGGGTTCACACATTGAGTCGTGACTGTTCTCCCTGTAACCACTGTAACACCACACTCTGAAAAGGCCGGGTATATCGCCAAGAGATATGAAGAGATGGCTCCGACACCACCCCGGTGCCGTTTGGGTTTTTTCGGACTCATCTTTCAATGAAGCACTCAGCTCAACTTGGGTCCCCGTGCAGGGCCCTCGTTAAGTTCTGCCTCTTTTCATAACTGTTGTAGCAACAAAAAGGCAATCTTGTCCCTCCCGAAGCAAACTTCAAACATTTCAGTGCCTCTACAATGTCTTCAAGCTATTTCAATGACCTTATTACTATGAATAGCTTGAACGTAATGGAGACCAGGTCTTAATTATGTTGTTTTGACATCAGTGGCTCTATGGACCTTTGTCCACAGGAGACCCATATAAAAAATGTACTCCCACGGGCAAGAGAAAAGAGTTGTACTCTAAAGAGAGGTGTGCCACAGATAGAAAACCGGGGAGAGCTGCGGAAAGGTAGCTCAGTTCATAAAAACAGTGGTGTTACAGATGAATGACAGCTAGCATTCACAACGAAGACAAAACCACCTCTTCTTTTTCAAGAGATGACGAAATGGTACACTCGTGAGATAAAACCTCGTCTTATAATGAACATTCTAATGTTCTGACAAATCATTCTAAACAATCCGACAAATCAGACAAAGACTAATGATGTAAACAATGATGAAATATAGCTGGTCTTGAAAAGGGCAGCATGTGTATTGCACTTATATGTAACCGGATGACGAATGTCAATAACATGAGTGTCTTCTGAATCAAAGTTGATGAGAGAACTTGAATCAAAGTTGATGAGAGATCTCACTTTGAATCAGAGCTGATGAGGGATCTTACTTTGAATAAAAGTTGATGAGGGATCTTACTTTGAATCAAAGTTGATGAGAGATCTTACTGCATGATAGAGACTGTGAAAAGATATACAGTGATGTTTTAACATGGGTTGATGTAATGGTCCTATAAATATACAGTACATACTCTATAACGCACAATGTTTTCAATAATGGATACAGTATTTTATTTTTACACATTACTCCTTGGTGAGCAAAAAAGTTTGGAAAAAATGGAATGTTTGTTTATCAGCTTGATCTCACACTAAGAATACAAGAGAAATGTAATTCAGGTAACATTGTTTAAAGATAATTATTAAATCAGAAATGTATATTTTTTATATAAATGTGTGCTATTGGCAAATAATCAGGCAGTGGTAATTATTAAGTTTCACAAGTACAATTAACTTCAGTTGATTTAAACCTCAGATGAATCAGTGTCCCAATAGTGGAGAAGGGTATTTATGGGGATGTAAATAAAATACAAAATACAGTTCAAGTTTGTGTCATATTGTCCTGCACCTGCAACTCTGGTGGTTTGCTAGAGATTAGAGAAGATACTGAAAAGCATGTATGCAGAGGAACTAGCAGCCTTTCAGGTAATAGTCTACAGTTGAAGTCCTAGCAGCTCATTTCTCAAAGCCTTTTTCTAGTAAGTGTTCGGTACTCAGTTGAACCTATGGAACGTAGTGATTTTAGGTCTGTTCTCTTTCATTCTAATTCCCCGACCTCCTGCCTCTACAGGTGCAGCCCATTAGTGGTCATAATGCCAGGAAGATTTTTCTGAATATTTATTAAAATTATCTGCCTCACACCACGCTCACTCAGGGTCCTCTAAGAGGGACCGCAGATGAATCCCATCGACTTCCACTGGGAACCCATCGGAAAGTAATATGATCAGAGGACTTTGCTTGTGCCATTCAAATCTCACATTGACCTTTAGCAAAGCCTGGGTCTGTGTACAGTATGTGTGTGTGTGTGTGTGTGTGTGTGTGTGTGTGTGTGAGCATGTGTTCCAAAAGGCTCCAAGCAATAGTTCTTCCTTCCTAGTGATAGTATGAGCGAGCCATTTTTGCCCATATAATTAGGAATTAGAATAATTTAATAGGACCCGTATATTTTGGCCAACTTGACATGGTGTCTACCCATCTCTCTAGGGTCGGTCCTAGTTTTTAGACCCCTAGGCAACAGCCCCCCCCCCCAGGCAAAACATTACAATGGCCTTCCTTTTGATGTCCCACATTTACATGTTTTAAATGTCATCAACCTACTCCGTGACAGAGAACTAATGGACATTAGTGGTGCACATGTGGGAATTGCTAATGCAGTAAGCCCACACTGACAGTCTGGTATTCAACTCTGCACAGATGTCAGAAAAAGTATGATTGTTTTTTTAAATGTTATTTTATTTAACATTTATTTATGCAGGGAAATCAAGTTGAGACCAATGTCACTTTTACAGTTGAGCCCAGGGATATAAAAGACCAGTCAAAATTTGGACACACCCAAATTTCTAAAAGTCCATTGTTAAGAAATAGAGAGAGAATATTGCACAACAGCTAATCTGTCCAGAACAGGGCATCCTCAAAAACTGAGTGTACAGGCAAGAAGGACAATAAACAAAGAGGCCAGCAAGAGGCTTATAGGAACTCTACAGGAGTAACAGTATTCCACGGCTGATGTGGGAGACACCTGTGCATATGCAAC
The DNA here is from genome assembly GCA_016801175.1 of Esox masquinongy. Lineage (NCBI taxonomy): Eukaryota > Metazoa > Chordata > Actinopteri > Esociformes > Esocidae > Esox > Esox masquinongy. The sequence goes on from JACXGI010000106.1 coordinate 149,436, forward strand.
AATAGCAAGGGTGCTTCACAGAAGTGGCCTTCATGGGAGAGTGAAAAAAATAAATGAACTCAAATCTCAGAGTTTTCCAGAATGTGGGAGACTGTAAGACCAAGTGGAAGAAGATTCTAATGGTCTAATAGAGCTTTTCATCCTCAACGCTAAGCGTTATGTTTGGCGCAATCCTAACACTGCACATCATCTTGAGAACCTCATATCCGCTGTGAAGCATTGTGTTGGCAGCATCATGCTATGGGGATGCTTCTCATCAGCAGGGACTGGGAGACTGGTCAGGATTGAGGAAAGGATGAACAGAGCAAAATACAGAGATGTCCTGGAAGAAAACATGATCCAGAATGCACAGGACCTTAGACTGGGATAAAGATTAATCTATGTGCTTGACAATGACCCAAAGCACACAGCCAAGACAACACTGGAGTGGCTTTGGGGACAAGTCTGCGAACCCTGGACGTGAAGCCATTTGAGAATAGGTGGTAAGAGTTAAAAATTGCTGTTCACTAATTGTCCTCTCCAACTAGATGGAGCTTGAGCAACTTTGCAAAGAGAATTTGAATAGAAATTGCTGTATACAGATGTGCAGAGCTGGCTGAGACTTATCTAAACACACTCATGATTGTAATTGCTGTCAAAGGTGCCTCTATCAAGTATTGACTATGGAGTTGAATACTTATACAATTAGTTATTTTCTGTAATTTTTGTAACTAATTTAGAACAATTTGTAGATGTTATTTTACACTATGACATTATGGACTCTCTTGAGTTGTGTTGATTAGTGGAAAAAACCCTAATTAAATCAATTTTAATTTCTATTTGTAGCACAATAAAATTTGGAAAAGGGGGTCAATACTTTTGAGATAAAATGTATACATGAATCTATTGGTGATTTCCCAATTGCATATTTTGCTGTGACAGAATATTATCTTTTCCAACAAATTTTTGATATTGCACAACATTCAATCTAGAGAACAGCAAACCTAGACATACAATCCAACAATGACTCAGAGGGATTCATGAATGTTGACACATTTCAAAATTTGCCATTATTTCCCTTTAATAAAAACCTATCTAAAACAAACTTGATTTAGGGCCCTCCAGTAATGGGGCACTTCTGCCCAGCACCGGCCCTGTCCTCCTGCCCCAACACGTAACAAGCACTACAGAACTGCCTTCACTTCCCACCAAGTTTCATTAACAGTCCACATGATTATTCCAGCATAACAGCACAGCTATCAAACTGCAGACCCAATAACCTCAGGATTAGATCTCCTTGTTCAACAACACCAGGTTGCTTAATTGCATTGCACCGTCTGATCAGATAGGAATACCCTTAAGCTATTCCCCACAGTGCAGGAAAGAGTCACAAGGATTTATACAGAACTGGTGGCAAGAAGGCATGGATATTAAGGGCCCTTTAGGAGAGCGGTTTGCACATCTTCTATTTCAATGAATGAAATTAGCCACAACAAAACTATGGCATAAAGCTTTGGATGGATTTTTGTTTAAATCACTTTGGTTGAGGCAATCAGACTGGGTCATGGATGGAGGTGGTTTCAGCTAGTCTAGAAGATAAGATGGTATGTGACCAAATGACAGTGTCCTGAGATCACTCTGGGGCATGTCTCTTTCATCAACTCATATTGATGTTATAGAAAGGTGTAACTACATCTGCACTTTCCAGCACTGGTTCTGGAAACTGGTTATACATATTTCGCAGAACAGTTATATTATACATTTTATTATACAGTTATATTATACAAAACAGTTTCATCTGTCATTGTAATTTGGTTGCGGACACCCTGCGGTACCTGAGGGATATCGTTCTGTTTGAGAACCACTGCTACGAAGTTCAACATGGGTTAAGAGGGTGTTAACCTTAGTGTTACGTATAGTACACTTTGGCTGAAAACAGTTCAACATGTAGCGGTTTCCTGTATTGTGTTAAGTCATAATACCCAGATCCCCATGGGAGAGTTACCATGCAAGCTTCTGTCCAAAAAAATTTATAGCAGTAAGCAGGATAAAAACAGAGGCAAGAAAAACAAAACAAAACAATACTTTGTTAGAAACCAGATACATTTATTTAGATAATTGGAGTTTGTTTCGGAAAAGCTTTGGAGATCAACTTACAGTGTTTGTTGAAAGAAGAGGAATCGGGATTAAGCTGAAATTTCATCCAAGCCGGCACAATCAAACATAGAAACACAGGATTTAAATCCAGTTGCCCAGTGGGTATATTTCATGTGCTAACGTTGACCAGACTGTCCTGGCATTGTACTGAACACACCCCTGAGATAACCAATCATTTGACTGACAGGTTGGCTCAGTTACAGTAACACTACACTGCGAGAACCTCTGGAATGATTTTCTCAGCCTCTAGACAAAACAACAACACACACGAATTGTATTACAAACATGCTAAGACAAATACATTCAGAACCCGATTACAATATAAAATGTTCCTTTTATGTATTTAAAATAATGTCCTTTTTATAGATGTTATAGAATATTTCTTTACATACTTTACATTAACTGCAGTATAGATCCAGTGTAAAAAATGGCAAATGTAGAGGAACAAATTCATATGATGTAATACCTTGTTTGAAATCAAGGCACAGACCATACATTCCATGGCTTCACCCTGTGGGGTGGCTGTTCATTATAACTTAATATGAGGAGAAATACAAGGTGCTCAAGACCAACACAGAAAGAGAAAAGAGAAATGATACCATACGTAAAGGCACGTTCTGTAACTTCCCGTAAATGTAACCGCTGCTTGGCAGTTACACAAGCAGTTCATAAACAAACGCTGCGGCAGCACATTTGTCTGAAAATTTCCAGAATGTGTCTGGAATCCTCCGTCTTAGACTTATTGTCTTATCAGCAGAATCATACCTCAAATTCTTTACCTAACGTAAAGATGACGTGAATAAAATGAAAATGAATAAATATCTTTACATATACTGTATATTGAATAATATATTAATAAGAGCAGCAGTAAAAAAAAATCATTCTGCCTAGATCTTTAAAAGACTAATGATAAAGCTGGATACCTTGTAAACCTCAGTCAGTATCTGAAAGTGCATTAGATAGACCCAGTTAATGTATGCTAGCAGGCAACAGCTACACAGATGACTGTCGCCGGTGTGCCAGGAAAAAAAGCTTTATTACAAAATGGCACTGCAGTGAGGAATTGAGTTATAGTAACCAAAGTCACAAAACAAAGACGTGGAAATGTGAAACTTCATTGGGAATAAACGGCATGTTACTGTAATGCTGGCCCCTTACTACAAGGCAGAACAAGGAACCAGGAAACTACACATTATTGTATTTGAAAACTAGAGAAAAACTACATCCAAAGTAGGTAGTGACAATAAAGAGAGCCATTAGACATAACAATACGACTGAACAATATTACAATTAAAATTATATTTAAAAAAACAATATAACAGGAGCATAAGGGTGAATCAAAAATGACATTATAAAAACAGCATGACTTACAGCATTATGTCAGAGGCACTATATTGTCATGGAAAACTGGCCAATAGTGTCATGGAAAACTGGCCAGATACTCCCTCACTCGATTAAAATGTCAACATAAAAAGTGTAGAAATGTCTTACGGCCAAACTACTGTATTACTTCACAATAAAATACCAAACAGATAGTCATCTGTGGTGCATTAAATTAAAACAAAATAATAAAAAAAAACGTGTATCATCCACAGTCTTATATTCCCATAAGACGTATCGCCAAACACCAGTGGTGAAACTCCACAACACTAGGTTGATCGGTCCATCACATCCACCCGTTACCTCATGGGCCTACCCTGGACCCCGGTCCTGATCGTTGTGGCGGTCCGGATGGGCTCCCCTCAGACCCCTCCCCCGCTGCGGTCCACAGACACGGGTCCCCTCAGGTCCAGGCTCTCCTCAGCGGTCTTCATGAGGATGGCCAATCGGTTGTCAGACACCTGGCCCTTCTGCACGGCACTCATTAGCTGTTAGCAGGGAAAACAGGATGCGGGGGTGGAACAACGGTAACATGGTTTGGCGTCTAAAAAGCGAGGTGTCAACCTAATGAACCGAGGTCACGTGCGTGTTCGCGTGCGCGACAGCGACAAAGACATGCTACAATAACGGCGCGCGTCCGGACTTCTGGCTTTTGTACGGATTAGCCTACAGGTGGTTGTACACCTATTTCACAATAGCCAGAACCATTTGGGGTTTTTGACTTGACAATGGGTATGTCGTCCCCTGTCAACAACTATTCTAATGAAGTTATTCTGGGGACCTCAGCAGGGTGCTTCTTAATTGACCACACGATGAGTACGAACAGCGTGGAGGAGCAGTATTTCGTCCTCATTAACCGGACTCAGTGTCACGCGTTTCGGCCGCTAATTATCTGGATCTATGAGAAATGTGCTGGTCAGGAGAGAACACACTCCCAGTTAGGAGTTTGCACCTGCAGCTGCCATCACCGACAGACGGCGTCAAGCCTTGCCACTGGCGTACGGGAAAAATGACCGATGGAACTGTGTAACTAATGGAAGCGTCCTCACATTCTGCAGCCAGCTGACAGGGTTGGGATGTGTGTTGTGTGTGCGCGCGCGTGCATGCGTGCGTGCGTTTGGGGGGTTACGATCCTGTTCCCTGAAGAGTCTTTTATGTTGTCCAGCCAGGTCTGTTTGTTCAGTTTGTCACGATAAAGAGAGACGAAGAAGCACATATTGATTTATGACCCTGAGCATTAAGGAGTCCACTTACCAGTAGAAGTGACTGGAGAGGACAAACACACTCACACAACCTACCTGTAAAAACTCATTCAGTTCCACCTGGCCATTCTTATTGAGGTCCACTTCGTTGAGAATTTCATGGAGAGCGTTCTCATCGATCTGAACGCCGATATTCTGGGAGGTAGAAGAGATACCAGTGAGACACAAAATAACAGGGAATGACATCAGACTTGTGTCGTTGCTTAGCAATGACCCGTGAACTGGGTTGTGATGAGTCCCGACCGGTACGTACGGAGAAAGGTTTCTCACCTGCAAGACCCTCTGGACGTCCACTGTGGTGATGAAGCCTTTAGTGTCTTTGTCAAACTTGTGGAAGCGTTTCGTGTACCTGTCAATCCAACATAGTCGTTAATGCAATCTGCACCTCAAATCCCGACATCATCTCAAAGGGGAGTAAATTCATCTGGTCAGACGGGAGGGAATGAAGTGACCAGATTGAAATGGACCCCATTAGCCTAACAGGGGTTATCCTCAATCCAGCCAGTTGCTAGTTTAGAGAGCAACTTGAGAGGAAGTAGAGTACCTTGCCACTTCCTGTGTGTCTAGCGTGATCTCAGATGTATTGGTCAGCTGTTCAGAGCGGGAGCGGTAGCCCATCTCAAAGTACAGGAACTTCTTGGCGGCTTCCAGCTCCTCCTTCACAAAACATGGTGGGGAAAGAGAAGTTCCATTTCAGAAGTTCAAATCCTAACCCATGTCAGTCAATTGAGGAAAAACAATGGTGGCTATAAACGTGCCAACAATTTGAAAGGAACTTGTGCATTTGGTCATAAACAACATAAAGAATACCTAAACTGGGGGAAGATTTAAAAACATATGAGCCTAGGTGCACACACACACACACACACAGGAATACACTCACACTTGCACACACTTGCACACGCAATCTTGCCCGCATGCCCAGGAGTGGGAAATTCAGGAAGGGTGCGGACCCTGCCATTGTATTTTGATCAAACAACAGCAACAGAACTACAAACGAAATAGCAGCGTAGGGATTTGTGTTTGGCCCCGTTCAGTCCAAACACTATTATTAGCCCAGTGACTGAGGGAGAATGTAAGTTGGTTGCAGAATCAACAAAACAATGGCTTAATTAAAACAGACCCCAAGTCGATACAGGACATCATACAAAAATAAATAATTCATCCCTGCTTCGGAGACGGATAGTGTTTTTAAACGTAGAAAGCATTTCTTTGTTTGTACGTCAGCTTGGGAGAAAATGTGTCTTGTAATGAACTGACTGTTCAGGAAGTTGAGTTTTTTTTTTTTATGTACCGTTCGTTTCTGTTCGCTCCAGTCCAGCATCTTGCCCATGATCTCTACGATGCGTGGAAGAGCCTCATCGGCTGCCTGCACGTTGAGGAAACCCAGCCGTGTGCGCCTGGCAATCACGTCAATGGCCGTGCAGGCATACTCCTTCACGGCATAACGTACCTGAGGGATTGAGGTTTAATGGGATACGTATGAAGTGATTTGTGTGTGTGTTTGTGTGCCGTTTTTCATGGATCTAATGAGGGTGATCTAGTCCGACCAGAACACATCCTGTACCTCGCTCTCAATGTAAGGGAATTCAGAGACAAGTCTCTTTCCGACAATGGGCCACCTCTTCCCAGTGACCCTGGCCATCTTGGCCACTTCGAACGCTTTCCCTCCATACGTCGCTGCCAGGTGTTGGGCAACCTGTGGAATGATGGGAAACGGGGTACGAATTCATCAAAACCAATCACCTGTGTTCTGAGGTTTTACCGAGACAAAAGACATTGCTTTGTGTTCCCAGAAAGCATTGTGTGTGGGCCTTTATAATCAACAACACATGGTTAATGGGGATTTAATGATTGAAGCCTAGTTAACGGATTTCCTCTAACACAGACCCACAGCGTTAGCCAAATACAGTATTAAGAGAGCATTGTGGAACATAGCAGGCAGTTGATAGAAGGCAACTTCCTGTGGATCGATATGATCTATTGGCCTACAGCTCTGCTGTTTTGGATATGCCGGGCTGGGTGACGGGTAGATAGTTTTGTCTATGTTTTGTCATGTGTTCGGCCCAACAACAGGTTATTGCTATTCAGATGGTTAGCTTAGACCTCTCACCAAAAGGTCAAATGCTGTCAAAATATGAGCGCTGACCTTTTGGAATATTCTAGAAAACACCCTAATGGTGGCAAAGGCTTATTTTAATGAGATGTTAACTGAGTTAGTAGGCAAAGGGCTTTCTTGCCCGGCCCAGATGACTTCTATAGGAATGTGTACTCATAGGTCCAGTCCAGACCTTGTCTTGTTAAGACACCTCCACTCAATGTCCAGAAAACATTGATTTTTCAATCCTTACCTACTGTCAAAAGTCCTGTTATATGATACACAATGCCTGCGCAACCAACAATGCCTAAGGATGATGTACCGATCCAAAATGGAGGGTATCTGGAGGTCTAAGGGGAGAGACCGTCCCCACCTCATTCTCTAGCCCGTAGTCCTGCACCAGTCGGATGTACATGGTTGGGGTCCAGTCTTTGCCCCCCTCCAGCATCAAGCCCACAGTCTTACTGGGCCCGCCGCCGAGTCCGTGGGCCGATACCG
>JACXGI010000106.1:156909-194249 GCA_016801175.1 Esox masquinongy
ACACACACACACACACACACACACACACACACACACACACACACACACACACACACACACACACACACGATTCAGTCCAAAGAGAATACATGACGTGGCCCGTCCAATTGGAGCAGGAATCCTTTTTTCTGGTGGCTACTAATGCTAATCCAATAGGCTACCACAGGTATGCAGCTTTGAATCAGAATACCTCAGAATTTTTAAGAGACACTGACCCGCAATTGTGACCAGTCCGCTGTCACTGATGTGAACTACATGGTTCCTGCAGATGGACTGGGTGTCTTTGGAGTTGGGGTCAGTGACCAGGGGACGGATACCGCTCCAGGCTGCCAGGACGTCTCCTCTCCTCACTGGAGATGTCAGGGAGCAGGCAGAGTCACTATCACACAGCAGATTCTGTCTAAACGAAATTATAATGTCTTATCGGAGGCTGTAGCACCGGTCAGAGGACACAGTGCACGTTATCTACATGTGGCGAGAAAGACTAGGCAGAGGCAGCCAATTTGAAATGGGACACCCGGATTTGTTTTTACAATGTAATCATGTAACTTTTACTTTCATGATTAAGGACAGAACAACAGTTCTCTCACCTTATATGCTCTGGAATTCGACAGGTCAACCAGTTACTGATCAGGGGCTCTAACCAATAAGGTTTCCAAGCTAAAAAAAATCAGTTAATGCAGCCTGAAGTTTCTCCTGCACTAAAACAGTTACTGGCTGCTGTGCTTTTCTCAGGTCACCCAGGCGTACCCTCCACATCCGGGCTCAGGTAGTTGCGGACTTCGTTGAGGATGAAGTTGATGTCTTCCTCCATAGGGATTGGGTGGGCGGTGACCTCGGTGGGGGTGTCTGTTGTCCCGGCGATGGTCATTTTCTCCCAGGGCAGGAAGAAGATGACACGGCCGTCACTGGTGGCCGGGTCCAGGAGACCCATGTTGTCAGGACTACAAGAGAAGGGACGGAGAAACGGGTGACGGAAATGACGACTGGCTTCAGAAGGACGGTTAAACTCCACGTTCCCCCCTCACGAAACGAAAATCGAAAACAAAACACTGAATATCCGAAAATCTGATTTTCAATGGAACGCGGCCCCACCCTGATGTGACTGTGAGGGTGTTATGACTCCTGTACGGTACCTGTAATAACCAGGGATGACTATATGGACCCCAGCGCTGGGCTGGCAGATGTTAGCATTCTTCTCATCGTCCATTTTCCTCAATGAGTCAGTGAACGGCCCCGTGGCGTTGATGACACATTTGGCTCTGACGTCAAATTCGTTCCCTTTGAAGAGATCGTAACGGTTTTTTTGCTTGTTATTTTTTTTTTTTTATAAAGAAATGACATTACTCAGTGTGCGCGTGCGTGTACCTGTGATGACATCCCTGCATCGTGCCCCGCAGACCTTCTCCTTTCCGGTCCCGGCGTCGGTCTTCTTCAACAGGTGGACCACCTCTGTGTAGTTCGCCATGGCTGCTCCGTGTCTGGCTGCCGTCAGGGCGATCGCCAGGTTCATGCGAGCGTCGTTGTGCTGTCCTGTGGCCGTGTGGGGTTGGGGCGAGAGAAAACAAAATGAGGGTTGAGGAAGACGTGTGTATGAGGGTGGAAGACTGCTTTAACTATCACAGCAGGAAGCGATAGTAATGCGCAGACATACGTGGGAATAACTCTCAGGGCATTCAGTTAATCCCTCTCCCTCCGGGCAAGGTTCTATTCCTCGACTGCTGGTGCTCCTCAAATTACTGCAGTCACAGAGACGGGGACAGCGACAGGGCGATGTCATGTCTTATACCCCAGTCACGAGATGCGAGACTGGGCTGGGCAAGCTTGGCGGGGCTGGCGCCTCGCGTTGGCCTGCGGAAGGTATGGATGGAGACCCGGCCGCTATCTTGAAGCCCCAAAAGGGCTGATTCCCGTGCCAACGAAGAAAGTCAACACATGATACGCGGGTAACATGACACCCTGACAAACCGGTTCTCGGCTCCCTTTCAGAAATAATGCACACACTGTATAGAATGTACTAGTATGGATGGACAGTCGCGGTTTTCAGGCTGTCTTTTGAGTGCATGTGAGTCGCGGAGAGTCGGCAAAGAAGGGGTTAAGCTTCTGATGCAGCTATTGCTTTAAAATAAAATCTTCGCGGCAGTGATTTGCACGAGTTGGACCTCACAGGTCCCTTGGGAAATGAGTAACGGTGGTATGGCGGAGCCTCAGCTCAGATCCTCCCGGGTAGGGTGGAGAGGGAGAGACGGAGCAGTTAGAGTGCGGTTGTGTTGTCCTCTGCTCTTCTCGGAGCTGAGCAAGCGGAGAAGGTCAGCTTCTGAAATGTCACGGCTGTGATTGTTCCAGACGGAATAATTGGAGAGAAAAGACCCCCTCAGCACCGTGGGGGGAGGGGTACAAATCCGACCCAACATAACCCCACCCCCACCATCACCACCATTGGGATATTATCTTAGAGACATCAGAGCGCTCTAAGAGGCAAAAAATGCTCATACCAAAATGTTAAGCAAAAAAAGATGTTGAGCTAATGATCAAATGAGCAATGAACATAACGCACTGAAATAAATCAACTTAGGAAAATATCTAGATGCGCTGTCTTCCTCAGAAACCCAGGGGAGTGAATCTGATTAACTGAGGCTCAGATACCTAGCGCGGTGAATGATCCCCCTCAGAGATGTTGTCCTTCCACTCTAGTAAACTTTAAATGCAGACTGACAGAATCAGATAGCCTTCAGACACAGAGTTGGCTTGGTGTGAAAAAGAGAGGCCTCGAGGGAACTAAAGGGACATTTGCCGCACAGTGCACACCCATGCAGAGCGGGAACATACGGTTGGTTGTCTCCGTGACAGTCCACAACATACACACACTCAGACACACACTCAAACACACACTCAAACACACACTCAAACACACACTCAAACACACACTCAAACACACACTCAAACACACACTCAAACACACTCTCAAACACACTCTCAAACACACTCTCAAACACACTCTCAAACACACTCTCAAACACACTCTCAAACACACTCTCAAACACACTCTCAAACACACTCCACTGCTCTTGGCCTAAAGGCACACAATAAGAAGCTGCTTGAAGACACATTGACTCAGGCATCAGCGGTTTTATGAGATCTTATGACCATCGGCTTCTTTGTGTCTGGTTTTGTTGGTGATGACCTATGGCTGACCTTTTCAAACTTACTGTCAAGAACCCCCGAATATTATAAACGCCTTACTGTCGGGGACCCCGTATTAAAACCAATGGTAATCTTGCAATGACAACAGGAATGAGCTCACCGTCATAGTAAACGATGGCCCCCACCAGCTTGTCTTTCTTCAGCATGGGGAACAGTTCCAGGGCCTTCTTCTTACTCAGGACGTAGCTGCTCTTCAGACACTGGACTCCAGCCACCAGGTCGTACATCTTTATACCAGCCCAATAGTACGGAAGCTGCCACCATCTTAACCCAGACGATGGAGACTCAAGTTAGCCCCGGTCTGGTATATTAGCATACACTGTGGTTTCTTCAGTCGATTATTATATACAGTGTAAATACTTCAACCAAAATTTGAATGCACTGTTTACTATACACAATGGCCATCTGGCTTGTATCTGGTTAAGCCTTTTTTAATGGTCATACAATACTGTGACTTTTTTAGACAACCGCCACCCACTTATAACATTTTCAGCAGACAATGTCTGAACCATTTTAATACGCGTGCAGACTAGGGTTTTACTTGTAAACAGGTAGCATGATGGGTAGTGGAGCAGACAGATGGGGTGCGATGTCTAGCAGGTTGGAGCGCTCGTGGAGAGCCTCTTTCACCATCATGTACTGGGAGGAATGAAGGAGTAGAGGGGTACAATAAGTTAGAAAACACACAAAGACAGACATGACCTTATTTTCCCATTGATAAACCGCAGCTTATACACAGATTTTGAAAACATTTTTAACCCCAGCGCTAAATGCATGGGTGCGGCTAATATACGAGTTTCCATTTTTAAAACCGTTCCCTTCGGCAAACTTATTCACAGATGATTGCTTGACGACGTAGAGGTCTCAGAAACTCATGTAGCAAATATGATACAATTGGTGTTACAGAGTTTTCAAAGACATATTTTATTCTTCAAAAAATACAATTTGGTAGCGCCCTATACAGATGTTTAATATTAATGTACAATGTATGTACGAGTCATAATTCTCAGGGCATTTATATATGGGTGTGGTTAATACTCAGGTTTGTATAAACACAAAGCTATAAAATTAATGGTGCGGTTTATACACGGTGCGGGTTGTAAACGGGGAATTACCCTTACCCAGTCTTGGAAGAGTGAGGTCAATGCACTGACTTAATTGGGGGCTAAAGAATGAGCCAGCCTAAAAACAAAGGCATCTGGAAAACTTCCAGCGACTTATGACTGCTGGCTGAAGCTTTCAATCTCACTTTTTAATGACAAATGTCGACAACTGCGGAAAATGAGGCAGTGTGATCAAATAAGTGCTGTCACGATATCACATTTTCACTATACGATTATCGTGGCCAAAATAATTCACGATAACAATATTATCGCAATATCTACAGAAAATTTGAGGAAAATAAATAACGCTATCAGTCAAATTCATCTTCAACTTTGTTTATACTGTGTTCTGTCTCTTTTTTCGGAAATTAATTACACTCAAAATACAGGTGTAGGGAGATGGAGAGAGAGTCTGTAACCATAACTGTATAAATAAAAAAATAAAAAGCGTACAAAAAGAACAATTACACTTAATGGATAGCTGATAAACAAAAGATCCACAAGGCCTAACACTCAGAGGAGTTTTAGAAAAAATACAACTAATTGTCCCCTAGTGAACAGGCTACGAAAATGACGCATGGTTGCGTTAATTCAAATGCCAGTGTATAGGGCCAAACCCGTAGTTTTTGGCACATGCATCGTTTGTCCACATGTGACATGAATAATCTATAGATAAACAAGAGGTGTTTTTGGAAAAATACAACGTCCTTTTCTCCATGTGAATAGGCTACAAAAGTGGCGTCTTTGCGCATCTCTCCTGGGGGTTCTAGAGGAGTGGCTAACGAGTTGAATTCAACGCCAGTGTATAGGCCCAGTCTTGTATTTTAAGCACACGCATCGTTTGTCTATAGCTGACATGAATAAGCTATAGAAAAACAGAAAAGAGTTTTTGGAAAAATACAACATCATTTTTGCCTAGTGAATATGATATTATCATATGTGTATTATTAACATAACATCAATATTTAATTGTTTAAATATCGCAGTTATGGTCACTACCGGTATATGACGACGTCCCTAGATCAAACACATCAACTGTCAGATAGCATAAAGGAAGCAGGATGATTACCTGTTCATAGTCTAATTTCATGATGGCCTTTTGGAGGTAGCGCACTCCTCCGTGGATGAGCTTGGTGCTCCGGCTGCTGGTCCCGGATGAGAAATCATTCCTCTCCACCAGGGCAGTCTTAAGGTCTAGTAGCACAGACAGGATGTCAGATCGATACAATACCAGGATTTATACTCCGGCTGTCTGAATAAGCATGCTGTATTCCCTCTATAGGTAGCAACATCTAAACCAGGTTATTTGGCTCTGGTGAAAAGTAGTGCATTATATAGGGAAATGGGTGCACTCTCATTTAGAGGTATACACCAGGCATTCGGTGGATTTCCATACACACCTCCTATCATATAATGTGAATAAAGGGAAAATGGCAGGACAATGCATGAAGCGTTGACAGCTCAATGAAATTTAGAGCAAAGCCTTGCCGATCATGCACGTGGACTGAAATTAAATGTGACTGACCCCAAACAAAACAAACTCATCTTTTTCCAGAAAGGCGCCGTGAGTTTAGGGTGGGGACTCACTGCGTGTGACAGCGTCTAAGGCACATCCGGAGCCCGTGGCCCCTCCCCCTATGACAAGGACGTCAAATTCCTCTGTGTTCTGCAGGGTGGAGAGCTGGGCCTGCCGGGTCGGGAGCTCATCTTTAAACGGCTGCTGTAACTCCCCCTCGGCTGCTACATAAGCGAGCCGCGCCTGGACAACATGAAGTCAATACAGGTTAATCTAACAACCAATCAGCAAAGGCATAGTATCTTTTAACAGACATCATCAACACGATGGCCTGGGCAAAGGGATTAGAGAGGGCATGAAGCAATGCCTTAAATCCTTAGATAATCTAAGACAGGACAAAAAAATATCTGGCACCCTTATTGTGAAGTATTGTAAGCAAAATTATAATATTCATATCGTCCTGCTTGCTGTACTTATAACAATGATGCCTGGTGTCTGATTTGCAAAAGCACAAGACATCAGACGAAAAGAACAAAGTCAAATCAAGTCCGTTTTAAAGGATCACGGGACAAGCAAGTCAAGGATTGCTATCATAATGAAACATTTTATTCATTTATATTTTTCGCCTTTTATTCACTAAATGATTACATCCAGCCGCTGCAACGTAAATCTGTCCATTTGACTTGCAAATCCGTGAATGAAACCTGGGAAATTGTAATTTAGGACAGTAACAGCAAACAAGATCAAATAATTAGTGTCTATTTCCAAGGACGTGCATAGTTAAACACCCACAGACAATTAAGTGCCAGACTGCCCTGCAATCAGGTTCAGCCGGTGAATATCATGCAAATGACCAATTGCCCACCGCCAGGGAGCAGAAAAAACTTTAGAGCTGAAAGAGAGAAAGAAATTGCGCCCTTGGCACGGAGACAAAAAACCCCAGATATATTTATCCAATTAGCAACAGCATCTCAAGGGTTAGTTAGTGGAGACCACTGTAGCCCGCATGCATGATTGCAGATTATCATCTTTCAAAGACATTTGACTTCTGCTTACCCATTTATTCTTGTTAAAGAACGGAATGGCAAGACATACCAGGATACAAAAACAAAAGTTCACATTAGGACAAAGGGTCAGACGCTACGCAGAGGTATTTAGGTATGTCAATTATAACTGACCATTAACACAGACAACTGACTGTCAGTTTTATTTATATATGTGGTGCTGACTAAACTCAGAGGTCAAGAGATGCACCTGTTTCACTCTTTCTAACGTTCCCAACTCCTTGGTTATTTTAAGCCCAGTCTGCAGTGGCCCAGTGGTCTCAGGTCTGGTTGTGTGGTCTATATAGTCGCTCCCATGCAAAATGTGTTTGCAATACAGCCCTTCTGGGACGAGGCGCATCGCTGTGGCACTACTTGGATGTCAGCAGTTAGATCCTTTTCCGATATTATTTTCACACGCGGTTTGCCTAATTAATGCTATCAAATGATGCATCCCCATGGAAATTACCATGGGGATGTATTTTAGTCCGTCCCCTGGAGTTTTTCCTCAGTATTCTTAATGACCCACATGATGTCCATTAGATTTAAAAACATTTTTAAATAATTCAATAAAATAAGTACTTTGCTCCACAATGTTTTGCTTGTCCGTCACCGAAGTCCTGCTGATTATTTCAGTCTACTCTAATGTAACTGTTTTGTCTGCTAATCCAAGAGCTTATTCCCCTGATTGAATGCTCAAACAATGGACACGAGAACAATTCTAATCACATGGTGTATCTTTCCACTCCTTATGGCAGCTTATGGCTGTTGAGAGATCAGGTATTTCTATGGATCAGGGAGAGTTCCATTCACTGCCTTCAGGTTAACATCAAACAGCCATTACACCTGAGCAGGCTGCTTCTGAAAAAAAGAGGACGACATTCCTCCTTCCAGATAAGACATGTCTACAAGGGCGTGTCCTTCTGGCTCAGATAAGCCACGATTACATGAGCCAGTATGTATGTATAGCAATTCCCAACTGGTGTTGCTATACATAAACAGCTGCTGAGAGTGACTATAAAGTCTCATTAGCCGGTCCTGACTTCAGGAAAAGACAACCAGAACCTAGCCAACGCACTAAGATGAGAAAAAGTTCATCTCCTCAATGCAGCGTACAAAACTGAACGGTTCTGTCATACCAGTAACAAACACGAGTTTACAAAACAATGAGACATGCACAAGCGGGTGCTGGAGAATTCCAGCACCAAATGATCTCAATGTGCATCATTAAAATGGACCCCCAGGCCTACCTGCGTCTTTCTGTATTCTGACAGCTGTGATAGGCCCAGGAGTGCAGCGGCCGCCCCAGTTCCTATAATAACGGTCCCTTTCAAGGCTTTCCGGAACGCCATTGATCCTGGTCCTGGAACACAAAACACACAGAGCAGCGGACTGAGCTTGACACACTGGTTTATATGGCATTGACATGACAGGCGATCATGTGAGGAACACGAGGGAAAAGAGCCAATCGGCTAGGGCATGGTGCTAAGGGACAATGTGGGAGTCGGGGTGAATCCTTGGATTATTCACGTGAAGGTGGAGCGAGTGGGTGAGGGCTTTGTGATGGAGAGTCAAAAAAGCCCCTAAGGAGTAACACAAGACAGACCATTCTGACAATCTGCTAGAAGATATCATTTTCTGATCTATTTGAGTCTTTGACCAATCAAAGATTCTGGTGGTTTATGCACGCACATGTGCAGGTAGAGTTTAGTTAGCCCTGAGGCAAAGAACATCTACTCGTACAGTGACTATGATGAGAACAAACATTCATACCGCAAAAAAACTGAGTTGCGCAACCCTTCTGAACAATATCAATATCTGTCATTAGAGTGGATGTGGAAACTGGTTTGGATGAAGCATTAAGGTTGCATTGTGTTTTTATGTACAGTATTATCCAAGTAACTCAACTCCATGTTTAAAATAAAATTTCTGGTGACAAGTGCAGCCGACTGCATCTCATATGTTAATTTTGTTTTGACAAAAACAATTACACAAAAAAGTTTCAGTCTGGCCAGACTAGTTGCCACTCAAATCCATTGTAAAAGGTCGGTTTGAGTTAATTTGGCCTGTACAGCATGAGTGACTCAGTATGATTCAGAAAATCGTAGAGAGATTAGCGTCTTATTGCCTGGCACATGCAGAGTGACTAGTAAATGATTGGTTTCAGAATAACTTCCTGGTGAAACACATGAGGCCCGGCGCCCCACATAGCTTCAGTAGCGGTTTCTTCAACTGAATGAGAGGAAATGAAGAAATTACTCATTGACAAAACCTCAACACGCGGTACATATAGACACGTTTCATGTATTAAATCACTAAGACAGAATCTTAGCTTAAGATTTAATAGTGCTTGATTGACTGATACATTTAATTTAAGGCAGGAAATTGGCTACTTAGTGTACAAGGTTCATACCGATCGACAGATAATACCAGTTAAGAATCCAAAAGCATGTTTTAATTATTATACATTGGTTATATTAGGCCTATGGAAAACAAATGAGTATATTTGTCCTTTCATCCCCATTTCGATAATAGACTATCAACTGCAAAGGCAGGAAGAGAGAAGTAGCCAGGCCTACAGAATATTTCACGCAGTTTAGAACAGTATAACATAATACTAGAAATCATGTCGTTATTAAAGCAGTTCGGGTTTAGACTGAGTTAAAAACGTTTAAGAAAGTATACAAAGTAATGTTCTGCAAACAAATAAAATGTCGCATTGACTTCCCGTTAATATGGTTTGTCTCGCTTTGAACTGAATGGCATAGTCGAACATTCAATTAATCCAAATAATAAAGGCACTGAATATATATATTTTTAAAATGTTCACTTACTGATTGTCAAGGTTCAACTGATGATAACAACGCCTCTGGAGCTAGGGCGTTTACTGGGTGACAACCGCGGTACCACAGGGTTGTGATACTCTTGTTTGACAGCCAGGAGAACCAGGAAGCAAAGAATGGTTGTTTGGCATAGAGGTAGACGAATAGGATTACACGGTTTCTTGAGTTATCCTATCATGCTTGAGAGGGTGATGCTACGGTAATGACGTAGGCTGAGGCCAGAAGAGCGGAATATTCCCTTCGGAATTCTGGGCTACGCCGGTGTCACCAGCTCTAGTTATGGTCTTGGAGGATTGTTGAATGATGTTTGTAGCCCCTTTGTACAAACAGTGACTGTCATACTATCAGGCGTGAGCTCTGTAAATGCAATGTAATTGCACATCCAGTCAGATATTTTTTTGCAATGCCCTAATGAGGCATTTCATCCCCCCCGGAGGTCAATCATGTTGGGATTTTTGATAATTGTTGTATGGTTAAGCCAATTCAAAAGTGATATTCTTTTCAACTCTGTCATATTACATCATCATATTTACCGTTGTATTGGAAACATCCATCATTGGAAGGAATTGGTGTGCGTAATTGTTGATGACAGAGCGTGACGTAGGCAGTGGTATTCCGACTCCGTGCCAAATAAACAAAGGCACATTGTCAGTGTCATCCGCCGCCAGTCCAGAAGAAGGTTGGAGAGCTGCACTGCGACTTGCTCAATTCTCTTCACACTTGCAGCTTTTACCCCTGGATATGGAAACTGGGGATAATATGTAATCCTCTTAATTGATGTGTAATGTGCACCGAGTGACACTTGAAGGTATTTCTGTCTAATAATTATAATTTACAAATCAGCCGTAATCTATGTGTTAAGAAAGTAATTACATGCCTATCTTTACAGGTTTGCGATGTGTGTGGCAAGGAGCAAAATCGAGTTGATAATCATAGTTCTAGAAAGTGACTAGTGACTAGCCTTTAGATAAATAAAAACTGGTAAGAAAGGTAAGACACGCTGGACACGTTCCGTGTCTTGCCATGTTTTTGCTGCTGGTACTTGTTCTGGAGATGATGAATGTATAGGCAAAAGATATACGTCTCCTGCGCTATTACGGTTGCATTCTAATTTACATTCTATACATTGCAGCAGATTGTGTTTTGACATGGTAATCAATTAATACGTGTCACCCTCTCTCTTTAGCAGCTATGCCGTGCGTCCAGGCTCAGTGCGGAACGTCACCACAAGGAGCCAGTCCCGCTTACCAGCAGAGCGCAAGCTTCCACGCGGCTGGAGCTCGCCACAGCCACAGCTGCGACTTCCTAACGCCGGAGTTTGTGAAGTTTAGCATGGACCTGACCAACACTGAAATCACCGCCGCTACTACTACCAATCTTTCAAATGTTGGCGCTTTCGTGGACAGCTATTGTAACAATTCCAGCTACGACGTCAAGCCCCCGTGTCTTTTCCAAATGCCACATCCAGGAGAGCAGGCATCCATCAAAGTTGAGGACATCCCCATATACCACCAGCAACCGCATCAGTCGGATGAGATGGTCACACCACCTGAATCCGTTTATTACAAGACCCTCTCTCCACACAATACGACCTTCCAGAGTCCACACAGTCACGCGTGGGATGATTCTGGATCTCTATACAGTTTTCACCAGGACTACTTGGCAGTCGCGCAACGGATGGAACAGAGAAAAAACGCCATATCAAGATTCTCCTTGTTTTCTCTCAAGCATGCCCAAACCGGTAGCCCTATGTCGACTTGCCAGATGAGATTTGACGGGTCCCTCCATGTGTCAGTGAACCCGAATACCTCGGTCGGGCGCCATGGCTTGGAGAGCCAGGGCATATTTGCTTCCAGCGCCCTGAGGAAACACCCGGGGGTTGGCTTCCCCCATTCACTTCAGCTTGGTCACGCACATCACTTTTTGGATAACCAAGCACTGTCGCCCCCCAGCCGAGGGTCAATTGCCAACACGGATGGTTTATGCGCGGTGTGCGGGGACAACGCGGCCTGCCAGCATTATGGCGTGCGCACCTGCGAGGGCTGCAAGGGATTCTTCAAGGTATGCTACTCGAAATCTCGGTTGGGATTGTGTTATTAAAGAGCCAACGGGTAACTAACATGTTATATAAATATATTTCAGTTATGATAGTGATAATTGTATTTTTTTTTGGCCGCTGGCAGTCTACTTCGTTTTGAAAGCTATTCGTGCTGGAAAATGAATACAATCCCATTACAATCAAGTGCCTTCATCTCATTTCCGTGCCAAAATCGGGAATGAGACGGGACGGAAGGTCCACAGGGACCTGCAAATTATGAGTGGCCACGGAGCTGTGTTTACCCAGTGTCTGTCTCATCTGCTCCCAGAATGCATTACGCATAGAGACGGGCAGCGCAACGGCTATTAATTTCCCATGTCAGTATCCGTGGCAACATTATTTTAAATGACATGCTTGACCATGAATCCAAGCATATAGTGACATCTCACTGAATGACAGCTAAGGTGTAGTCTTGTGTGTTTTGCAGCGCACTGTTCAGAAAAATGCCAAGTACGTGTGTTTAGCCGGGAAAAACTGTCCAGTTGACAAACGCCGGAGAAACAGATGCCAATTCTGCCGTTTCCAAAAGTGTCTTGTCGTTGGGATGGTCAAAGAAGGTAAGGTTGGTTTACTTCTTATTACGCACAACTTTACGCATCTCTCTGAAACGTCGCACAACAGAAAACATTTGATATAATGGGGTTCAAATGATAATTTCTACTGTTTATTATTCAGTCGTCAGGACCGCCAGTTTAAAGGGTCGACGGGGCCGGTTACCCTCCAAACAAATAAGTCAAGACCCTTTGCCAACTGTCAGTATTCTTAGCGCGCTAGTGAGGGCCCATGTGGACTCCAACCCTTCCTTGTCTCGACTGGACTACTCCCAAGTACGTCCGAGCCTCTGTCATGTAGCTTAACTTGGTTATTACTTTACGCACGAGTTTATACTTTAACTGTGTCATTACATAGGATTTTTTAAAACTGTAGTACATTTGCATTGATTTATGAATCCCATGTAACACTTCTTTTCACATTGTAGTTCCAAAATAATCCTGACAACCCAGTTATTGGGGACGACACCCAACACGTGCAGCAGTTCTACGACGTCTTGACCGTCTCCATGGAGATTATCCGCGGGTGGACTCAAAAGATCCCTGGTTTTACTGATCTGCCAAAGCCAGACCAAGATCTCATCTTCGAATCAGCCTTCCTGGAACTATTCGTTCTACGTTTGGCTTACAGGTATCTTAAATTATTATGACAACCTGCCAAATTACGCATCAACATAAAAAAGTAACTTACGCATAGCAATTATGGCGAGAGTATAATTTCCATCGTATTACCAATAAAATCGGTATGTAAGTCCTAAAGATTGTATGTTATCGTCTTGCAGGTCCAACCCTGAGGAAGGGAAGCTCATATTTTCCAACGGATTGGTTTTGCACAGGCTGCAGTGTAGGCGCGGCTTTGGAGAGTGGATTGACACCATAGTGGAGTTCTCTGCCAACCTTCAAAGCATGAACATTGATGTTGCAACATTCTCATGCATGTGCGCCCTTGCCACGGTAACAGGTAGGTAGCGTAATAAAACACTTTCGCTGAGTTTTCAAGTTCTGAAATGATAATCACACTGTGTTAAATGTTGTGTTACGATTTGCAACCTGTTGTCTTTACAGAGAGACATGGACTTAAGGAGCCCAGGAAAGTGGAAGAACTTCAGAATAAGATTTTGAACTGTTTGAAAGACCAAGTGAATTTTAACGATGGAGGTGTCAGTCGACCAAATCACTGGTCAAAGCTCTTGGGAAAGCTGCCTGAACTTCGCACCCTATGTACACAAGGTCTCCAGAGGATATTCTACTTGAAACTGGAAGACTTAGTCCCTCCACCTCCGATAATTGACACGTTATTTCTCGATACTTTGCCATTTTAGGTGCCAACGATCATTTCAGTGTCATATAACTGAGGTTAATAATGTGCTAATTTGGGATTCTTTATCACAACGCGTAATGCATTTTCTCTCCTTATTATTTACACTCTTCATAAGAGCACAAAAGGTCTACATTACTAGATAAAAATAAGAGACAGTACAACATTTAATTGCATATGTATTGCCTAATTAATTTGAACAGAAAGGTTTTAGAAAATATCAATATATCAATTATTTCTAATGTGCACAGAAAATGGATGTCTTCAACTATTTTGTCTTGATGAAAATTGTGAATAATTTAATTTGATAACAATTTCCGATAACGTTGGTGTATGTTGTTACAGCTAGATAATGCGACAGATAAGCCTCGAACTATTCATTTTTTACAGATTCATTTTTAATCATATAATTTATGGGAGATGTCTTTTCTTGTCATGGGTGGTATTTTGCATTAGAAATAATTATTTATCATTCTAAATAATCTAATGTTTGCAAATGTGTTTGTCATTTTATATGGTTGGGGTTACGATGTCCTAGTTTCCATTTAAATATGAAATTACTGCGGTTTATTACAAATTGAAATACAGAGAATTTATAAGGATTTATTACGAACTATAAGTTGCTGAAATATCGTCACAAATAATAAAACTTATAATCTGAAAACATGTTTATGATATTAATAATTTTAGGCTACTAAATAGTGTTACACCATTACCTACCAACATGTTTTTGGACAATCAGTACTAGATAATTTTTAAGTAGTTAATTTAAAATGTTTTCTATAAAACTTCTAATTCCAAACCTAAAATAATACATTTTAGTTTTACTTTGTTTTTACCTAATTCTCTGGCAACAAGACAAGAAAACGTCGTCCTGAGTGATTATAAAATATTGGCCTCTATAGGCACATCGATTTAACATGAACCCTAATGTCAATCAAATACTAGGTTGTCACACACCGTTGTTGGTTAGTGGTGTTGACTGTAAGGCTCGTGTTTTGGACCATAAGAACAAATTGCTGAAGTGTGTGATTTGCCCTGCTACTGTAAATGCATGACATTTTCACACCAAACCCTCAGGGTAGGATTGGCATTAAAGAAACAGATTCAGGCCAGTGTCGTTCAGTGTTGGCATGTAAGTAAAAACATTGTGTCCTTTTACTGAATGTAAGTGTTGTATAGATTACTTTTTGTAGGTATAGATTACTTTTTTGCACATCTGAAGAGGAAATACAGATGGAAACTGAGTCTTCTCAAATACCACATCGCTTCAGTCCTGTCTGGAGATGGGAACCATTGATTTTTATTGGCAGTTAAAGGTCTTATACAAACGATTATTCTCAGAAGAGTGTTTAATAGACCAGAGATCAATGGAAAAGTTGCATTACGCATCGGGCCTGTCATGTAAGCTGAAATGCTAAGATAAATGTAATCAATATCATCTGTAAAATGTCAAATGTATGATAATCACATGGATGAAGAGTGGCAGGTGAGGGTAGTCCCAGATGAATGTAGTAATAGCATCAAACACAACCATGTCTACAACGGAATGTGTAAGTGTGTGTCTGTGTGTGTGTGCGTGCGTGCGTGTACGGAGACCCTCTTCAAGGTGGGATGTTTAGAGAAAGCCAAAGCCAACATCGAAGACTTAAGATTAGGGACTTTGTCAATATACCCGATGGTCCCATTCAAAATTTATTTGACAGAAAACATTACATATTATAACAATTTACCAACCACATTTTTCATGACATTGCTATAGATAAAAAAAAAGTGGTTTGTGTGGACCCTCAAGTGCCGTGCCATTTCATTTCACTATGGACTTATCTCAGGAGTAGAACTCGGTAGGGATTCTGTTATGGTCTATGGCCGACTTAGTTCTCAGCGTAGAGCCTGCTTCAAAGCCTCTAAGCCCGTTATCGTGGCCAGCCCAGGCTCTCCTGCACCCAGGCACCTATGATGACACTCCTCCACGTGACAAAATGCCGTGATTCCATCTTTAGCAGCGGAGTACTGTGGAAGATGAACCAGCCCGGTCTATATCCGAATCTTTGTTTTGACCAGTTAAACAGGTCTGGGTGATGATTGTCAGGATCTGGGTGAAAGTAAGTTAAAACGTTTGAAAAAGTCTTGCTTTCTCAGTGATTTCAATGTTTAGATTGGACCAAACCCCCGCAAGCATCGCAGTGCTTTCTCTAATTGCCCACTGGGATTTAGATTGGCCCTGCAAGCAACTGTGCATGTCCAGAGTTTTCAGCAATGAAAAGGTGTGACCTGTCCCTTAAGATAATTTCCAACAAATGGGAGTCATTCATCATAAATATCCTTGAACTTAAATATTTTAGGGGAAGAGTGAAAGGATTCCTGTTTAGACGTTCTATATGTATCCTCTCATTTTACTATTTCACCATTATTCCTTTATCTTACAGTGAATTTTCAACCAAACATTCATGAAAGGTTTTGATTATGGTTTGTAATCAAGATGGGTTAGTATCTAATCCTTGGTTTATGATTACTCAGGTGTTGATTGTTATCCAGACAATTGAGGATAATTGGAAAGGATTAGAATTAAGCTTCTGGGCCAAATCCTACCTTGTAATACTTGATTCACGCCAACGTCTGGATTAACCAAGCTAATATGAAGTCAGCCCTCTTAAAGGACACTCAAAACGTAATCACTGGATTTGACAACAGCACTTGGGAGTTGGGAGAATAGGCTGAGTACAAGCCAAATCTGCCTGACTGTCTGGGGTGTTAATAGAGCCCCTTCTTTCCCAAAATAAATAATGGTTTTCAAACCGTTGATGATCAATTTCATTACTAATCGAGGATGTAACAATTGCATTCATCACGTTTGCGTACTTCAATCGATATCCTGGGCCCATATAGAAATAAAACTAATTTAAGTAAATTATAGCCACATATTGCATAGCATGGGGAGGGGCCAAAGTGATGGATTTTACCACAATAGCGTATCATGCATTACATAGTAAATGTAAGTGCCTGTCCGTCACACACAACACACACACACACAGACAGACAAAAAGACAGACAGACACACACACACGCATGCACGCACACACACACACACACACACACACACACACTCATCTAAAAATCTCAATCCATTACAGACAGTGGGCCAATATGTGAGAGGTCAAACAGAGTTTGTGGGTTTGTCTAAAAGGGGGGCGGTCCACAGGGAGGAGTGATTCTATTTGACCAGAGGTTTGCTAAGGGGCAGGCTGCAAGGCATACAACCTCTCATTTCTCCATCTGTATGCACAGGCCAAGATTCGGACATGGCCCTTTAGGGACTTCTCTCTAATAGGACACCACCCGTGTGCCGACACATAACCTTTCACAGTTTTAATTGCCACTGGTAACTGGTTGATAATGAAAATAAGACATCTTAAGAGTTTGTTTTATATGCCCATACTCATGGAACGCAGACTAAACTTACGTTGGAAGCATTGGCACCTATAAAACACTTCAAACGTCTGATACAAGACCTTTTCATTGTGAACTTTGATTGCTTTTCCCGATGTCGATGCTTCCTATCAACTCTAAGAGACCTTGGTCTCAGCTTGATTCCTCGATATTCAGGAACTCCGCAATGCGACATGCAATAGAACAGCTCTTAGCTGTGGTATATTGGCCGGGTACCACACAACCCTTGTGCTTTTTTACTTAATTACAGCACGGTGCAGTAAAGACCACCCCCACCTACCCATCTTCAAGTTTGATTGAATTCCAGCTGGCTTTTGTACAGTTCATGGTTTTGCAGTCGGATGCGACTAGACATGGCCTGAGGCAGATGCAAGTTCTGGGTTGTTTACCTGGCTAATATATTCTAGTCAGTTAACCACACAGACATTACTGCTAATAGGTTTTCTATCTCTCCAAAGGCCAGACAACAGACCTGGTCATGTGAACTGTGAAGCAATGAGATTACTATGGTATTCAAACCATGGATGCTCTTCTTTGGATTTAACTGTAACCAAATCTAATTGTCCCAAATGAGTCTGGAGTGACTTGATAGGAAATTCATTTTAAAATAAATCTGCATTCTGAAAGTAGAACTTCCTCTCTAGGCATACTGAAAGGGCACAGAATGCATCCTGGGAGTAGCCTGCTGGTTAGAAGATGGTGGTGTCTCTCCCTCTGCTGTCACACACAGCAGTGTGATGATAACTGTGTGTCAAAGAGCCTGTTTGTTTTGTTTCTTCATAAGTATCTAGGTCTAGAGCTAAATGATTTACATATAAAATGTTGAACTTAGAGCTCTCAATCACAGAAAATATTTATGGCCATTATCCACTCCCTTGACCTTTGACCTAGACTAGGAATCTTGGTTTCACATCTCTTCCTGGATTGACATGCTGTTGGTGGTGACTGGAAAGTGGTAGATGGTGTATAAAAGAACTACAAACGTTTTAGGACAGTGGCACATTTTTATTTATTTGCTCTATATTCCAGCGCTTAGGATTTGGAATTATACAAGTTAAAGGGCAGACTGTCACCATTAATTTGAGGATATTTTCATCCAAATTTGATGGGCCATTTAGAAAATACCTTTGCAAGTTACCAAAGGTATTTGAACAATTGGCTTCACAGGTGTCTTATAAGGCAGGTGTGTTTGGTTGCCATTTAGTTAATACACAAAAGACGTGTCTGCTGTTGATTCTAGGCTTTGCTTTTGGTATTTGTTGCTGGTGTTTGACAACAAGAAGTGTCAAAGAAAGTCAAGCTGGCTATCATGAGGTAGATAAGTCAGAATAAATCAGAGAAATTGCCAAAACATTAGGCGTGCCAAAATCAGCTTTTTGGTAAATAAAGAATAAAGCACTGGTGAGCTTGACAATGGATGTCTATGTTGGACTAAGAAAAACATCTACAGTGGATAAACAAAGAATGCTCAACATGATGAAGGAAGTGAACTGTTCAACAGGTCAATAAGACTCTCTAGGAGGTAGGTATGAATGTGTCAGCCACAACCATCAGTAGAATAATTCACCAGCCAAACAACAGAGGTAAGGTGATAAAACACTAGCTTGCTGACGGCAGTAAGATGAATTCCGAAGAAACACTGAGTCTGCTCAGACACTACCAAAACTACCAGGGAGTGTTTTGGGGCCAAAAGTGCACTGTTTTTAACTGGCCAAGTTAATCACTTGATAAGAATATGCCTTTTACATGCTAATGATAAGACCAATGGCAAAAAGTCCCCCAAATATAGTGCAGCTGAAAACTGCTCCAGTACAGGCCTGGCAGTGGATTGCTAAGGTAAATACTCAATGTCTGATAATGTCTATGGGTCATAGACAACAGGCGACTTTTCAAGAAACCAACATTACTACTTTACTGTACATAATCTTAATTAGTCCAAATACCTGGTACAAAAAATGAGTTGACACCTGACCAAACTTAATTTCCAGATGGTTCATCCTATGTAGATTAAAATACTCTCTACACTTTAACCTAACAGTTACTGTATTACTTCAAATCCAAAGTGCTAGAATACAGAAACAAAATAAATTGATACTGTCCAAAGGTGGATTTGGCGTGAAAACAAAAAAGACCATGTAGAAAAAATATCCTACTCCCCACTGGGATGTATGGCGATGGATGCGTGATGGTGTGGGGCTGTTTTTTTCCCCAAGGGCCCTGGGAACCTGGTAAGGATACATGGACTCTGTCAACTTCCAGGAGATTTTACACCAAAATCTGGTCTAACGGCCATCCCAATCCCCTGACCTAAACCCTACTGAAAACATGTGGGGTGAGATCTGGAGGAGAGTCATCCGAGGACCCGGAGGGATCTGGGGAGATTCTGTATGCATTAATGGTCTCAGATCCCTTGTTATATCTTCTCCCACCACGTCAAATATTATAAGAGAAGTCTTGATGCTATTATCTTGGCAAGCGGAGGATGGACAAAGTACTAAATCACAGGGGAGCATTAATTGCAACATTGTTTGAGAAAAATATGTATTCTTTTATTCTTCTTTTTTATCAAAATAGTTTACCTCAACTGAGAGTTTGATTTATCTTATATTTTCAGTGTAAGACCAGGCTGATATGCAATAATGACAATATTTTTCATAGCCTTTTTCCACATCTTTTTAAAGACTGCCAATAATTCTGGAGGCCACTGTGTGTGATATTGATAGACTGAAGGAGAAAGAAAGTAGTTTAAACCCAAGGCAGTGTAACGCCAGTAAATAAGATGAAAAGGTGAAAAAAGCCCTCAGCCACAGAGTTCACTTCACCGTAGGAGGGGGAAAATGATGGATTCAAAAAAGATTTGTATCGATCCTTCTGTATATCTACCTGAAAATCTCTCCTCACCTCAGGACATTGGGGGGAATGTTTGAAGAAAAACGAGTGGATTTAGGATGAAGAGCATCTTTGGAGGAATTCAGGCCTTGTTTGAGGATTTTAACTTTTTTTGTTCATAGCCCAAAGCCAGAGAGAATTGTCCTCTGATGCCATATGAGACATGACTTATAGCTCAGCTAACCACTTGGATGGGAAAGATAAAACTGAACAAGTCTAGAGGTAAAATATTAAAAGTGCAACTTCACTTTATTTGCCATAATTTGAATCACCACTGCCGCAATGTTCAATTAGAAAGACAGCTCCAAATACCGCCCCTTAGACACAGAACTAGGATAATTTCATCTTCCTTACTTCCTAATAGAGAAATTGAGGGAAACACAAAACAAACCCTAGATTAGTATCTTGGGTCAACTTCAACCTGTTAAACAGAAGAGCATTCTCATGGAGCGAACTTGCAAGAACTAACATAGGACACGTCTGACATCTAGTGGCGAGCTGGGAGGAACGCAACTCAAGTGAGTTCAGTACGTAAAAAAATGTACTTCTCTGCTTAGCCTGTGGACATACCCTCGTATGAGGGAAGAGGGAGAGCCTACCGCATAGAATTTTGAACGATAGAATGGGCTCAAGATAGAATGGGCTAACGTCAACGGTACGCTTGGAATGGTTGCCAGCTGTTAATATTCCCGAAATTTTGCTACTTGTTTTTCTCATCCTTCTGGCACTGCCTTTGTTGACAGCTACTTAGTTAACTTGCAAGCGTGTCCTACCTACATATTTTAAAATGGATGTACTCATTGTAAGTAGCACTTATTTCAATGATTTGCAAAATATCTGAAATGTAAGATGCAGTGTGATTTCCATAGTAAAATATAATCTTCCGTTATCACTTAAATTGATGTGGCATATTCAAGGGAATGTATTTTTTCATTTTCAGTTGAGTTGATTTCCATTATGCCGTAAATATCTTGAACTTGGTTGTTCTATTCATTATATTTCTATGATCGAAAGCTCCACCCCTGCTCTTCGCAGTTCATAAAAACCAATCGTGGCCACACGCAGTTACAACATACTCACGGAGACCTCATTATAGGTGCACTGTGAGAGGTTATAAGGCAAAGTAATAATTATTTTATTTTTCTAAAGGAAGACAAACACCGAATCAAAAATGGTAAGGCCTTTCTTTCCCCCCCCCCCCCAATGTTGCCTTTGATGCATCGCTTGTATTAATTTATTTCTGAGAGTTTATGACCTATCCTGTATTTGTAATGTTACTATAGTAAATCGTTGATATGATTACTAACATTACTGTCTGTTATTCCCGTAACTAAACTATTCTTTGTGACTCGACTATTTTTATAGCAATATAAATTCGACATGATAAAATCGTGCGTCACTAAAGAGTCCATTTTGCTGAGGGCTCAACTTAGCGCGCGGTTTTGCTTTAGGTGGCACACAAGCGCAGTAGACCACAATTTTGGTACTTGGTCGGATTTATGTATTTGTTGCATTTTGTCTCTTCAGCTTTAATTGTGTTCCTTACATTTAATATAATATTAAAATAAACGAAGTCACGTGTGACTAAATTTATTATGAAAATGTCAAGGAGTAGCTTCCTTCCATTTTGAATATTTAAAAAAGGAGTTAACCGTTTCCATATGCAGTGTGCGTGGGGCCAGTGTGGTTAGGGGTGTGTTTATTTGCTCTGCTAGTTTGAAATGCTGATGTGGCTCCCGTAAGTCCGTGGCCTGTGCGTATTCTGTGTGACTAGTCAGCTTCCATTTGTTTTTCTAATGCGAACTACTGGGAGTGCGTAGAATTACTCACCAGTCAGAACAAATTCAAACAAGACCAAGTCTAGACCGAATGTTCTACAATACATACAGACGACGTGTACGACAAAAAATAAAAATAATAGAAACATTGAGGTAGTTTTGTCCTAATCAAGTCTTTTCACTTGTTGGTGCAATAATTTTAGGGTACGCCTAAAATATATTGTTTCACATTTTGATCAAATGACTTGATCGTAAAATGTTAGTGGCTTCTTTGAAGTTTTTTTGCTCTAACAAGTTAGGGATGCTGTGAAAGTGAATTCTGAGGTTAGGCGCTTAGCCTGAGGGATCAACGTTTCTGAGTAGTGCATGGCTGAGACTGTCTGATCCTAGCGTAACTGCTATACTAACGAATAAGACCAAAAGAGCCTTTCGTTTATAATCCGTTCTAGTATGGTTGGTGAGACCATTTGTTTGGGTGTGAATTCCAAGCCCATATGTTTTCCTGCACAACACTGTAAAGCCCTAGAACGGGATAGAACAGGAAACAGAAGGGGGAGGGGTTGCCCACTAGCTACTGAACAAGCTATACAAATTGTCAGACTGCCAGCCATTTTGGTCCAACGCATGTACTATGTCCACCAGAGAACAGGAAGTGGCTACAACTAGCCACAGCTTGATACGCCATCAGCAAATAGTCATAGGATCAACTTTCTATCAAAATAAAACAGGGCTACATTAAGCCTAACTACAGCTAACCCCAGACAAATGCAACATTAGTTTTCTAATTCTGCAACATACCAGAGCCTGTTTGAACAAATTTTAGATAGATGTGTTGAACTAGCTATTCAGAACACAATGTGGTTGTTTCCACAAACATGTCTGGAGTAGAATGGGGTCTGGAGTGGGTGAATGCATACAAATTCAGGCTGAGAGTGGGGGATGGTTAGTGGGTAGTACTGACAACTCACTTTAAATAGCTGGCTGCAATGCAGTGCTGACCTAGCTGCCCTGCCCAAATGAGGCACATACACTGTCACCCTTGTGCAATGTCACTCCCTTCCCCATGCTATGCAGCTTGTTTTGTCAAACTGAGGTCAGCAATGGCTGTAAATTGTTGCCCAGGCCTCTGAGTTGAACTGCGGTAATCTGTGGGTAGAAATGCGTATTATGGAAAAAAAAACCTTTATCATAGACTTACCAGGTCATTTTTGTCAATTTGGATTTCAATGTATCATACTTTCACCAGAGGTCAAAACCTAGTTGGCACGTGTGCCTGTGTTCTCCTGTTACAGTAGCAGGTGGTCCTGTTTATAGCATGGCCTTCCCAAATCAAAACACTGATGAGAACAGCCAATACACACGAGCACAACTTTCCACTATACTTCCTCTCTTTGGTGTGGGACTGAACTTGTTCATCTTCTCACTCCCTCTCTATAATGAACCCGTTTGCGTAACTGAACAGACAGGTGGTGTAAGTGCGTTCTTGGCCAACTCCGCCTCAGCTATTTCAAAATGTTGAGCTTGTTATCAGCTTCACTCATCCGTGAAGCTTTCCTCTTGTCCCATTCATTGCTAGTGCAAAATACTTTGGTGTGGCCTCAATACAATAGAATACAAATGTGGGGTTGTATTGTTGCTACTCATTAGCCTGCTGAGGGAGTAGCTCCAAGCCAGCCTTCCTATTTCGGCCTTTAGTCTAGATTGGTCTAATCTGCATTTAGTTCCTGGTTAAAAGCCTAAGGCTGAAGTCAAAATGTAAAAATGTTTTTGTAAATACTAGTATTCACTTGTTTAGACGTGACTAGGCTTCTGAGACACTGGTTGCCAATGGTTTTAAAGTAGGGCAGATGATCTGACTCCCTGCAGTGTTGGTATATGCTAAGCCACACCAGGAATCACTGCAGTCATAGCGCGCGTGCGTGTGCGTTTGTGTGTGTGTGTGTACTGGCTTGTATATCTGACAGCTAGTTGATAGCACTCTTCTGGTGATGGTTTTCAACTGTCATTTGTCTCTCTGGCGGAGACTGGTGACATTCATGTTGTGCTACCAAACCTCAGTCATACAAACAAGTGCAAAAATACACTTGACAAAAATGTGCTGAAAATATCCCAGAAATGTTCCATATGAACTACAGCATATTTGTCACGTGAAATGATTAGGGCCTGAAATTAATTTCATTTGACTGATTCACTGTGAACTGTAACTCGTTAAACTCGTTAATCCATATTGACCCCCAAATTGATTGCTTATGCTTGAGTGATTTTGGGTGTGTTGCTCCGCCTGATTTTCCATTGGTGATATGAAAAACCAATCGTTAACCATGTCCTTATCCAGAGTGAACTGCGTATTGATTGTGTAGCAGGGGTACACAGCCCTAACCCTACGAGTTCCGGAGCCTGCCTGTTATTTGCCTGTTATGCCTCATTTATTGTACCTACCTTATGTCCCAGGTCTAAATAAATCCTGGATTAGGTGGTTGCTTGCAGTTAAAAATGGTGTGGAACTGGCTTCAAGGTCCAGAATTAAGTTGATGTGGTTGTAGGCGGTTCAAGGCGTTTATACTGGTGTGTGAACCGTAAAGTAACGTTTGCCCTGTCGCTCTCCTTTCCAGCGTGAGTGTATCTCTGTGCATGTGGGACAGGCTGGAGTCCAGATGGGCAACACCTGTTGGGAGCTGTACTGCTTGGAGCACGGGATCCAGCCTGACGGCACGATGCCCAACAACAAGTGTGTTGGAAGCACGGACGACTCCTTCACAACGTTCTTCAGCGCCACCGGCACTGGGAAATACGTGCCCCGTGCCATCTTTGTAGATCTAGAGCCCACTGTCATTGGTGAGTCATTTGAGGCGGATTGCGCGGGAACCTGATGGACTAATTTGATTCTGGGAATATGTAAATGTAACTTATGATCAAATGTGCAGATGCTACTTAAGATCGGAGAATGGGATACTTAGCTGCTGTCTGTTGCCTTCTCAGATGAGGTGCGCACAGGTACCTACCGCCAGCTGTTTCACCCCGAGCAGCTCATCTCAGGGAAAGAGGATGCAGCCAATAACTACGCCCGTGGCCACTACACCATCGGCAAAGAGATCATCGACCAAGTGCTGGACAGGATCCGCAAATTGGTGAGAAACAGTCATCTGGTAGATTGTTGCGGCGATAATAGTGTATTAATATTTTCTGAAAAGTGGATTGAGCCCGTACATGAATCCAGCCAAAATGTGGCTTATAAGGGCTTGAACTTTCTAGAAGGAAAAAAATGTTTTCTGTCTTCATAGGCTGACCAGTGCACCGGACTCCAAGGTTTCCTGGTGTTCCACAGCTTCGGAGGTGGAACCGGATCTGGGTTCACCTCCCTTCTAATGGAGCGACTCTCAGTTGACTTTGGGAAGAAGTCCAAGCTTGAGTTTGCCATCTACCCTGCTCCCCAGGTGTCCACTGCTGTAGTGGAGCCTTACAACTCCATCCTGACCACCCACACCACCTTGGAGCACTCAGACTGTGCCTTCATGGTGGACAATGAAGCCATCTATGATATCTGTCGTAGAAACCTGGACATTGAGCGTCCCTCCTACACCAACCTCAACAGGCTCATCAGCCAGATTGTCTCCTCCATCACAGCCTCCCTCCGGTTTGATGGGGCCCTGAATGTGGACCTGACAGAGTTCCAGACCAACTTGGTGCCTTACCCCCGTATCCACTTCCCCCTGGCCACCTATGCCCCGGTCATCTCTGCTGAGAAAGCTTACCATGAGCAGCTGTCTGTGGCTGAGATCACAAACTCCTGTTTCGAGCCAGCCAACCAGATGGTGAAATGTGACCCACGTCACGGAAAGTACATGGCATGCTGCCTGCTTTACCGTGGTGATGTGGTGCCCAAGGATGTCAACGTAGCCATCGGCAACATCAAGACCAAGCGGAGCATCCAGTTTGTGGACTGGTGTCCCACTGGCTTTAAGGTTGGTATCAACTACCAGCCACCAACAGTGGTGCCTGGGGGAGATCTGGCCAAGGTCCAGAGAGCTGTGTGCATGTTGAGCAACACCACTGCCATTGCTGAGGCCTGGGCCAGGCTTGACCACAAGTTTGACCTCATGTACGCCAAGAGGGCCTTTGTGCACTGGTATGTAGGAGAGGGCATGGAGGAGGGAGAGTTCTCAGAGGCCAGAGAAGACATGG
Organism: Esox masquinongy; assembly: GCA_016801175.1. NCBI lineage: Eukaryota > Metazoa > Chordata > Actinopteri > Esociformes > Esocidae > Esox > Esox masquinongy. Next base: position 182,885 of record JACXGI010000106.1, read on the forward strand.
CAGCCCTGGAGAAGGATTATGAAGAGGTTGGCATCGACTCATTCGAGGAGGAGGAGGAAGGAGAGGAGTATTAGGAACGAGGAGCAGTTCAAAGGAGGGACTGGTCGTCTGTTGGCTAACATATCACTGAGAGATATAGAACTGCCTTGACCTCGAAGTGGGGAATGCCCTGCTGCTTCCCCTCAATGCTTTGTGTAACGCCATTAATGCAGTTTCTTCACCAAAGACACAATACCATCTGAAACATCATGTCTGACAATCTCTTGTTGATTAAGAAACTGTACTGAACCTTAAAGTATAAGGTGTTTGAAATGTTTTCTTGAAGTTGACGATTGGTCTGAGCCATTCAGATCTATCCTAAACACTAAAGTCGTTGCCAAGCAACAACAACAAATAAACATGGTGTTAAGTCTCAATGAATGTAATTCAGTGTCTCCAATTTTGGGAATTATTTAGGATTGTAAAAATAAGCTACCCTGAATCTAATTTGTTTACAGATTTGAGATTTTATTGTCTTTTTTCTTTTAGAGTTTTATCACATCAGGTTACTGTGGCTGTAACCCCTCCTTTGTAAATAAAGTTTGTTTTATCTCAGTTAATCCTGTTCTCAATATTTATTTTCATGGACTTTGAATACAATGGTTCTGATCTGAGGTTCTTGTCATCCATTTACTGTAGTTTGCACCGAAGCGGAACAAAAGTACCACGGAGAACATTAATTGTATTTTTTAAATTGTGAGAGGTCTAATGAAAACTGATCAATGAATACATTCCAGGCTGCAGAGTACAAGGTGTCAAATGGATACCTGTACTAGAACCAAAACACCTAAATACTTTGATATCAAAAGGTTTATTGTATTTGTAAGCACATCATTAGCACATCACATCAGCTTTAAAGGCCTAGGATAACAATTACGTTGTATGCAGAAAAATTGTTGCTTGCCTCAGTGTTTGGGTGTAATGATCTGTGACATCTGTGGCTGGATTAAGATTGTGTTTTGGTGGGTGTTCAATTCAGAGTAAAAGATGTCTCAAGTGTAATGGCAAAGAGAATGAGGAAAAAGTGTAGCCTGAGATTACTTTAGCTGAGGTGAAGATGCTGTCCATGACCTATAAATAACAAATTCTCTTCAAACATCCCATTTTAGTTTGGATGTGTAGTTTAAGTGCATAATTTATATATAGAATCACTAATAGCTAAGCCATGAAATTCCAAGGTTGGAAAGGGAGTGGTTTTGATAACATGGGGCACAAACTGGCATACAGTACATAGCACTATACACATTTTTCCGGGACAAACTTAGACTCAACAACGCTACTTTCAAAGCCAGTGGGCAAAAATCCTGAATTGCAACTTTGTAACTGGTATAGCACGGTCTTATAGTCTACCGTATCTCAATGGTATAAAGTCATTTTCATTCCTTGAAAATAAACAGGCAAGTTCTCTAAAAATAATGAAACCCTCTATGGGGTAATTTTTTCAACCCTTGCAAAATGCGCCTTTAGTGCACCAGTCACAGACCTGCGTCACTCGTATTACGCGTTTCATGTATACGGAAGTAGCCAGTCGAAAAAAGACAACCAACCACACAGACCGAAGGCTCTACAAGGTAATTTTTTCTTTCCACGTCTTGCAGTACATCCCCAAATATGTTTAGCACACGCATATCGACATATATTTAGTGTACTATTGGATAATCTGCAAAGCTCTGCATTCTACCCTGCTTTTATACCTAGTTTGTATTGTCCAGCCGGTGTGTGCCACGTTACCAAACAAAACTGCCCACATATAGGTTAGTTAATGGATCATTGTTTGCGCTTTGATACAGTTTTAAACACCAAAATACATTCCTTGAGCAGATTATTACCAAGAGTTCTGCAACAAATGATTGAGGATGACAATTGCGCAGGCGACGGTGAATAATTTATACGACGATCGAAATCGACACCGCAACCGTTTGTGGAACGTAGAGTGTGTTGTTAATGTTGCGGTTTGTTTTGTACACGTTTCCCAAACTACTTCCCTTGGTTAAACACGTGTTGTTTTCAATTCCACTTTACAGTACCTTTATTTCCTCCTCTCAGACCGTCCGGTGTGGTGAGTGATGTCCCAGAGAGGATGGGTCAGACCATGTGTATCTGTTCCCGTGGCTCTATCACCATCGAAAACAAAAGATACTTCTTCATCCAGAAACTAGATGAAGGGTAAGATGGGCCTCATCAGTGCAATGCTACAACCCTTGTTCTACCTAACAGACTATGATACTTACATGTGCCCCATATCAGTGCTTGTGATATTGTCTTACTGAACGGGGCTTTGATTATCTCTCTTATTTTCCCTGCTCTCTTCATCCACCTTCTGTCGTTAGCTATTTTTACTCTCCCCGCCTGTTTCTTGTCCCTGTCCTTCCCTCCATTCCGCTCTCCAAATCAAGCCACCTTCAATCTGTTCACTTTTAATGAAATAGCTGTGCTACACTGCACTCCAAACTCCACTCCTCTCTCTGCATCTAGATAGCTATGAATATACTAGAACTGTTACATGTGTACGTGAATCCATGTATCTTTCATCATACTCCTATCCCATTATTTTCTATACTCACCGCCTTTTGTATATATTGTCACTGTATGTCAATTCTGTGTGTTCTGTCCCGATATGTTATCTATCAATAGTAGCAGCAGCTTTACCCCAAATATATATGTATGTATAGGTAATATGTAACGGGCCAATCTGATGTCTGCTGTTTCCCTAGAGGGTTCAGCTATGTGGACCTGGTGGAGGGGGTGCAGGATGGGCGTTTCTACGCCCTAAAGCGGATCCTCTGCCATGACCGAGAGGGCCGCCGGGAGGCCCAGACGGAGGTGGACATGCACCGTCTCTTCAGCCACCCCAACATTCTGGGCCTGGCTGGGCACACCTTTGTCGAGCGTGGCGGCAAGAGCGAGGCCTGGATACTGTTGCCGTACGTCGAGGTACGCGTGTTCGTCATTTCCGTCGTTGACGACACTCGATTAGAGACCTCGGCGTGGCGCGCCCACGTGGCTGACCGTGGTCGACGTCTTCGTAGGGCTGCTGGTTCAAGCCCCGCGTGGGGCAAGTCGGACAGGCGGATGAAGCCGTGCTGTTACATGTGCGTTTGTTTGTGTGTCCGCAGAAGGGTAGCCTGTGGTCGGTGCTAGAGAAGCTGAGGGACAAGGGCGGCTTCATGTCGGAGAGACGCGTCCTGAGGATCCTTCAGGGCATTTGTCGTGGACTGAAGGCCATGCACGACAAAGGCTACGCGCACAGGTAAACGCTTCTGACCCCGAACCCTATTTGTAATGTTTTACCTTAAACCAAACCCCAAAAATAGCATCTTTCCTGACTGGCGACATTCGCACTTCCCTTGCTTTACTATCTTGGCATTACCATCCTGCTCCCCAGCAGGACGGTAAAACGTGCACACACAAGTGATCATGGTTTGAGGTTAACCCTGAAAGAAGCTCTCTCTCCGCTCCTGCTCTCAGGGACCTGAAGCCCACCAACGTGCTGCTCGAGGAGAACGACCGGCCTCTTCTGATGGACCTGGGATCCATGAACCGTTCCAGGATCGAGGTCAAGGGGACCAAGGAGGCCATGACGCTGCAGGACTGGGCGGCTCAGAGGTGCACCATATCGTACCGCGCCCCGGAGCTCTTTAATGTGGAGAGCCACTGCATTGTCGACGAACGGACAGACATCTGGGTAACTCGCGCTACAGTCCCACTTTTCCCCCGCTCGGTATAACTGGTTTTCCAGTTTTTCTCACGTCAGACATTGTCTTTAGCGTGGTTTGTTACAGTTGCGACTCTGCCCACGGATGATATGAATCAAATGGAAACTGCTGTACTGAACAAGCGGAAGAATGGGGAGCTGTTAGGAAATGCTGTCAGTGTGGCCACTTCCCTTTCAATAATTGACTTATTGTTACAAGCCAGACCTCACCGCACACGCCAAAACGTAACCGAGTGTTCGAGAATATTTTGGGCGTGGGCGCCGTTCGGTAAAATCCGCTCCTCTACGTAGCTAACCTCCTACCCAACTCGACTCACCTCGGGTGTTTGGCGACCAAATACAGACCTCTCTTGCTCTCTCTCTTTTTTTAATCTTTCTCCTACCTCTCACCAGTCGCTGGGCTGTGTACTGTACAGCATGATGTTCCTGGAGGGGCCCTATGACATGGTGTTCCAGAAGGGAGACAGTGTGGCCCTCGCTGTCCAGAACCCAATTACCATCCCTCAGCCCTGCAGGTCTGTTGCCCCCCCCCCCCCCAGGCCAGTTCAACCTTAACCATAGCTTCAAGTCCACATATGAATTCAACGCTAACGTTAGCCCGCACCACAAACCTAAGCGTTTCTTAATTAATCCGTCACATTTATAAAAGAAAAAATGTTTTCCCTGCATCCTCATCTAATCTCACGCTAAAGTCCCTGAGGTCCTATATAACAATCTAGAGTGAGTTCTTATGTTCCTTCTCCGTATACCTCACATTCAGGGATCAGGGGTCGAATTGGCCAGTTCAAACAAGGCTTCATGCACTAACCTGAAGCTACCCCTGGCCCTTGTCCCTACTGAAACCTCAGTCCTAACCCTGTCATCATCCTTGAGCGCTACAGCGCTATATATCTTGTAGTTACAGTCTACCCCAAACTGATAGTTTTGCCAGTATCTGACCTGTGTTTTCTTGTTCCTCTCTAGCTACTCAGAAAGCCTTCAGACTCTGCTGAGCTCCATCATGGTGTCCAACCCCCTGGAAAGACCGGATGTCAACTGGATACTGGACCAGATCGAGGACATCCTGTGCTCCAGCCCCGACACCCAGACCAACACGGTATGATGCTTTTGATCAGAGGGGAACCCCCGGTCAGGCTGGTTCGTCTCTGATCCCTCTGGGTCTCTGCTTCCAAAATCTGTTGACGATCAACTTTGAATTTGATGCCCTCTGGACGGTTGTCAACGATTCTGACCTCATTATTTGTTTCTTTGTTGTTAGATGTTCTTAGGATCCTTCCCTATAAACACACACACACACACACACACACCCGATACCGCTATGCTGCAGTCGAAACCGCATAAACGCATAAGTCGTCACTGTCTTTTGTATGCAGGGGTTACAATAACCTGGTACGCAATGTCAATCAACTCCACATCAAGCTCTCTTTGTGGATATTGATGGCACCATCTTATGTCTGCTAGTGAATAGGAAGTCATGGTTATATTAAAAGACACTGCACTGAAACGGGTCATCGGACCAGGAAAAGGAACTTCTGAATCTTTGGGACAATGTGGGAAGTTCCACACAGATCGTTGCCATGGGGAAAAGACTTGGGATTATGGACAATATTTGATCTGCTTCAAAGGGAATTTAAAGACAAGTTAATTACTTTTTATAATATCACAATTTAACTCCATAACTTAATGTTTTCTTTCTTTAAGAAATTATTGAACGTAACATACTGCTGTATTTTCAGTCCTGACACATTAATTTAAACCTCTATGTATTTTATCATTACCAAACATGTTTCTATTTTGAGTGTAAATATGATGATAAGGTAATATTGTTTTTGTTTCTCAGGTTTTTCTCATTCAATACTCGCCACAGTTGCTTAATAGGAACTTTTAATGGTTGCTTTTTAAAAAACAGTTTTTTATATATGCATCTATTCAACAAGCAATGATTTGTCTGTGCATGTAATTAATTTGCCTATTTAGCAAATATTAAGTTGGAATATAAGTGGAACAATGGAAAATGTAGAATGTACTGTACTAACTATATGGTTATGTTTTTGGACAGTTGTTTTTGGACAGAATTTCAGTTGCCATAATGTAATAGGAAATTGCATAGTACTTGAAATGCAACAGAATTTATCTAGCAACACTTAAAGGCATGGTTTATGGCTCATGAGATAGATGTTTGAAGGTCTTTGTTTTATTTGAAAGTACATTTTAGTATTTTATGCAAAGTAGGCCCTTATGACACTGTAATTTCAGAGCCTTACTGTTGTCCTGAAGGGATGGCTAGGGGCTTGATCTCACTTCACTCAGTAAGACCTTTCAATCTGTGAACATACAGTATGCAAAACCTCTACTCAGACACATGGAAATTAAATGGTACTGATGCGTACTGGTCCGATGCTAATGTGTCCATTCTCTTTTTACATCTCAAAACATCCACTTGGGATGACTTGTAGCTGACTTTTGTCGGGGTCAACGGTCTTAAATGGAAATAAAATTTTTATTTTGCCTCTTAAAGCTTTACCTAGGAGGCGATTCCGATGCCAAAATGAACCAGAAGGTGGCGCTACAGAGCCATAGATTTGTAGCCGGCGGGCCATCTCCTAGCGTGTGTCCGTCCTCCTGCCCTACGAGGTTTGACTCAATTATCAGAAACTGTTTAGATGGTTGGATTTACCTCCCAGTGGGTCGGAAGGGTCTAAGTGATGTCATACCTCATCCGTCCTAATCATCTGAGACCACCTCAACCCCTCCACACGCACACACGCACAACATATCCATGACGGCAATCCCAGTCCACACACATACAACCCATGGCAGGAATGCAACGCACACACCACTGGAGGAATTCATTACATTTAAACAAATGTTTCCCCCAACCAAATTGCACCCCCATTCATGTGCTCTGCCCGTCAACAGTCCAGACTCTCCTGGGACAGTATTCATTATACACACACTGTGTTTATGGGTTGAAACGGGGGAGGGACCCCCCATTGGCCCCGCACCTTTACATTCGCTATTGTCGTCTGGCTGATGATGTCATGCTATAGAAGCACAAGGTCAACAGAAGACTGGCCTCTCTGTCAACACCCAATTTCCCCCCTTCCTTTGTGACTCCATAAAGGCGATGGACGCTTGTGTGTTAGTCCTTTTTGTAAATGTGTGTTGCTTTGTCTGTGTCTGTTTCTAGATGTGACTCTTGGTGTAGATGTTTTGTTTTTGTATATGTGGTGTTTGTGTAATCGTTCGTGTTGTTGTGAAGGGCTAATTCCGGTCCACTGATAAGACACCATCCCAGTACTCAATATGGCTCTCAGACCATAAACCACCAGGGCGCTTCATTGATTTGGTGATGAATCAATTAGTGCATTATTTAATTAGCTGGGGTCAGTGCTGAGCTGCCCCAACCCTACACTGATTCTAGGTCCCTTTAAATCATCGTGTGTGTGTGTGTGTGTGTGTGTGTGTGTGCGTGCGTGCGTGCGTGCGTGTGGGGGGGGGCTTGTTCATTCGGGGGGGGTTACATTTCTGGTGTGTGTCTGTCCCATCACTATCTGCACAAATCACACTTTCAAACCACAGTAAATTAGGTGTGCAGGAATATGTTAAATGTTAACTTCCAGTGTGGGTTTAACCAGGCTTTTTCCAATGTGGGTGCAAAAATACTCTTTGCCTGCACCAAAAGCTTGCACCTATTCCGGCTGGAGAGACTGGAGAAGTTTTTTCTAGCCCCGGGAGAGTGTCCTACTCTCACAGAAGTTTAAATTGGCTCTGTTGCCCTAAGACAGCAGAGGAGAGGATAAAAAACGTGGCCTTTTAGGTCCAACCCATTGAGTGTGTGAGTTATGAGTTCTGCTTATGATAGCAAGGGGAGCTTTTTAAGGAGCAAGCTTTTTGCATGCTCATTAATTCCGGGAAGTGTTTGGGTTAAAATGCATAATGAGTTCATTACGGGGGATTGGCGTAATCAGGAAAGGTATTGGCTTAATTACTGGCACCACGCCAGGGCCACTCTTTCCCAGTCTTGTTCCAGAAACCTGTCCTGTTCGTTAGCCTTAGCGCCAGTGCCCGCTAATTAAATTAAGTGTACAAAATGCTATGTGCTAACGTCACCCGAGGGGGCAATTAGCGGGGGGAGAGATTGAGTGATCCCCGCTGGGGTGTTTTACTCTCTGGCAGGAGATTGCCTGTGTCAGTTAGCTGATTGCATTGATTATATTGATTCGCAACAGCTTTTCAGGTAATTTCTTCTGCAAAGGTGAGAGCAACACGTTGGCCCAGAGACATTCTTTTTTTATTTATTCATTCTATATTCAGGCCCCACAATTATTCCGCCAAGAGATTAGATGAGTGTAGACCTGACCCATAGGTAAGTAGTTGAGTGTGGACGCATGTTTTGTTTTTTTATTGGTCACCAGGTCAGGGCAGGTGGGTTGTTGATGCTTTTAAAGGCGTCACAGGTCTTTCATCGGCTAACCAGGAATGTGCTGATGGATGCAGGAACGTTTCGTCAACAGCACCCACTCACTGTTCCCTCATGTACGACTATTTTGCCAAAACGTCAAAACAGAATACACCCCTCAAGAGTGTTGCACCCAAGCAACAGACCGGCGTTCCATGGGACGTTGATTATCTGAAAAAGCTGGGTTTAAACAAACCAGTATAGGAAAGCCTGAGTTTAATTGGCAAGTTTGATGTTCATTAAAGCAGATTAAGACGACGTGGATGACAAGATAATCCACTGGTGCACTGGTCATTAGGGGCGACAAGGCCAAAGTGAGTTAGCTGATTAAAGCGCCAGGCACGGCCAACGGGCTGCAGGCGGAGGGGATGGGCCTGGCCATTGATGGCTGAAGAGGTGGGAGGGGGAGTGTTTGTGTAGCTTGTCAGAGGGCTGTCGCCGAGTGAGTGAAAGGTCTTCATCAATTTGGAACCATTACCATGTCAACAGGAAGGAGAACGGGAGAGGGAAGAGGCCCAGTGGAGAAACATGCCCATCTGTACACACCAGACTCTCTGCGGATGATCAATCTGACGCACACACGCTCCAATGTCATTGTCATTATCCGCACAGTCACAAAGCCACTTAAAGCTGCAACTAACCTCATTTTTGTCCATCCATCACACACACACACAAAATTATAATAATACACACAGAAATCAACCTCAGAGAAAACACATTTCAAGAATTGGGGCACACAGGGATCAATGATTCTGACTTAAAATCCCATTGTCCCTAACCCTTAACCTGAAACATAACCAAAACATAACCCTGAATCTAACCACTGGACCCCAGGAAGAATAGCTGCTGCCTAGACTGTCTCATTGGGATCTTAATAAAGTATCAAATACTATCCCCTAATTCTAACCCTTCCTCTAACCTTCACCCTAAACCTAAGCTCTAAGCTGAAAATAGCCTTTTTCCTAATGCTTGCCAAGATTGCTGTTTCCTTGTTTTCATAACCTTGTTTACATTTCTGTGCTCCCAAGTACAAAAAAACATAAAACAATTGAGCATTGTGTTAGAATTGGGGCGACTTTTAGGTTGAGGCATTAGCGGTTACGTTCAGCAGATGCTCTTATCCAGAGCGACTTGCAATTAGTTACACATACACACACAAATGTGCATCATTGCCCCACCCAAGCAGGCCTCCTTACCGTAAGTCTGTGTAATTTTCCTGAAATAGGGCTGTGACAGCGCAGTCATACTAATGAGATGGGCCGAGGAGAGTGGCAGCCTGTCGGAATCTATCTTATCTACCTCAATACTGCTGACCGGCATGTGCTCTTCCCCATAGCCCTGTCACTCAAACCACCACACAACTGTCATCACAACTCATCCAGCTTAGTTGTCTAGATCGAACACCAAGGTAAACAGGTATAAATGTTTATTACCAAAAGTCCTCACAAGTATAGTGACCCATGGCAAATCTGGTACATACTGGTACTTTAGCCAGTCCTCATTTAAAACTTTTTTAATGCTTGGGGTTAAGTTTAGAATTAGGTTTAGAATTATAATTAGAGCTAGGGAATATAGGGTGGATAGAGTTCTCACAAGTATAGTAAAACGTGTCTGTGTGTGTTTGTGTGTGTAAGTGGATGAGTGTGGACTAAAGCAATAACTGAGAGCTGTTTTTTATTTCACCTCTATTGATTGTTTATGGGACCCTCTATCAGCTGACCTGGCCCAATTATGCCAATTGGATACCGCAGTGACACCATAAGGTTGTAGGGACAGTAAAAAAGGAGTGAGTGAAAGAGAGGGAGAAGGTTGAGAGAGAGACACAAAGAGAGGGAGAGAGAGATGCAGAAAGGGGGGGGGGCAAAAAAGGAAAAGCGAACAAGCTGGGAGAGAAGTGAGAGCGACGACAGAAGAAAAAGCCTGTTTTAGAATTCCAGTTTACTTAGGCCATATTGATGGGATGTAAAAGATATTAGTGATGTCACTTCCACCTGTCTGTTGTAGCTCTGACCCAATGAATGCACAGCCGTTACAAAAATGAGACGTCAACATCACAGAGCCAGGAAGAACTCTTCTGTTATTTCAAATGGGGAAAAACTGAAAGGACAGTAATGGGGCGGGGAGTATGACAAGTGGCCATTTTTTAATTAGGCGATCGTGACCCCAGAGGCTTGAGTGTGTTGAAATGCAATTGACCTTAAACCACATCTCCAAATGAGGAAATTGGATGTTTACACCACCACCAACAGTGAGAGGGCAGGGACTCCTACTAGGGCTCCCAACTGCCTGGGATTCTGTGAATGACGGCCGGCCCTTTGAAACTGTCACCTAGACAGATGCCCCTGGCTTAGATCTGCCTTTGAACCTAGGTCCACGGAAACAAAAGGCAGTGACATGGACCACGCCAGCTTACACACTTAGAGCTCCAATGCCACTCTTTTCAACGGTAAACATTTTTTACAGCTACACGACAAGGAAAGACATTAGCCACGAGTAAGCATTAAACTCGTTTGTCGAGAGCTTGAAAAAGTCAACTGGTATGTAAATACAGTTGAGGTAAAAGGAGGGAAAAAGAAAAAGGAGGGAAAGAACACAATCATGTTTTTATTAACTCACGTTCAAACACTAGATGTAAATAGGATTAGGTTGGCTTTGCGATGTCACTAAGTTAGTACATTCTCAAAGAGCATTTGGATTGATTTGAAGGCCTTTGTCAAGCTTAGGTCAAGTTAGGTGTGTAGCAGTTAAAGATACAATTTGCAAATGTTTGTTCTGTTCTCCGCCTTGACAAGTGAAATCCTGGATTGCTAAATAATATATTTACTTTTAAATTAATGATATATAGCAACTCATTGTTGAGGAATACAGGTGCTGGTCATATAATTAGAATATCATCAAAAAGTTGATTTATTTCAGTAATTCCATTCAAAAAGTGAAACTTGGATATTACATTCATTCATTACACACAGACTGATATATTTCAAATGTTTATTTCATTTAATTGTGATGATTAAAACTGACAACTAATGAAAATCCCAAATTCAGTATCTCCGAAAATTAGAATATTACTTAAGACCAATACAAAAAAAGGATTTTTAGAAATGTTGTCCAACTGAAAAGTATGAACATGAAAAGTATGAGCATGTACA
>JACXGI010000107.1:0-12799 GCA_016801175.1 Esox masquinongy
ATATATATATATATATATATATATATATATATATATATATATAATATTATATTATATTCAATATTACATATAATATTATATTATATATAATATTATATTCAATCAATATGATAAACCCCATTTGTAGCCTACTAAATTCAATATGATTATTGCTATACATGTAATGTTATTAATGCGGTGTTAGTGAAGCTTTCTTCTGTTTCGTATATATATATATATATATATATATATATATATATATATATATATATATTGGATGTTTATAGATGTTTTTTGGCAAAGTCTAATCTGGCCTTTCTATTCTTGAGGCTTATGAATGGTTTACACCTTGGGGTGAACCCTCTCTATTTGCTCTCGTGAAGTCTTCTCTTTATGGGACACTTAGATAATGATATGCCTACCTCCTGGAGAGTGTTCTTCACCTGGCTGTATGTGAAGCGGTTTTTCTTTACCATGGAAAGGATCCTACGATCATCCACCACTGTTGTCGTGGATGCCCAGGCCTTTTTGTGTTTCAGAGCTCACCAGTGCATTCTTTCTTTCTCAGAATGTACCAAACTGCTATTGGAATTTTAAAAAAACATTTTGCAGCCTATGGATGGCCTGTTTCACTTACATTGAGAGCTCCTTTGACCGCATGTTGTGGGTTCACAGCAACAGCTTCCAAATGCGAATGCCACACCTGGAATCAACTCTAGACCTTTTACCTGCTTAATTGATGAAGAAATAACGAAGGAATAGCCCACACCTGTCCATGAAACAGCTTTTGAGTCAAGTGTCCTACTTTTGGTCCCTTGAAAAAGAGGGGGCTACATATTAAAGACCTGTAATTCCTAACTCCTTCCTCCAATTTGGATGTGAATACCCGCAAATTAAAGCTGAGAGACTGCACTTTAAGCCCATATTCATTATTTAACTGTAACTTGAATATTTCTTGGTAAACAGCCAAAATAACAAAACTGTGTCAGTGTCCAATTATTTCCGGACCTAACTGTATATACATATATACATGAAGGGGGAACCGCCGGTAGGCACCACACTGTCTCTTGTTCACATCCTGTCCTCCTGATGTACATCTCCCCAAATGCATATAAAATTAAGCGCACCTCTCAACACCGCAAACGGAACTGAACTTCAGTAACTCTCACACAGATTTCACAAAACAGTGGCAAAGGGCACAAACAAACTACTATGTAACTTCAGTGTAAATGGACGGTTTTCGTCACTTTGAGGGCTGGTCTAGTCACTGGACACAACAAAAACATCACATCCACCTATGACATAACTAACACTATAATTATTAATTGAACCAGAAATCTAGAATATTTAATTATTCTAACGGTAACTCACAGTTAGTCAGGAATGCACGAACAACACCACCAGAAATCTAGAATATTTAATTACTCTAACGGTAACTCACAGTTAGTCAGGAATGCACGAACAACATCACAACAATGTCCCTTAAGGAGATGTCGGAGCAGAGTCGTCTTCGTCCCATGCCATGAATGTGTTTGTGGGCTAGAGGGCGATCCAAGGGTGATGGCATGGATTGGTCTTGTCAGCCTTTCTTACAATCGCATTCCAAGAAGTATTGGAGCTGTTCTGAGGGCCTTACACCACACTAGGTCCTTGATATTAATAGATGTTTCCATTATTTTGTGCACCCCTGTATATATTTCAATTTTTTTAAAATAATTAATCACGACTAATCTCATACTTTTCTGGCCAGACATTGGTTGATGTTTGTGTATAAGGCTTTCCTGCAGAACCTGCCGAACTATCTCACTTTCAGTACATAAACAGCTATTATCAAACATGCTCACAGGACTGGCTGGTCCAAGAGATACTCCAGGCTTATTCAGAGCTTGATATAACTGCTTTTGTGTCCTATGCCCCACACTCATTGAATGTTTGGCAGAGTGACCTTAAGTTAGAAACCCTGGTGCCTTTAAGGCAGTTCAATTGCGTGATAAATGTTTTTTTATTGCCATTTGTGATTGCTTCTCCTGAAGATGTGTTATTGTCAGTGTATTTTGTATTTATTGCTTTAAACAGGGTTCAACCTAAGTCACCGTTTGACTCCCCTGTGTGAATAAAGTTAAATTAAAAAAATAACCTAGCAAAATAATGCCAACTGTCCACTTAAAACATCTGCTGTGTAGCAGCCCGACAACCATTCTGGGAGAAAGTGACAGCAGGAGATGTGGTGACTCACCACTGAACTGTGTGAGACACAGCAAAAAAAAAGCTCTATGCAAATGGACACGGGTGATTCAATGATTGAGAGTTCTGTCCTTAGAAGATAGGGGCAAATTAGACTCTGCACACGAGAGGCACATGTCAAGAGTCTTGCTACTACAATGTATCACTAATATGTTCCATACACTGAAGTGGATTATTGCAGTGACATGAAATCAATAAAAAACAACTATACAAATATTTATTTTGAACCAATTGCAATCAAAATCAATGTCTTATAACTTTACATGTAGCCTCTAGCGCATCAAGGGAGAAAGATTAATCTTTGCATCTTCAGCTAGTAGTACTTTAAAGAGTAATAAAATATTTACTTTTAGCATGGTATAACACGCCAATTAACAGTCTACAAGTTGTAATTACTGTTTGCTAACTATCAAATAATGTATTTGATAGTAAGTCCACATAAGGCTAAACTTGACTTCACTGAAACTTATTAAAAATAACATTAAAAATGCGTTAATACGTCTAATTCAAAGATTACAGCTGATTGGTGGCTGTGCTGACAGCAATATTTGGATAAGTTAGTTATCAAATGTCATAACTATGTTTGATAATGTTTTGTTATATAATATATGGTCAAACGTTAGTCATTAATGACCGCAATCCCAAAATAATCCCAAATCAAAAAAATCTGACTGTATGGTATCAGTTTCCCATCACATCTGGCCAAATGGATTGTTGTTTCTTTGCCACAGTTTGGGCTAGTTGTAATTCCAATATCAGACAGTATTAATTATTAATGGATATTTGAGATACATGTCTGCACATGATATTGAAAGACTACATAGAAAATATTTCAAACAGAGAGCAAGGTCACCTTAAAACTAGACTGCAAAATGACGTGGCCAAGAGCAGCACCGCAGATATTAAAATGCCAGAATGCGAGATGCTAGACTTTGCTCTCATATACTTTAGTCACACCGTGTCTGCATATGAGCACAGGTTTCCTTCACACTGGTACAGTGAGACCAAAAGAGCTTAGAAGTTAAGCATCACTTCTATTTTTTGCAGAAATGCACTCATTATGCTGTATATTTTCTGTATTTGCGTAATTTCAGACAGTCTACCTTGAAGCAAAACTAAACATTACATTTTACTTTAGCCATAATTTTATCAAAAAGGTAAGGCCCCCATTGCATGAGCTTCTACTCGTTAACTGAAAAACTACAAAAAATAAACATAAATCTGCTGTTCTTGCCAAACTGCATTGTTACCTTAACCCTAATCTAAACACTCCGCTCCAACACCTTGTGTCTCAAGTTAAGGCATCAAATAGGAGAACAGCTTCTACAGCCAGGATAGCAGAGCTGCTGCCAATTGTCTTAAAATTGTACAAACTCTATACCCCACAAACTCATCTCTGGACTTTGAAACTAGTTCCACTCCCGTTTTTTTTGCAATTCTCTAATCAAGCTCTGATTTAAGCCAGGGACACCAGGTGAGTACAATTAACAAAGACAACAGGTCAATAGGGTTGACATCTGGTGACTGTGTTGGCCACTCCATTATAGACAGAATACCAGCTGACTGCTTCTTCCCTAAATAGTTCTTGTATAGTTTGAAGCTGTGCTTTGGGTCAATTGTCCTGTTGTAGGAGGAAATTGGCTCCAATCAAGCATTGTTCACAGGGTATGGCATGGAATTGTAAATAGAGTGATAGCCTTCCTTTTTCAAGATCCATTTTACCTTGTACAAATCAACCAGTTCACCACCACCAAAGAACCCCCAGACCAACACATTGCCTCCACCATGCTTGACAGATGGAGTCAAGCACTATAACCTTCATATCTCAGAACAAGAATAGACTGCCGAGTTTCAGAAGAAAGTTCTTTGTTTCTGGACATTCTGAGCCTGTAATCGAACCCACAATTGCTGATGCTCCAGATACTCAACTAGTCTAAAGAAGGCCAGTTTTATTGCTTCTTTAATCAGCACAACAGTTTTCAGCTGTGCTAACATAATTGCTAACATAAAGGGTTTTCTAATGATCAATTATCCTTTTAAAATGATAAACTTAGCAAACACAATATGCCATTGGAATAAAGGCCTGTTGGTTGCTGACAATGGACCTCTGTACGCCTGTGTAGATATTCCATAAAAAAATCAGCCGTTTCCAAGTACAATAGTCATTTCCAACATTACCAATGTCTACACTGAATAACAAGTCAATTTGATGTTATTTTAATGGACAAAACATTTGCTTTTCTTTCAAAAGCAAGGACATTTCTAAGTGACCCCAAACTTTTGAAATGTAGTGTAATTGGCCAACATGCTGTTATTCTGGCTAATATAACAATAGTGGTGTCCTTCATAAAGCAACAAGATTTAGTGGAAAGTTGTGATTCTTATTCTACTGGTAAATGCCTGTTAATGTTTGTGTTTTTGCCAGTGGCAGCAGGATATAACATGAAGGTATAGTCTACTCTTTTTAGATATGTCTGGATGGGAGTTGATTAAGCTTATTACAAACCATATGTGCGGTAATTAAGATTTGAGATCTACTGCAAGCAAACTACTGTGAAATGTATAGCCTAGTATTTTTTTAAATAGCTACTTTATTCTAGCTACTGTCTGAACATTCACAAAAACAAAGATGTCATTTAAATAATGACCAGATTTAGTTGAAATATTAATTCCTTTTCAAAATGAAATTATCATTGGACAAAATCACTTCTACAGGTAATGTGTTAATGCACACCCAAAGGAAGGAGTACTTTTATGCATTAGCGATCTACGTTAGCTATGACCTCTGGAATTTTTCTCTGGAATTTTATGATCAGACCAACAGAGAGGAAGTAGATTCTAACAAGAAATTCAGATTGGCTCATTCTAGATTGTGTTGAGGCAATCTTGTATTTTTTATGACAGAAATGCATTATTGCTAACATTAGTTATTAGCACATTAAGTAGTTGTGCTAAGATGAAATGCCCCTTCAAGAAAATGTGTTTTTGAAGATGACTTGGGTTAGGAGGGATGTAATCTAATTCATTAATGGCAACTAACTGCAAACAAACCTGGGCATTACTCAGAGGACATATTTTTCAGAATCCATTTTTGAAAATCTGCATTAAAATCTGCAAACATATTTCATTTTTTAGATTAATATAATTTCATAATATGTACAAATGTTTAAAATTATACTGAAGTAAACACAAAAATTCTGAAGAGAAAGGTCTACAAAATCTTTACGAGGACACTTTACAAGTACAATAATCTCTAAATGCTCAGAAAAAGACAATACATGTAGTATTTTGTCCATTCAATTGGAATTGATTAAACATGGGAACATCTGCCACCATTTGATGGCTGTACAAAGAGATTGATGAGGTTTATCATGTTTTTATGAAGCTCCAGAGGTGCCTTTACAGCCTATTCATACCGTCCCTCTAAATGGTTATGCTGGACAGACAAGTCAAAAATGATTGAACATAGAGTATGGCCTCGGCGTCTTTCCTGTTTAGAAAATGAGTTTGAAACAAACCAATAAGCTGGCTGGAAATGAACTAGCCAAACTATAGCTATATACATTTGTCCTGTTAACTCCATCATAGTTGGGAGAGAAAAAAGGGATGTGAAACCTCTAGTGGATTTAGACTTGCTGGGCCCCATCTGGCACTGTGTTTCCCATCTTCAAATAAAAATGTGTGAGTGAGAAAAAACACAGCAAGGTAATCCTGAATGTTCCATACAAGAGTGTAGTCTATCTTCTGAAAATAAGGCCATATCCAAGGAGAACGAATGTTGCATAACAAGAGTGAATGTATGCCAATACCATCAATTGATCTGACATGCTCATAGATACCATTTCTTCCTGAAGAATGATCACAAGTATAGAATATAGTTGGGCAAACGTCTGGTTGTTTACACAGTTTTGTAGACTGAGGCAATGCTACTTCA
This sequence comes from Esox masquinongy, assembly GCA_016801175.1. NCBI lineage: Eukaryota > Metazoa > Chordata > Actinopteri > Esociformes > Esocidae > Esox > Esox masquinongy. The sequence continues at coordinate 6,158 of JACXGI010000107.1, forward strand.
GATGAACAGCTACAGTATTAGTTCATTTATCATTATTCAAATCACCTTAATTGGCATTTTCAAAATTCATATTAGCGATGATTGTTTTTACATCTTCATAGATCCCCTTTCTACATTTGTAACCAATATTTTCATCTCTGTTCATGAAACTGTTGGCAGACAGTGAAGTATTCGGGTGTCTATTGAGTTGTGACACTCATGTAAGGGGTAAAAAAATCTACACAGAACAAATAATTACTATTTAAATGTTTTTCTTCTAACTAAATGTAGATTAATGTATCGCTCTTTGGTAGCAATATAAACAGATCGAATATGTATCTTATTTGTAAAAATTATGTTTTCTTTTTTAAAAGGCATTAAGTGGTTGGTGTGGCAATAGGCTGAATTCCCCCTCTGACACTGCCAAAACAAACAGTATGTCAGCTTGCACATATCAAAAATTTAGCCCTGAGTGTTTTTCAAAGAATGTGTTTGCAAATGCACAAAATTGCATGGTGTCCCAGTAATCTGCACAAGGTCAGAAGATGAACATAATCATTTATTAGATGTCATATGCAATGTTTGTTTCTTGGCTTTAATGTTACATTTTTACATTCATATTTCATTTTCTGTACCACTTTAAAGCCAAAGGAACCCTCGAAGCAATAGACAGCTCTACCAATGTGATATGTTACATTCAACAGGCCACCAAAATCTGCCCGTCCAAATTATTAATTAAGCTCTATCAGTGCCTATTCAGATATTAATACATCAGAGGGCACTTTCCAAAAGCATTTCACATTGGCAAATGATCATGTTATTTACTGTGGTTATTCCCAAAAAGAGATGCTTATCTTTTCCTGCACAACGGTGAATAAAAAGTATGAAATATTACAGATAACTACAGATGTATATTCTCCCTTGGTTCCTTCTTCTTGAACACTTTTAGGCTGGAATTTCTTCAAGATAGGAATATCATCAAGGGGAAAAGTAAAAGCTCTGTCACACTGTTGATGTAGAGAGATCATGCTTGTGGGGATGCTCTGGCAATCTTTCACACTGACACACTGAGCAGGGGGCGGCAACTTAAAAGTATATCATCCTGGCTGGCTGCTGGATGAAAAAAGACCTTGAGTCGTTCTGATAAGACGTTTCTCATTCGTTATTAGTTTCTGGATTAATACGCAAAAGTTGTGAAAAATACTGAGAGTGTATATTTTTACATGGGCTTAACATTTTACATAAATGTTAATTTCAATGCGCTGACTTTTTTGGAAAACAAACAAAAGCAACAAAAAATCTGTTCATAGATAGCACAACCATTATACGTAAGGGCATGATAGCACAGCATATACTTCTTTGAAATACATAAAATAGCCTGCCCTGTAGAGATGCAATGTCATTTACATCCAGACAAATCCTTCTTCCACGTTGTGTATAACACCCCCTTAGAGAGAGAATATTTTGAGGATGGCATGACGTACATGAAAGAAAACATTTGATTTCCCTCCTAAATATAACCCATTCATGGTTATTTCAAAAAAAGAAATATAAGAATTAGATTGGCTTGACTCACAGACTAAAAAGACACCTCTGGGCTAATTACACAGTGATGGACACAGTGCCTTTGACCTGTGAGGAAGATCACATATTGCCTCAGTGCCATTGCTGTAAATTTAATACAGGAGTCAGAGAGGTCGCTGTAAACAACATGCCCTTTATTACCATCATTATTTCCAATGGCAAGTGAGGGGCATTGTATTCTACAGTCAAGGTAGACTAGAGGACAAAGGAAAACGGTGAAGTCAGTTTAGGCAATATTTTTACATTATGCTACATGCACATATTACCCTTGCCAAATGTTGTCCCTATGGGCTGTGTTGTTGGTAGACTGTCACAGTTATAATGTATTCTGTGCTATGTAGTGGGAACAGTATGCATGTATAACCGCAGTTTCTTTAAAGAGCACAACACAATGCTGTCTCAGATAAGAGTCACAGTGTGTCATAATTATGCCCTACTCCTAATTCAATATGCTGTTCAAAAGGCATATGTGCTCCTTTTCATCCTACCAAGAACAAAGTGAATGCGCATGTACAATCATGATATTGAAGTTTAATGGCTTAATTTCCTCCAATAGTCTCGAGTGCCATAAATTGCTGGGGAAATAAGCCTATTTTTTTTTATAAAAGCAAGGTTAAAAGCAAGGCCAGCTCAGGTTTGTTTACACTTTTGTTATTTAGCTCGTCTAAGACACCGTTTTTGTTTAATGTATTCATTTCTTGTGAAGAGGATGTTTTATCCTCTCTGAAAGGGTGATATGACAGATGGAAATTGCTAATTACTTTCATTGCTGTCTCTGTTGTGCTGAATTTCAAAAGCTTTGAAAGTGACAGAAAAGCCTAGATAAATGTTAAATATGGTCTTGGTGGTCCTGTAATGACAATCTAGGTGCAAGTATCAATATAAGATGTCCAACAAACATTAAGTATCCAGCAATTCATCACACTCCCGCCACGATTCCCCAGTGACTCACAATTCCCAGCACACTCACAATAACACTGTTAGTGGTCCTCTCATTTTGTAAAGGTTCTGTAAATGCAGCCAGCACTGTTCTCATAAAGTATTTTAATGAAAACAGTGACATTTATTTAACTATTTGTATATTAATAACTGTTGTCACAAAAAATGTACAGTCTTGACGAAGACTGACATTTACATAGTATCACTATTTTTCTATTTTTATCCACAGGGTCTCAGCCATATTTAAGTATTTTTTAATGCCATTTCAAATTCCATTTAAGACCAATTTCACAACAACACCCCACTCAGAAAATACACAAGGACACCAATTAGACTCAAGTAAGGCCTTTACAGACGAGCCGCGGATGCTCTGGAAGGTCTCATAGACTTTCAATTGGAGTAGGGCGGCGGGTGACAAAACCCAAGTTTTGTAAGCAGTGCGGTGCATGGTGCACGATCCAGTGAGCGGTCTCGCTTTCTGAGCACGCTGGCTCACGAGTCGAGGTGCCAAAAGTTTAAATTTATTGAACTCTTGAGCGGCCGCCGCACTTGTCGACCAATGAACAGTGTTCATCTTGTCAACCAATCAAATCATTGACAACATTATTATTCCAGCGTAAAAATGAAGGAGATATTAATTATTGCTGTTTTGGATATAGTTGTTGATGAGCACCAAGCAGCTGTTTAAGGTGCTTCCGTATTTGCATGCAACGACAGGGGAACATGACTGTAGCACTGATATGCATTGTTAGTGAAGTTGGCTACTGCATCTCCCTCCAATGTTGTTTAATTCCCTCCAGTGTGTGGCCAATCAGGGTTTTGCGAGCGGCACAGTGTGTGGTTCTCGATCCCGTCAGTGCTGCCGCTTTCTGGGCATGCTTGCTCGAGGGTCCAGGTGCCAGAAGTTGAACTCTGTTGTCTGCGGTACGACCAAACAGAACTAAGAAATGTCGGGTGCTTGTTGGAGGCGTTTTGCAGCTTTTTTGTTGTGTGTTTATCACACTTCATATGGGATTCCATAGATTTAATTTCCATAGTGTGAAGTTTGAAAGACTTCTTGCAAAGAACACAATGAGCTATGTCTTCTTTCCCTTCAACAGATTTCAACCACAAAGCAAAAGTTGCTGTTGTCTAACAACTTCTGATTGAATTTGCACTTTCCCATTGTACATGCGGAAAGTTTAACAGCCAGTGTGTACTATGTAGCTAGTTAAATTACCTAGCTTGGCACTAGCTAGCTATCTACCTCATGAATAACGGTGCTGGGAGAAAAGCAGCCAACCATCACGAGTGCGTTGCTGGCATCTAACATTCTGACTTAAATCGTGGTTCCTCTCTGTGTACGACCAGAGCCAAAATGTATTCACAAACCACACATTATTTTTTTGCATTACCTCTTCACAATGCTAAGAGAACTTAATAAATATATTTTAAAGACTTTTAAAAAGATGAAATAAGAATTTGTAAGACTATTCAAGGCCTTCTATTTAGATACATTAATTTAAGGATCCGCGGACACCCTGTATCTGGGATTTTCCATCCAGCCGATGACTTGTGACAAAATAGCAATGAGTAGAAAATATGAATTTGATGGGATTTGATAATAATACTATATTTACTAAACATAATAAAGAATGTATAGTTTATTAATAGTTAATAATTAATTAAGTAATTACGTAATTACTTAATTAAGTAATTACCACATTTGTAAATCTTAGGTAACTTAAGCCTTCACACGTATATAAACAACTTTTAAAAGTTAAATAATTTTAATAGTTTAATAATCTATAATAATCTCATAAAACCACATAATAATTACTAAAACATCTATTAATAGTTATTCATTTTTGTGTAACCTCATCTGAAGTGTGGGATATTTAAACTAAATACTTTATTATGGTTTTGACATGCCCACTGCAAATTCTCACAAAAAGATGAACATGTCTTTGGGCATTACAGCACTAACACTCCTGGAGGTCTCACAATTAACCGTAGGCCTACCACTCAGGAATTACGTTATTATACAACTAACTTGTAAACCGCAATTACGTTCAGTATGAACATATCAGCAATGCTATTACATTCAATATCAACATATCTCCAGTGCTATTATTGGACCTTGATGACTTGCTATTACATTGCTCCTTAACATTTCGATATTATGTTGATCCTTAATGTAATCAATTGAAAATGAAAAATGCCTCATTACGAATTACATTTAAGGTAACGGTTAAAGTTAACTTAGTGTTAAGGTTAGGCATGACAGTACTGACATTAGAGTTAGGAATAATTGTTAGGGTTAGGTTACGGTTAAGGTTAGGCATCACAGTTCTGAGGTTAGGGTTAGGATGAAGGTTAAGGGAAAGGTAACAAAAACGCAATCATCAGACTGAAAGTTGTTTTCGGAAACGCCCACCATTCTGATCACAACGCCCTTGCAAACAGCCACTCTATTTAACTATTAATACGTAACTGCCCCTAACGGCCAGTTTTGGCACTTCTCATATGTTGATACTGAACGTAATCGTAAGTCATTAAGGACCAATAGCACTGGGATATGTTGATACTTGAACTTAAACACTGCTGAACGTAATCAAGGTTTACAAGTTTGTTACATATTTACGTAATTATTGCGATGCTGGGTTGCTCAAAATGGCCTCTAGAACATATCAATGAGAAGAAGCACACAATACAGAGGAGGTTGAAGAAAATACACAAAACATGTAATGGGGCTACTTGCACCCAGGGTGGTGACGTACTTCCCTTTAAAAATAATACTGCTCACCTGTTTCCGGAACGCGTTAATTGTATACATTCTTCTGGCAGCGCAAGTTTAGCTAGCTAAATAAACATGATTGAGACTCGGAAAAAGATATTTAAGAATGTATTTTTTAAGAAACAAGTAACTAACTATTAAGAACATTGCTCCGTACCTCTGTGCACCGCATCTACTAAATTCAATGGGGTTATTAGTATGCATAGCTTCCCGCTTGACGTAGAGCTGAAGAAGCAGTGGTTAGTGTAAATGCGCCGGGACACTTCACTATATTACAGTCCAATCTAAAGTATGCAGCAGGCATTTCACCAAAGATCAGCTAGGGTTGCCCAACCCTGTTCCTGGAGATCTATTATCCTGTAGGTTTTCTCTCCAACTCTAATTTAGCACATCAATAACTGTGCAGTTAAAAATGAGGGGTTTCCACGATTCTATTGTCTTTTCACTTGACGAAAAAGTCAGTTATCGTCACCTACATTGACAGTTATTGTATCAATGCCATTGACGAATAAAGGAAAATGAACGTTGTTGTGGCATGAAATTAAATAGCTTTGGCAGTGTAAAGTTCATCTTCAGTCTTGTTCAATTCTGACTATTCCAAGTATAAGTCATTAAAACGGCCAGTCGCAAAAGCCATACAGTTCATAGATGCTATTTGTGGTGGAGGTAAACTTAATAAGAAATGTTAGTCAGTTTAACACAATGCCTAATGTTGTCTAGCGAAATATTACTGGCTAATAAGCTTTTAAAACGGCCAGTGGCAAAAGTCATACAGTACATAGATGCTCTTTGTGGTGGAGGTAAACTTAATAAGAAACGTTAGTCAATTCAACACAATGGTTAATGGTGTCTAGCGACATATTCAAACTCAGCATGATGTTCATGCGTGACAGAATGATCTAATTTTGAAATGCTATACCAACTCTCAACAGATGTATAGCTCTGTGGTGTAGTGGTTAAAGACACAGCCTCTTAGGTGGGAGACCTGGGTTCATATCCAGGGTGGGCAACAATGATAATTGCTTTTTATTGTGGGCCGGCTGAACTAGGCTTGCCTGGTTTCTTGTTAATTTTAACATCCTGTCTTGTGAGCTTATTGTAAACTAAATGAAACCAAAAAAGAGTGTATGTACAAGTGTTAATTGGAACACACACTATTATTATGTTGTTTAGCAACAGACACCGCAGTGCCAGTGGAATGTCAATTTATTATTTTTGGAACATGCTGCTAGTTTCCAGCCAATTCTGTTCCAGCAATCCCGTTCAGCGAGGCGGGCTTTCCTCTCCTTGGATTATTTTGAGAAAGCACATTTTACCTGGAAGATATACAGCTCCACTGCACTGGAAATTAAGAGACCACTGCA
>JACXGI010000107.1:12899-168494 GCA_016801175.1 Esox masquinongy
TATATATATATATATGTGTATATATTCAACACAATGGTTAATGGTGTCTAGCGACATATTCAAACTCAGCATGATGTTCATACGTGACAGAGTGATCTAATTTTGAAATGCTATACCAACTCTCAACAGATGTATAGCTCTCTATGGCTAGCAACCAGGAATGCTAAGCTAACATTATCAAGGATAAGAATAACGTCAAACTCTGAGTTAGTTTTGTTGGAAGAGGCAATTCTATTTTTCATATTATTATTCGGAACTTCATTCCGATGGGCATTGGTGCGGAACCGCTTTCTGACTGGTGACTAATTGTAAAATGTTGTAATTGTTTTTTTACTTCATAATCCTAACTCTAATAAAACAGCTCAATTTAATTTCTTATAGAAAGGCTTTGGCAATGTAATATACAATCAATGTGTGAGGTCCTCACATCGTTCCTGCCCCAGCCCCTCCCTCTCGTGTTCCTTACCGGCCACCGCTACACACTCACTTCCTAATGTACCTGAACACAGCCCGCAATCCAGATCCCAATCACCAGAATACTGAACACCTGTTCCTCGTTACCCTCTCTATATCAGCCTGTTCTCCACCTCCACTCAGTTTTGAGGTATTGTTCGTAGTGGACCTGCCAAGCCTTTGCATTGCGCTCTTCTCTGTTCTCATTCCCAGCCCGTTGTCCTCTCCTTTTCTGCCCTGTCCCCGTTTGTCTTGTAGTATAGTATCCTGCCTTGTGACCTGCCTGCCTGCCCGCCCAGTGGATTCTCCTACCTGCTTGCCCCTGCCTGTACTGTAACCCTCGTGGACTGATTACCTGGTTACCGTACCCGCCTGCCTGTCCCGTGGATTATCCTGCCTGCCTGTTCTTTCATGTACCGTCGTTTCCGCGGACTGATCACCTGGTTACCGAATCTGCCTGCCTGTCTCTCGTTTTGCTCGTGCCTTATCCCTTGTGCTTTCGCTAATAAATCGACAGTTGCGTTCCGCAATTGGAACCTCAAACCCCTGGTCCCAGTGTTCATTACACAATGTAGTAGCTGTAATAGTATTACGCCGATGTCTAAAAACAGATTGACATTTGTTGAAAATGCTGTTGTCTGATCAAATTGACCGCAACAGTATATGTAACAATGACTCCAGTATTTTCGTAAAAAATACAATTTATAAGAGTTTGTCATCCCCACTATTTGTCTGCCCCTGTGGCTTTCCTAGTGTTCATAGCTAGCAGAGCATTGATTACTTATTTTTCTGAAAACAAACTCAAACACACAAAAGTGACAAACATTGAATAATAATGTCTGAGTATTCCTGCATAATTATAAAATTATAATGTACTCCCCTTCCATTTGTGCAGATGTTCTTTCAAAAAGCCTGCTACAATAATGTGGTGATTGAAGGAATCAACAATAGCATTTTTATCAGTAATGGAACCCGAGTTGAAAATTATCGGTTAAGGTAGTGAGGCTGAGGCACTTTTCATAAGTATTGTTACAGTTTTCCAGAATTGGCCAGTCCCCTTACATTCAGATAGTGTGTTTACATAGTAGTCAGGTTTTGCTTTTCTAAACCATTGCATACAAAAGTTTATCAATTGCTTGAAAGTTTGCAAGTCAGAATACGAAACTGCATGTCTTGCCTTAGCACATGCCACATTTATTGTGTGAATGGCATCAGATACTGTGTCAGAAGTGATCCAGGGGTGGATCTGTTCTTTACACATATTTTTTTAGCGTTTGGTGAGGATGTCAAGAAACATCCAAAATTCAGATATCGAGTATAAATGTGTAAAAGAGAAGGAAAATTATGGGGTAGTCATATATTGGCAGGATAAGCAAAGTAGAGGCTGAATGCAAGGGAATCTAGATGCCAGTCCACTGCAAGTCTAAAGTATTCCAAGCATCATTGCAGCAAGGCAAACGGAGACCGGGAAATATGGACGAGAATAAAATAAATATTTACGTGGCTTGTTTGACTGATATACAAGATTTATGTGGACAGTTTGAAGAGAAGAGGTAGCACTGAAAATAGATCGGCAACACTCTTTTACCACCTCAAAGTGAATGGGAGAGAAAAGATGTATAAGAACATGTTTCGCATCACTTTAAGGATAAGGGATTGGTGTGTGCTGCACTAGGCCAGTCAGGATGAGATTCTGAAAAGGGGGTACTGACAGGAGTGTTGTTTGAAGCGAGACCCATTAATTCCTCAGATGTTTTTGGTGCACTCCAATTATTGCAGATGTGTAGGTCATCTAGTTCGGTTGTTCCCAAAAAAATGTGTTATAGTAACAGACACTTATTCAGACCAGATTTCCCCAGAGTTATGCTTTCCCATGCATTTTACCAGTACACCCTGTGGATAGGCAAATTACCCCAATGGGTCCTAAAGTATAGGGCCCCAATGGGTCCTAGTACACTGTAAACACTAACAGTGACATGCAATAAAAAAAAGAGTAATATAAACTCCTTATGTTGAAAGTTGTTGTCCTGATTCTATAGTATTGGGTTATCCTAACATGCTTGTAGCATTTACAGTTCCTGAACTCAGATATTGCATCTGAATACTGTAATTGTAGTCAGATATTTTAATTGTACAGCCCAGCAATGTCTGACGTCATGTGCATGTACGACATTCTTAACAGTGCAATCTCAAAGTTTCTAGACAATGATGGCTGCTCATTTCGTTTTTAGATCTTTTTTCATTAACTACGGTATTGGCAACCAAAGTTTCTAGACAATGATGGCTGCTCATTTCGTTTTTAGATCTTTTTTCATTAACTACGGTATTGGCAACCAAAAGGGAAGATTAGTGTCAGCTTGCTAGTTCTCGCAGACATTAGTCTTGTTAACTATGGTAGTTATGTTTTTTTACTAGTACTTTGGCCACCTGACATGTGTAGAAGCTCACCGAAATACACGAGAAGTTGGCTCAATCCGGAGATTGAATGCTTATCTCTTGAATCCTTTCACTTGTAATTGGTGGTGCTGGTTGATCGGGTGACATTAGACATTATCATAGTTAGAGTTTTCATGTATTGCTTTGTAAAAATTACATATTTAAATTGTAATGTACATATTCTAGCTAGGTATTCCCTCTGCTATCTATCTTGCTAAGCTAAATTACATGTGCTAGTTAAATGGATAAATCCAAAGCAATAATAACATGTGGGCTACCATAGGCAAACTACTATTGAAATTTTTATTTTGACATTTTTACTTTTCTCCTAATGGCGTTTTTGATGTTCCATTTTAAAAATTTTCAGTAAATGATTGTATTAGTTACAGTATAGGGTTTAAGAATCCAAAAAATGTCAGTATGCGGTGAGATATTTTTAATAAAAAATCTGGCCATAACACTATATTTCACGCTTGTTTATATTAAACATTTTTCAAATGCCTTTTTCCCCTTGCTGAGGCTCTAACTGAATGCAGTGTAGCTTTTGTTGATGCAGTACTTGATGGTACGTAGCAGTTCAAGGATGGATCATTTCATAGATCTGTCTTATGTTGCCAAAGATCGAAGGTCTATTTAGATAAGTGACCTGAGGAATGATCCCCATTTTCATTCAGGTTCCTTGAACAACATTTTTAATTCAATTGAGTGTAAGTGTAAGTTGTGTGCAGCATCTTTTGATACCAGAGCTAAATTATTTAAACACTACCAAGACGTGGTGAGGTAAACTTCCTGCTGAGCTTCCCAATGGGAGAAGACTGTTAAGACCCAGGGTCTCTCAAGCAGCTAAAACAGCAAATCATCAGTGCAGTGTCAAAGAGCGACAGAAACCTGCAGTTAATAGACAAACTGATGCAGATGACCTTTGCCCTTAAACGAAATGAAATTGTTAATGATGGTCCGCCAGTGAAAGACTTTAGAAGGACTGGCCATCCCATGCATGGAGGCTCAGGTAAGTCATCTGGTCTCTTAATATTTGTCCCCCTCTTTTTCTTAATGTGTCTTTGTTTTTCTTTAATTCTACCCTTTATAATGGCTGTCCCTTTATATGATGTTTCTTTTAATCAATATTGCTTTAAATGTGGATAGTTTTGGCATCCTTCGTGGCACAGTTGTCTACAAACTTTAATTGTTTAATCTCAGACACATTCTTTAGAATCTCTTTCATTTTCAATGTCTGATCTAAATCACATCCAATAGGATTTTTTCTGAACACATATTTTAGATTATATTCTGAAGTTCATATGCAATCAAATATGAAGCAGGAACTGATTTTCAAAAAATTTATGTATTACAACAGGTATATCAATTAATTTTTCTGGCATTGTTCCTACCATTATTTGTCTGGGATGTTACTTGCCTTGAAGGAGAAGCAGGTGCTGCACTTCTTTCTGATGGTTCAATACTATGTTCTGTCTTAATTAATCTGCAAATATCTGTCTTAATGAAGAAAGCTAATGGAAAAGAAAATAAAAAAATATTTGGTAGCAGCTAGCTAGAATTTAGGAATCATTATAACCTAAATCAGAATGCTAACAACATTACACATTTTCTGGGGCAAGAAAAATTATGACAGAGATCACTAGAAAGGCAGAGGCCACACACAGTTCAATTTATAGTAATTTAGAAAATGTAGGTTGTAGGTAAGATTTTAGTCATGTTTGATCAAGTGATAAGTACAAATCCTGTAATTTGTCCTGGAGTTCAGTCATAACCACCATTGATAACATAACCAGTGTTGTGTCTTGATTGTTATAAAGAGGTGACCGCCATCCACAATAACCCAAACAGAGCAATTATGTGTGGGTGGCCAATCCCTCACAGCCCCCTTAGAGATGTCCTCTCTGTCCTACAACTGGATTGATGTCAAATGGCATGCTTTGTGCAACTTCCTAACTTCAAGTAAAGCATTAAACAATGGAAATAAAACAATATGGTAGCAAATCCATTGACTTTATATAATATAATCAAATATAATCAAAGTAGAAAACAAAGTGGTCCTGTGGCTCAACTTGACCCAAGGCAGTGCAAGTTTGGGTCCAAACCGTGACACCTGTGGTTATGACAATTCTGTTTACAACACCATATCATGGAAATCAGCAAATCAACAGATATTGTTCAGCATTCTTGAATATTTTATTATTTTCTACTCTATGCATGTATATGCACAGTTGTGTATAAAAAAACACAAGCACAAGTCAGCACGCACCACAAAAATCTAATGCTGTGTTGCTGAACCAGGTGCTGGAAGACTCACAATATAAGGAAATACAATCGCATGACAAACTATGAAAATGAAAAGTCCAAGGAATATGTTTCTAGGGATAGAAAGCTTTTGGCACACACTCATGGTCTATACATAACCTCAATTAAATATCTTCATCATTGGGCAAGTAAACTACTTTCTCTTTGGCTTAGGCAATTGGTTGTATTCAAGAGTTGTCATTTTAATGAATGCATTTACACAGGTTGCCCAGTTCTGATCTAGTAATTTTGACCAATCAGATCAGCCACTTTGACCAAGATCCAAATTGTGTAAAAGCAGCCAGGGTAACCAGTCTTTTAGGTAAAATGTGTGTGCTATATGCTAGAAATGGTTGAGCTAATGTTTACCTTACATTATGCAATGACAGATACACGCCACACAAGTACAAATGTTTACATTACATTATGCAATGACAGTTACACATTACAGATGTACAAATGTTTTGTGTCATGATAGCTTTTCTACAATATTTACAATAAGAAATAAAATGCATTTGAGGGCTAATCTTTTGCAAAAGAATGCGTTTATACAGTGGGAATTCACCAACATGTGTGATACGACTTTAGACCTGGATACATTTGCTTTGATTTAACAATCTTTATACCTGACATGAAAAAAATTACTTTGACAATCAAAAAAATGTTTGGGGTGAAAAAATTTTTTTTTTCCCCATGCACCTTTCTTCATCACTGCCAGTTGGAAAATTCTGGGTTCTTCCTGATTATATGGTCACATAGCGAAAATTGTGTACAGTTGTCTAGATAGAGGGGGTGGGTCAACTGGGTCAACCCACTGGCTCGTCTTACCCCACTCTCCCCTACTAACCATTTTCTTGTTCAGTATTGAAAAAGAACAGACGTCTCAGTTTACCATATTACACCCAAAACAGTTACACCGTATAACACCGTATTACCGTATTACACTGTATAACACACAAAACAGTTTTTTACATAATTTGTTCATTTTAGTGTTTGTACTTAGTACAGTATTTGGTATAGATAAGATACATAATAATGCAATATATAACCTAAAAGTGGCACTGTCCAGCCAAAAATGTTCCTGAATCTTCAGAGGTAGGGCAGCAGTGCGATGCCAGGTGCTACGCAGCTGGCATTACTTTTAAGAGGAAGCTGTCCCATCAGCTAGTCTAGGGATGTAGGTTTGTGTAGAACATAGCCTAAAGCCTCCTTATTCCTCTGAACCATGGCTTCAACTGAAAGCCTGACTTGCAAGAACCTGAGAATGGTGAACACCAGATAGACTGTAGCATTCTAGATGAGTTGCAGAGCTTTCTTATAATAACCAGGGACCCCAACCAAAGATGACTAGCGGTAGTTTAGTAGTGAAAAGACAAGTGACTAGATTAGCAACTGCCATGCTTCCTTAGTTAGGTAATGTCGTAGTACCTAAATGTTATAAGACCATGAACATGCGGATGCGGGCAAACTCTTTGCAGAGAATGACAAAGTGTTGTCCAGGTTAATGCCTTTGAATTCTGGGAGAGGGACACCATGGAGTAGTCAACTGTGATCGAGCAGTCTTTTAGTGGACAAGCTTCCCTGACCAGAGGAGCAGCAGCTTTGTCTTGCTGACGTTGAGCATAAGTTGATGGCCCACCTGTCTGTCAGAATAGGAGAAGGAAAATAGTAGTTGAGTGTCATTGCATAGTAATTATAGGACCATACCAAGATATGACAGAGCCAAGATGTCCTAGAACCAAGGCCCATGGGGACCCCAGTAGTGAGAATGTTGAGCTTGCACAGCCCCACTACACGTCATATGGTAGGAGCAGCCTGGCATGTGGGATGCTATCCATTATTGTGTATTTCCTGGGATACACAGGTATGAGAGGGTGGAAAGGAGGATCTGATTATTCAGTGTCATTGGCAGGGCACAGATCTAAAAAAGAAAATAGGAGAGAGGGTCAGCTTGGGCAGCATATAGACCGACTTTGACACAACAGAAAGCAGTCTTGCTTTAGTGACCTGTCTTGAAGCCTGACTGGTTAGGGTCACGGAGATCATTCTGAGAAAGAAAGTGGGAGACTTGGTCAGAGACAGGACCCTCAGATGTTTTGTAAAGGAAATACAGAAGAAATTCCGTCCTGTAGTTTGACGTCAATGGGGTCAAGTTTTGGTTTCTTGAAGAGGGGAGCAATTCTGACCACATTGAAGTCAGAGTGTGACTGCACATCATAAGTTACAGGATGTCATCAGATATGAGTAGGGAAAAATAGGTTAATCCTAGACAAGTTATGTCCCTCTCAGAAATCAGAGGACTCAATAGGAAGAGAAGGTGGCAGACTTTCCTGGAGTTAAAGGAACAATGAAATTTGAAGTGACCAAAAATCGCTTTTTTAGCAGATAGACAGGAAGAGACTGTAGCGAGGAAGAACTGAAAGTATGATAGGTCATTCAAAATGTTGTTTTACTCCCAGCCGGATGAAAGGGGACAGTAAAAGTAAAAAGATGTGGTGAGGGAAGAGAGTAGGGTTGAATAGACAAAATGAATGATTTAGTATATGAGACAGATTACAGGACAGAAGAGAAGTATAGTAGGGGAGAGAGAACTAAGACTGCAATGGTGCATTACCATCTGGGTAGGGAACATCGGTCAAGCACATTGCCTCCCTTTTGAGGTTAAAAGTAGAAAACAGTGGAAAGAGGTAGAAAAAAGACAGGCGTCAGGAGGTTGTTGAGCCACTGTCAGGAAATGAGTTGACTACAATGTTAAGATTGAATGGATAAGGGACATTGATGGCATTGATCTCAAAAGAAGACACAGACAGGTGAGCGAGAGGGAAAAGTGCAAATATCCACTTCAGAGAAATTAACTCCCGGACTATCAGAAAACACAGTCAGGTGGAAAAGAGAGCAGCTGGAGCATTTAAAGTCTTTGTTTATTCTGAGGTAATCCGTGCTTAAGTCAGGGCCAAAAGATCAAGAAACTAAATGGCTGCATAGTTTGAGATGTACTCCTTAATTACCATAGTTATCTTTGATAAAATAAATAGGTGGAACTCATCAGGAAAAAAGAGATAAAATAACTTGGTCAAGTAAATAAAAAAAAAGTATCTACAGACCCAATCCTGGCAGGGAACTGTAAGTGATCTTTGGTTTGCACTAAATCATTGCCTTTTGACACATAACATCAGATACCATTGTCAATTGTGTAAAAAATTGTCATTTTTAATGACTTGGTTGAATACATACAAATACCTATTCATAACTTTGCACCAGAAAACATATCTCTGTTTAACTGAAATTTACTGAGGGTTAGAATATTAATGTATCCACATGAGGGCTTCCGCAATCATTACTTGCATAATACATTTCACAGACACAAAAAGATCCAAAATTACCTAGTGTTTTACATTTTGGACATATGGAAAGTTTACAAATTTGCTGATTCCATCTAGTGTCCAAGTCATGAAATGTTTTATTCTACATGTTATTTACTCACGTACAAAAGTGGAATTAAATCCTGGTTATTGATAAAAAATGGATTAAACTGTCAAATTTAGTTTATAAAGCTCTTTCCACTTCAGTGTTTGTCAAAGAGCTATCTACGAACCAATAAAATGTTTTTTCAGTGCCTTTACTAGTTTGACCACAGCCTGAAATAGGATCTCCTCTAAACACAGCCACAAGGCCCAATTCAGAAATCTATCCAATGAAATCTATCCAATGACTGTCGGACATAAGGGGTTTGTATTAGCACATGAGATCCCATAATGACATGCTCAGAGACAGTTTCTATTTGCATGCCATTATTAACTGCTCAACACTTCAGTGGAACTGGCTGACTGCACACACACACATGCACACACACACAAACACACACATATACATTTTTGACAAACACACTATATAACTGTTACTCCTAGACTACTTCTTCATTTCATAAATCCACAGACTATTTTGTTTTTTACTGCTGCGTACTCACATCTTGTTTGTACCCTCATTTCATTAGTATTATTGTTGTTGTTTGATTGTCCAACAATTTACATTGTTGTCTATTACTTCAATGTTTGTTGAATTGTCATGAGGAAACCACCAAGTATTTTTTTAAAAGGTCCATAGCTTCCGTATCCAGTTCATATCAGAAATCAAGAGTCTGGGAAGATACCTATTTAAAAAAATAACTTGAAACAGCTGGTGTGGAAAAGAGATGGAGAGATAAATAGGGTGGCTATAAAGCATATCCAGGGCAAGGTAGCAAGAAAGGCCCAAATAATGTCCTATTTTTTAAGTTATGTAAAGGGACATTCAGTTTTTAAGCATGTTAGACCTCATTTTCATTAGAGAGATTTATTCAGCTGTCTAGCTGTGATCACAAGCCATATACTGCCCCTAATACAATGACACACTCCCAATTCAATACATCACCCCTTCCCAAAATATGAAAGCACTCCCCTGATACAAAACATAACCACTAATATGATGACACACTCCCAACAGAAATACAATACCCCTTCCCCAAACATGAAAACACTACCCCCTAATACAAAATGACAACATTAACAGACAACGGAGAGGGTAGGTACAAGTCTCTCATTGCTGATTGGATGCACAATCTGCTATTCAGGGTGAATGTTTTTTGTCACATTCGGATAAAAACCCCACTGTTGAAGTAGCATTGGTTAGACTGTGAATCTGAAGGAAAATAAAGATGAAAAAGCGTTCTACAGAAGTTAGAGATAAAATAATACAAATGCATAGACTATGAAAAAAGTGTGTAAGCACAGCTGTTTCAATAATTAGGAAATGGAATCTACGTAACACCACCCATGCGCTACCAAGAAAAGGCTGTTGCTCCACAATCAGTGCTAAAATAAGAGAGACTTGTGAGAAAAGCCAGAGAGAGGCCAATAATCACTTTGACATCCCAGCTGTGATGTGGGAAAAGGTTTTGTACTCAGATGAGAGCAAAATAGAGAAGTTTGATGTGTGGTGAGAGGCCAATAATTCAAAGTGATGTGTGGTGCAAACTTAGCAATGCCTATGCAGTGGTATAGTCAAAGTCCTAATATGAATCACATTGTGAATGAGTGGCATTATTTATCCAACCAACCTGAACAATCTGAAGCAAATCTGCCAAGATGAATGGGCCAAACTCTCTCTGAAACTATGTGCAAAGCTGGTACATAGTATTCAACCCCAAATTGCAGCAAAAGGTGTCTACGAAATATTAACATGTGGGGATTGAATACTTAAGGTGTGGGCGGGTGGGTAATCTCTCTAGCAACAGATTGTGTAGATCGGTGCCTGTGAACCTAATCATGGTTGTAAAGCTCGGAAATGCGGCAGCCTTAACCTTGTCTGTACTAGCAAAAAGCTTTGTGGTTTGAGAAAGCAGTTTGATAAGAATCAGACAGACTTGGCAAGATGTGCTTGAAGAAAACGTCAAACTTCGACCATGACACATCTACTCAGGAGTTGTCATGATGAAACAAGACCATAATCCGGAATTTAACAAATTGGGAGGACCGTAAAACATGGGAAATAAATAAAAATGACCAAATATTAATGTGTGAGGCGTGAATAAAGAAACATTAACGGCTTTACAGGTGGAAGCCAATAGTAAGGTTATTGCGTGCTCATTATGGGAATTTCTTTTGACAGTGTAAAATGGGAGCTTCCACAGCCCAGGGGTTGAATACTTATACATATCAGTTTTTAAACAATATTGTGCTGTCACGAGGGGCTTGGTAATTGAGGGGTGCTACATTTCCTCCTGCTGGCTGGGGGACTACAAGTCAAGATGGTTCCAGTAAAAGGACTACTACTCCCAGAAGCAGCCAGACAGGAGAACAGTGTGAACTGGCACACCTGATATAAATAGGCTAATGTGAGCATGTTAGACGGTGTGTTTTGGTTTGGAATGAGACGCCATACTGGAATTTCTTTGAGATTTAAGACGTAAGCTGACAACTTGTGTTATACTTTGAGTGACCCTTGCTTAGTTTTGTTGTAAGGAACAAATGGATGTTTTGTTTTCAAAGCATTTGGTTTCACACCCCTTTTCTATTCACACACACTCCAGAGGACTCCACTTAGCACCCAGTAACATCACGATATTTCCTAATGTTAAACCAATGAGTTTCATTTTTTAATAAACTACATTTCAGAGTATTTTCCAAGAAATGTCAAACTAATAAATATAATTTAGTAATTACATTTATGCAATTATAATTTAGCTGTATGTCAAATAATCTCACCACTAACACACTCCAGACACCTACTTTGTCTCCTTCTCACTTTTTCTCTTCTCCACCCTACACTGTCAGCCTCCACCCATGTCTTAAGCTGCAACTATCGCTTTCCACCCAACTATGCCCTCCACCATCCCATTGTCTATTTCAATCAATCAATCAAATTTATTTATAAAGCCCTTTTTACATCAGCAGTTGTCACAAAGTGCTTTTACAAAACACCCGGCCTCAATTAGGCCAACTCGGCCGTCCTCTCCTGGTCTGTGGCTAAATGAATCACTGCAAGCTCATAGAAGTGGGCTTTGGGCAGCTGAGTGAAAACAAAACTTCAGTATCACCTAGCATCCTTCCAATCACTCCTCAATACCTTCTCTTCCTCCCTACCTGCTGATAAAACCACTCCCTACCTGCTTTTTACCACTCAAAATTCCTTGCTTCCTCCTCTTACCCCAGGAAACTCTTTTTCATCTTTCCGTCACTCCTTAACCCTGCACCTGCATCTTCCCTCTCTGCTGATGACTTTGTCAACCATCTTCAAAATAAGGTTGATGACCTCATTGATGACCTCATATTGGTACCTCATTCACTCAGCCTTGTGAGGTCGCTCACATGCAGAACACCCTCCTCCCTTCTCCAGACCATCTCTAGAGACCTCCCATTCCTTACCTCCCTCATCAACTCATCCCTGAGCACTGGCTGTGTCCCAGGAGACTTCAAGATGGCTGGAGTTGCTCCCCTCAGAAAGAAACGAAAACTTGACCCCTCTGATGTAAAAAACTTCAGGCCGGCAGCCCTTTGGTCTTTCCTTTCAAAGATGAAACATGCTGTCTCCAACCAACTCTCCTGTTACCTCTCTCAGAACAATGTACTTGACCCTAAACAGTCAGGCTTCAAAACAGCCCACTCAACCAATACTGATTTACTTTATGCGACAGAAGCTCTACGCAATGCACAAGTTAACTCTCTACTGTTCTTGTCCTCCTAGATCTATCCGCTGACTTCAATACTGAACCATCACATCCTCCTTTCCAGCCTATTGGATCTGGGTGTGAGGCTCTGCACACTGCTGGATTGCAGCCAACCTGGCATGGCCCTCCAACAAGTGACAAGGAGAGGATAGGAGTCTGCTGCACAGTCTTATACTACTGGTGTTCCCCAAGGCTCGGTTCTATGCCCTCTCCTCTTCTCTCCATACAACATGTCCCTTGACTCTTTCCTATTACTGCTATGCAGATGAGACTTAACTTTTTTTCTCTTTCCTACCTTCCGCCAGGTCAGTGGTTCCCATCAAGGGGTACTAGGACCCCTGGAGGTACAACACATATCACTGTGTGCCTAACCGACATCTTGTCTTGGATGTCGGCCTGCCACCTGAAGCTTATCCTTGACAAGTCTAAGCTGCTCTTCCACGGGAAGGACTGTCCACACCAGGACATGTCCTTCATGGTTGACAACTGCACGGTGTCCCCCTCCCAGAGTGCAAAGAACCTTGGCGTAACCCTAGTCAACAACCTGTCGTTCTCTGCTAACATCAAGGCAGTGTCTCACTGACAAGATCTCTCACTGTGGGATTGTGTCACCTAGCTTTCTTAACATGTGAGACCAACTTCTCTTTTACAACCACAAAAACACATACAACATGGAAATAAACCAATATTAAGAATAACAATCACAATTGACAATATCATTTATAAGATACGTAAAATCTCTTATAGGCACTAAATGTAACCTAAGATTTCTCTGAATGGCATTCCATGATTCTATAAAAGTACCATTTACTTTATAAAAGTAGCATGTACGTAGTAGTTTTATTTGCATTTAGTACCAACAGCTTATTCAAGAGAGGGAACCATAGTGTATAGTACTGTGTCAACTCGTCAGCAAAAAATGAAATGCACAATTTCTTACAGAGTTACAGATTTCAGTAAATTATAGTGAACAATATAGGATCCAAAATTGAACATGGTATAACCTCTTTTGTGGAATACAAGACATTTACATTTAATTCAGCTACAATAGCCTGTGTTTTGTCAAAAAGGTAATTTTGAGACCACAAGCAACTGTCATTGGCCAGGCCCAATGACGACAGCTTTATCAATAAGTTTGTGATCAACTGTATCGAAGGTCAACAAACAGAGCAACGCAGCTATCTCATCTAAGTCTTTGACGATATCATACGAGAGCAGCATCACCACCCCAAGTGCAATGGCACCACCTATGGCACAAAACCTGCACCCAGCTTCCGGACCAACCACCTAGAACCTCCTCTTCGCCATCGCTGCCTCCAATGGAGCCATTCCGGCTCCCCGAACACCAATAAGGGATTTTTATGCACCGTCTAAATGCTTTTTCCCTTCACCTTTTAATTCTTTATAATGTTTAGAATTTTAGTAGGGTTTTTTAGGCACATCCACTTAGCCCTTTTTCCCTCCCCATGTCAGTTTCAGATTTTAATTAAATTGGGTTTTTGTGTAAATGTGTAAATATTGGGTTGTTTTAATAGCTCTGTGTCTGTTTATGATAGAAACTACCTGTTTGTTTTTACTGTATTTGAGTCTACATAATCCATGAATTTAAGGTATTATGTATATAATAGGGCTTGTGGAAAGTGTTTGATCAGAGTAAAAGTTTCAGCAAAAGACAACATTCACGAAATTTTCTGTAATAACCCTGTTTCAAGTACAATCTAGGGAACACAATTACCAATAAACATTCTAATTCAGTTTATTCCAAGTTTTATAGAAAACTTTGTAGAATCTGCTTCCAGAAATGCTACATAGGTCCGGCATCTCCATGTAAAAATACAAAATGCAAAATTATTCTTAAAACAATTGCATAGGTTAACTTCACACTCACATAATGCAGTGCTTTGGACATGTATTACAGAGTAAAGCAAGCCCCAGGAGGATAAAGTTCTATTCTAATTTAAAATGATAATTTACTTCATACTTTTATTTACTATAACTGTGCTATATACATTTTCATAAACATTAACTCATTTACCAACAGCTACTATTGAATGGATCAAGCTGTAGACACCTAGCCTCTTAAACAAGGCCTAGAATGTCACTAGGCCTGGGGAATACCTATTGGATTTTTGTTGCAAAGGGGTGGGAAAAACGTTTTTGTCAATAACGTCACAAAACACGTTAACCCAAAAAAAATTAATTGCTTGGGCTAACACCTCAAAACACGTTAACCCAGTCAAATGCTTTGCATGAGAATAATTCCTTCAGTGCAACAGTAGCCAGCTAAGTGAAGA
The DNA here is from genome assembly GCA_016801175.1 of Esox masquinongy. NCBI lineage: Eukaryota > Metazoa > Chordata > Actinopteri > Esociformes > Esocidae > Esox > Esox masquinongy. The sequence continues at coordinate 27,588 of JACXGI010000107.1, forward strand.
TGGCAGCAAATCAATAAATAAAACCCCATCGAAATCTGTGAATGTTTGTCACGTTTGTGGTGAACCCACTGGCGTAGCTATGGGGGGTGCGGTTGCACCAGGGCCCGTGGTGGGTGGAGGGCCCGTGTTTGGTGACGAGTGGGCCCGTGCTCTGCCTCTATCATTAGTTATTGTTTGTATTTTCACTTTTATAATGTGTTTCAGTGGGATGATCGCAATGCGACGTCAGCTGTGCTGTTAATGTAGGGCAGGATCACCAGAACGTTGTACAAAGCGTATATACCACCGCAAAAAAATCTCGTCTGGGGGGGTGGGGCCTTTACAACAGCTTGTACCCCAGCCCGGCGTCACCACGCTACGCCAGTGGGCGAACCATATCAGTCTTTAAGAAACAAACATAACATTTTCCTAGGTAAATCGTCGTTATTGCGACAGGACTACACACTTGCATTAGAAGATATAATATTCAACGGTAACATTGAATATGGGTTTTCTAAAGCGGTATGTGGCTCCTGTCACAATCTTCTGCTATAAAAAAGGAAGTGTGGATGAAGAAGAAAGAATTAGCGCTTTTGTTAGGGGAAAAGGCTAATTCCAAACTGAACAACTGGCACAGCAGTCTCAACCCCCAGATGTACCAAAAGATTTTCGCCTCACGAATTTTCTCATCCTCCTTTTGCATTCAGAACAAGAAACTGATCCTCGATTATTGAAATCAGAGGAGTAATCACTAGTATCACTGACCTGTCCATTTTCAATTTCAATAAATCATGTTGGCCATTCTTGATAAATTTTTAGTTTTACCATAGCCTGTAGTAAGGCACGCCAAAACATCTTTTTTGTCAGTACAGCATTTAAGCAGATAAATTGTAATGGCTTTATTGACTCAATCTTATGAATAGAGCACAGTTCTTCCAAAACAGAATTAAGTTTTTCCTCCATCTTTGCTTCTTTTCTGATATGTTACAACCTAGGTAGGAACTAAAAACTTTCAGGAAATGTGTACTATCCAGTTCGAAGAAATAGTGAAACCACGCTAAGCCCACCTTCAACAAGCCTGTGAGTGGAGGTTTATTTGAAAACATCCATCAGAAACTTTTTTTAATAGGCAAGTTTCCAGAGCTCCAAGGAGGTCTGACGAGATTGGAGGTGTGGCCTCACAAGACAAGTAGACACCAAACTGTCACATGATCAGGCTGTATTTCCTCACAGAGCAATCAATTGTTTCATCTACTTAAAACGTCAGCTATAAACCACCCCTACCATTAGTACTGCAATTACTACCACTAGTAAGCCACGCCCCACTGGTGGAGGAATTTCTTTGGATCGTGTGATTGCTCTTCCTTACTGCTTAATGTCAAGAAAACCAAGGATATTGTTATTGGTTTACACAGAAACTTCATGCCACTAATACAGACATTGAATGATGGTGAACCAGGGCAGATTGTGGACCGATACAAATGCTTATCAACTAATACATGCTAATACGTATTACTCGTATTACGTTGTTAAATGTTGCAACTACATTACGGTTTGCATGAACATAAAATAAAACAGCACTAGCAAACATGAATTTAAACTAAGTGCTTTTAGTTACAGATGATGCCTACTTGAGGACAAGAACATAAGAGGCAGCGGGAGCTAGCATCAGAATCTTGCATGTGCTTTGTTGGGAATTGCTGAAGAGTATCTGTCTCTTTCTCAATAAAGTGCCTAAAACCTATTTACCCTTTATTTAAGTTCCTGTTTGATTTTAGGTTCCTACTATACAACACTTCACCACTAGGTGTCCTCAACAGTTCCTTGACAGTGTTGTTTTGACAGGTGTTTTTCTAACTTAGTAACCATACCCTTAACCTCTATCCTGACCCTAACCTCAGTACTGTGAAGCCTAACCTTAACAGTAACCTAACCCTAACATTATTCCTAACCCAAGCGGCGGTACTGACATGCCCAACCTTAACCCTAAGTTAACCTTAACTACTAACTGTAAGTATTATCCGTAATGAGATGTTTTTAATCCATAATGAAATGTAATTGTAATGAGATATTTTTCATTTTTGAATCGATAATGTAAAGGATCAACATAATAGCAAAACGTTAAGGAGCAACGTAATAGCGAGTTGTTAAGGACAAATTCCAATGGGGATATGTTCATATTAAACGTAATCGCAGGTCACAAAATTTCTGAAAGGTACTTTTGAAGAATACTGTCAAACATAGCAGCAATATTATTGGTAATAATTTAACTGGCTTTGCTCACATGTTATATGAAAGGCTCAATCCATTCTAAGATACCTTCATCATCCCTTATTTTTTGACTTTGCTATGCAAAAATAAAGGCTTCTGAGACTTAAACCATGTAAAAAACTATTATTTCAACTGCGGTCCATTTACTGCTGCACTAGCATTGTATAGTTGGTATTGTATTCTGCACTTCCTGTTTTTCTGTTGAATTTGTGCATTTATGTTTTGGGATGTATTTAGTTATTGTTAGATCTTTGCTGTGATGCAAAAACACATTTCCTCACAGGGATAATCATGACTCTCTATTCTACCAGACACTATAATGTAATGAATAAAAAACAAGTTTATTGTCATTAAAACAAGATGAATGCAAACTTTATGCAACTTATAAACTGTTATCTACTATTATCTGTGCAGCTCCAGTGTAAGAGAAAGGAGTATAGTATGAAGTTTACAAGCGCCTCTTTCTGCCTTCTGTTGCCTGATTTCAATGTATTAAGCACAGTAGAATGCAAAAGTTTTTCACATCTTCACACCAGGTTCTTATAGAGCATTTCAAAATAACTTTAATATGGACATGCCCTGATTGAGGTGAGTTGACAGGATGTCAAGTTTGAGTAGATGTCAGTAAGAATCCAATGTAACACCATCACACCTTCATGCTGTACAATCCCCTTTAAAAAAATCCATCAGAAACTCTGAAAGCATTCTTAATTTGTTAGATTCACACGCACATACAGTTTCACATTAGTTTCAAGTACAGTCCAGTCCATAAGTATTTGGACAGTGACAATATTTTTGCTATTTTGGCTCTGTAATCCAGCAAATTGGATTTGAAATAAAACAAGAGTTTAAAGCTCAGATTGTTAGCTTTAATTTGAGAGTATTTACATCCTAGAATCATGTAGGAGGTGCAGCCTTTTTCTACAGAGTCACCCAACTTTGGTGGGCCAAAAGTAACTAAACAAATTAACAATCTTCAATAAAGCCAGAATATTTAGTTCCTAGTTGCAAATACTTTGCATTTGATGACCCTCTCAAGCCTGGGACTGTTAGACATCACCAGATATCTTAACTGGTGATGCTCTGCCAGGCATGTACTGCATGTATCTTCAATTTCTTTTGTTTGTTTCAGGGCATTTTTGCCTTTAGTCTTGTCTTCAAAAAGTGAAACATATGCTCAGTTGGATTTAGGTAGGGTCATTTTCTTTAAGAACATTCATGAACATTCCAGTTTTTGGACCAGGAAAAGGGTGCAGTGCTGTCCAATGTTTTTTTTCTTTTTAATTAACTGTATTTTATTTCGTTTTCATAATTAAAGGGAAATATTAATCCTAAATCGATTTCCATGATTCAGTTTTATTTGAGAATTTTGTTTACTCACTGACAGAGAGGGATGGAGGGAGAATGCTGACTTAACAGAGGAAGTGATTTCAGGCACATTTCATTCAGCTCCTCATCATGCTGTGTCATAATAACAATTAAGACATGTAATTAGTACTATTTCGAATCAGGAAGTGTAGACAATGGGATGATTATTTATGATTGCAATTAACATGCAATTAAGAAATCAATCTATTGATCTTCCATTGCATTATTTTACTTCTGTTTACTGTACATTTCAAATGCAGATAGGCTAAATTAACAAAACATAAGTGCAGGGCCTTGCAACTAATGAACAGTAATTTTGAAGGCAACATTAAAATAATGATTTCACAATAACCAATTGTTTGGGTTTATCAGGGTCTTAATTAACTTTCTCATACAAAAAAATCAAATAATCAAATAGCATTTCCATTAGTTGATGTACTACTCTACCATAGCTAAAAAATAAAAATACCATGTTTCATAAGTGCTTTTGTTTGTGTTGTTTGTCTTTATGCAATGTATGAGTTGGATTTGATTCCCTATTTGACCAACTCACCCATTCTTCCCCAATATACTTTGCTTTGTTTATTTAATATGTTGTGAAATTATTTAGATATAAATGAATTTGTTTAGGTTCATTTTTGAGGCAATTATAGGTTCGATTTTGAAATCACCATATCTCTAAAATCGTCATTCCCTGCAAAAATCCTGGAGGCACTGGTAAATAAGCATTGCAGGAATTCCGTACATATGTAACTATTTTGGAAAACACGGTTATTCAGCATGAACATATAGTACCGTGCAAAAGTCTTAGGCATTTGAAAGTCAAACTAAGGTCATTTATTTTGGTTGTAAGTGTTTTAATAAATAAAGATATATATATATAATATACACTACCGTTCAAACATTTGGGGTCACTTAGAAATGTCCTTGTTTTCGAAAGCTAACATCAAATTGATCAAAAATACAATGCCGACATTGTTAATGTTGTAAATGACTATTGTAGCTGGAAACGGCAGATTTTTTATGGAATATCTACATACGCGTACAGAAGCCCATTATCAGAAACCATCAGTCCTGTGTTTCAATGGCACATTGTGTTTGCTAATCCAAGTATATCATTTTAAAAGGCTCATTGATCATGAGAAAAGCCTTTTGCAGTTATGCTAGCACAGCTGGAAAACAGTTGCGCTGATTAAAGAAGCAATAAAACTGGCCTTCTTTAGACTAGTTGAGTATCTGGAACATCAGCAATTGTGGGTTTGATTACATGCTCAAAATAACCAGAAACAAATACATTTCTTCTGAAACTCGTTAGTCCTTTCTTGTTCTGAGAAATTAAGGCTATTCCATGCGAGAAACTGCAAAGAAACTGAAGATCTCGTACAACGTGGTGTACTACTCCCTTCACAGAGTAGCAGGAACCACGAACCAGCTCTAACCAGAACAGAAAGAAGAGTGGGAAGCCCCAGTGCACAACTGAGCAAGAGGGCAAATACATTAGATTGTCTAGTTTGAGAATCAGGGACCTCACAGGTCCTCAACAGGCATCTTCATTAAATAGTACTCGCAAAACACCAGTCTGAATGTTGGCAGTGAAGAGGTGAATGCAGGATGCTGGCCATCTAGACAGAGTTGCAAAGAAAAAGTCATATCTCAGACTGGCCAATAAAAAGATAAGATTTAAATGGGCAAAAGAACACAGGCACTGGACAGGAAGAATGGGAAAAAAGTTATGGACAGAAAAATCTAAGTTTGAGGTGTTCAGATCACAAAAAAAAAAGTTTGTGAGATGCAGACCAAATGAAAAGATGCTGGAGGAGTGCTTGATGCCATCTGTCAAGGATGGTGGAGGTAATGTGATGATCTGGGGGTGCTTTGGTGGTGGTGAAGTGGGAGATTTGTACATGGTAAAAGGGATCTTGAAGAAGAAAGGCTATCACTCCACTTAGCAACGCCATTCCATGCCATACCCTGTGGATGGCGCCTGATTTTAGCAAATTTCCTCCTACTACAGGACAATGACCCAAAGAGCAGCTCCAAACTATGCAAGAACTATTTAGGGAAGAAGCAGTCAGCTGGTATTAATAAGTATTTATTATTTGGGGAAACCGGACAATAATACGTTTCTTGTCCATTTTTTGAGCTAGCGAGCCAGTTTAAAGCTACAGTATTGAGTCGAAAAAAGAAGGGACTTCAAGATGCAGAGAACATCTACCCTGCTCTTGGTAGTCGCCAAACTCCGTCACTGCCCGCTCGCTGGAAATTAGCAGTTGAACTTTTCTCAACTCTCAACTGTCGCTGCTGCTGGGAGATTTTATTTCCGAGAGTAGCTCCGCCCACTGTCTCTGTGATTCACTGGCTCTTATTGGAAATGAATGGGAGCGTGCCTCTTTGTAGTGTTAGATAACGGGCAGCGTGCATGGGGCTAAGGACCAAATCTGAAGTGTGGTCGTATTTTAGGCTTTACAAGAGTGCTCAGGGAAACTTAATCGAAGATGGTCACTGTCTGCAGAACATGCAAAAAAAAATCACTTAAAAAAAACTTGGCCAATCTCTTGAGTCATCTTTGTGACCACCACCGACTACTTATTAGAGAATGCAGGGTAAGTTAAACCGAAAAAAGTAAGTATGCTGACATTTTTACATTTTAATCTCAAGTTTACAAAAATGCATACATTCAGCATGTTAGGTCAGTAGCACCTTATTTCTAAATGAAGGAGTAAACAGATGTACAATCAGTGCTGTTGGGTTGATTTGTTTACATATTTAGTGTTGTTATTTTAACGTCAACACCTGCACACTGGATTTGTTTACATATGGTTGTATTGTTTTTACATGCAAATTGCTTTACATGTGTTGCTTATATACGCACATTTGATTTGCTTACTTAAAGGGATAGTTTGTCCAAAATTCATATTTTTCTCAAAGTCCACTCGCCAAAAGATAATCCTGAAGACTTCTGTTTAACATTTTCCCAAATTTGGTTTTCTCAGTTGTATTTTTTCTGGATTAGGATTCTAGTTTAGGTTTCTTCTCTATGGATATTACAAATGCTCATTCCTGTCCAAAAACCCATGATTTTCAATTCACTAATTAGAGAAAAAAATAATCAATGTAATTGTCCTTTAACGGCAATTCTGGCCCATTCATTAGCTTCTAGCGAAAGAAAAATGACTTGGTTTTTGATACTGCTGCTATTTTTACAAAAAAATGTAGATCCATATATTGTGTTGTTTTTCTGTTTATGTTTTTGGTGCAGCATGTACAATTGCTGCACTCAAGTAATATTTACGGATTATTTACAGATAACATCTCAACACTGGCTAAGCAGGGATGGGATCATTTCAGTGATCCAATGATTAGACAGTAGCTGGGAGCCTGCATTGTCTATGTGTAAGATATCTTTATTAGATTTTATGGTGAAAAAAACTGCTTTATGGTACATGCAAAACTGCATGTACTTCAAAATCATTACACAAGCTACTCATATGGGCTGCGAGCAAGAGGTTATCAAGAGGGTGGCAACTTGTATATATATATGTCATTGTATACATTAAATATATATTTGACCTGATAATATTTTGTTAGATGGCGATCTCTCCCTCAAGCTACACCAGCTCTTCTCACTTTCTTTTTAACAAAAAATATCGGCAGATGCAAAATGGTACAAGGGTTGTAATTGCTTTAATATTAGCAGAACAGCAAATGTTATATACACATTAGGGATATGAAAATCTTAGAAATGTTCCTAATTGAAAAATTGGAATTTTTCAGCTAAAACAATAAGAAAAAAATCAAAATAATTGGTACATGTAGCTTGTTCTTTTCATCCAATCACTTTGTCATCAAAGTACCACTAAACTAAATTCATGTTAGAGTCTAAGTCTGGCAATTATTAGGAGACATCTGTCTAAACAATTGAAGATGGAATTATGTCATTAACAATTGTTGAAATTAGGAGATTCTACAGCACCAAACAGGTAGGCTTGCTTACTTAGCTAACACTCTGAAATAAGTTGGAGAATTGAAAACGTACAGTTAAGTTTTGTAATCTCATTTGGCTATGTAGCTAACTAGCTAAATGTAATTCTTGGTTTGATGCAGGAAAGACAGCTACTGTGTCACTAGAAGAGATGTTAAATAACACACAATACATAGTTGACAAGTCCAGGATTGGTTGCTGTCTCTCTCCTTTTCCTCTGATCATCCTTCGCTGCAGCTAAAGTAGGCTATGGATGCTAAAACAGTTGTCCTTTTCTCCTCCAGCATTTTTGCATTAGCTAGGTATTTTTAACTTTTTACAATGATTGGGACCAGTTAGTTGTAGTTTTGTAAAGAAAGAAAAATCCTCTGCGATTGAAAGAAAAATCATTTTTAGTCAGGAATAGATTTAAAAAAATATCTTGCTCTTACGATCACAACCCTAATACATGTAACTTTTTTAGCAAAGCTACCTGAATGAGCGCAGTACGAGAGGAATGATTTTTTTTTTATCAGGAAATGACAGGTATGTTATATAACTTTAGCAGAATTGGGACATTATGGGAAATGTATTTACAGGACAAGACAGGCCAGGAATGAGATATAATTCCCATGTCAACCTCTGCTGTGAACTACCAGTAACTCGCAATTAACCTTGGGTGAGACCCCTGGTCAAATGTTTATCTTCATAAAAATATAACTACTGTTCTTATCACCGAAGTAACTTAATTTTTCTGAACAATTACCATACTTCTGTAAGAATCAAACACAAAAGGAAATGTTTGCCCTGGCAACACAGAAATAGGGTGACTAGAAGATGTGGGATGGTGAGGACTGGGAACCCGTGCTTGTGGCTGCATGGACATTACATGCCCTTTCATTCCCATGAAGTATTTCAAAACACCTTTTCCTAAGCTAGGATACTATCAGCTAGTTGAGTTGCGGGATGTATAATGGCAATAGTATATATTGGTGAGATTACAAACTATGAATTAAAAAAGCTGAAACATTCCAACTACAGGAGCATCATTTTATAAGTTCAAGCAGATACATTTTTAGTTGCATATGTGAGGGAAATTGTTGCACTGTAGAGCCCTGTCCTTTTAAATGGCAGCTCAACTAAAGAAAGCCTCATTTAAACACCAGGGTGTGTGGGGCTTCTGCATGTTCAACACTTAATTTATGTTGGTCTGAGTAATTGGCTTCATAAAAAATGATAACTCATATCAAGCCAAGCTAATAATGGTAACCGGAGACTGGCAACCATCTGCTCATTCCTTGGATCAGATTTACATTTAAAAGGATGTACCTGTCCTGTATTTGTAAATGCCTCAAACCGCCAAATGTCATGCGTAGATTATTATCAGAATGGGCATTTTATATTCTGTGCTCTCACATCTATTTCACACAAATTAAGGAAATTCAGTGTTTGGGTCATCATTTGAGTAGTGGAATTTTATCAAAACTAACTATTCATTACACCTGTTTATAACATACTGTCATAAAAGGCCCAAACTCTTGTAATACAGCAGGTTTACAGGCTGCAGTCTTGTTATTATTCTTTAGGATGGCAGGCAGATTAGCAACTAGAGCAACCAAAAGGTTCCTGTTTTGAGGGTTAATAATTTGTCTTTCTACCCTTGAGGAAGGCACTTATCCAGGGTCACTGTGGTTATGTTGAGTATTCTTTCAAATACTTCATAATGTATCAGCTACAGGATGTTGCTTACTCCTGTACCACAGACAAGCTTTATGAATTTTAACATATTATCCCTCAGGGACCAGGTAAATTATGTCAGTATGTGCCAGTGAAGAAGCTGTAACATCCACCTGGTAGAACCTCATAAAAGTAAAAGCGGAAGCACAACATGCCGCATCACTAATGTCTTGCAAGACAAACAGTGTCCTTAAACAGTGTCCATGAGGTACACTGGCCATATCTTCCTGGATTGTTCAACACCCATTGTGCATTCACTCAGCAACAAAATTGATAAAATACTCTAAGTCTACTTTCAAATGTAAAAATTACTTACATTTTCTGCTTTATGGAAATCAAGTTGAATGACTCTATACTAAATTAAGCAGTAGCTACAATCAGCTTCCAACTGAACAAGGCTGATATCTGAACTCTGCAATAAATCCAAAGGCACTTGGCTGTGCTTCTGCTTCAACAAGGGATGGTATAATTATGTCACATCACTGTTGAAATTATGCACTCCTGACTTGTTTTTCATCATCTGTTTTTCATCCTCTGCAAGCCCTGTGTTGTCTATATTAATAATTTTAAGTCACCCGGCGTGGATAGACTTGATGAGAAACTATTAAAAATAGTAGCAGGTTGTAGTGCCATTCCGATTCGCCATAACTTTAACCAAGGCTTGAAGCAGTGAATTTGTCCACAGAGTGGAAGGAAGATAAATTAATTCTACTACCTAAAAATGGTACAGCACCCACTGCTGGCCTTAACAACTGCCCAGTTAGTTTGCTTACTGCTTTTGGCCAATTCATTTTTTAATTATTTTCTTAAGTGTAATATAGGACTCCAGACATTTTGAGTTACATTTTTCATTGATCTCTAATGCAACTTTCAAAAGAAAAATGAAAAATACAATTTTAATGATTTGGTCAAACTGCAATGTGAATTTCTATTCTGATTATGAGTGGCTTGTGTGACTCTCATTCACATCACATCCCTCTAACTGTGAAAACAGCAACCAATTCTTGCATGAAACAGGTAAATAGGTAGCTGCAACCTTTCTCAATGAAAATTTACAAAATGAAGTAGCAAAAGGGGATGAACTTACTGAACAAGGCCTGTCAGGCCCAGTTACTTATTTAGGCCAGACAGCTAGCTAAAGGAAGAATCTTAGACATTCCAAACCTCTTCCCTTTCACAATGATGGAGCCCATTGTTCTCCTTTCAATGCTTTATTTTCTAATAATCCCCAGATCTATGCCTCGACAAAATTCTGTTTCAAATATTTACATAGGTTCTTTCGACGTGATGGTTGTTTTTTGCTTTGACATTCACTGTGATGTGTGAGACCTCACAGATGGGTGTACCTTTTTAAATCATGAGGTGAAATCTAGTTCTCGAAATTTCAAGGATAATCAAAAGACAAAGGATGCATCCTTTCTCAAATTTGAGTGTCATGGCAAAGGTCCCTAAATATTTAACCTCATGAGATCTTTCGGTTTTTAATTTTCAACAAATTGGCACAAATTTCTATCAACTTTCTTTCACTTTGTCATTATGGGGAATTGTGTGTAGATTGATGGCATTATTTTTTAAATCACTTATACATTCAGACCATAACACAACAAAATGCAGAATGTGAAAAGGTCTGAATACTTTCTAAAACCACTGTAGTAAACATAATGTCTCTGACCAAACAAAGTCAACATAGTATGAAATGGAGAAAAATAAATGTTTTATTGTTTTTGTACCCTTTTCCTGGGATTTCATGAGAAAAATAGTCACATAGTGAACTGGCAGATGACAGTACAGGTCAATAAGGATCAAAAATCCTACTATCTGAACAGTTTCTTTTCCAGGTGAAATAGCTCTTACTAACCAGTAATCTGCCTCGCAAACACAAAACAGGCTCAACAGGGCAAGGCCAGTTAAATCAAAACAACTCCTGTTAACTGTAAATTAACCACAGTTCTACTTATAAAACGTTGTCTTTTCCCTTCATTAAGATAGATGTATGCATTATCCATGCCAAAATGTAAATAACTGCAAATTATTGTAGAATACACTCTCACTCACTGCTCTTAAGCCCAAATCAGACGACTCGCGTACTCGCGCAAATACGCTGCAGACAGAATGCATGGAAATGAATGAAAGAGTACAGACGGGCCACGAGCGTCAAGACTTCAATGGCGTCAGGGAGCTTAAAATTAGAAACCAAGTCTATTTTCTTGCGTCTACGTGCGCATCTCTTGCTGAAATTAGCTGATATATAACACAGAAAATACTCAGTGTGCCCTACCAAGTAAGGAAATTGCTTGGCGTACATTTTCTTCAATACTCTCCGGGTCATCTCGTGAGTATTTACTTTTAGCTGCATATGTAGTTAGTAAATTTGAGCTAGCTTGTATGCATGCATCAGCTAGCTTGATAGAATTATCCATTTCAAGCAGAAAATGTGTAAATCCAATCAACAGGCTGTAGCTGAGCTGTTAAATTAATACATTGAAGACAATTTAGTTAACATTATCCCTGTTAAAAGCTAACTAATCATCAAGTTATATTTGAATTACAAATAGTCGAACACTCACTAACCCACTGCGCTTGACTTTGGATAAAATAAGTGCAGAAACGGACAAATCGCACATTGGACTGTTAATGATAATGTATGTGTTAATACGGCACGCCCTAAAAAAGGAACCGGAACGCTGCCTAAAATTAGAAGGCCCAAGTCAACCACAGCTTAACCACGATAAATACTTTTCACCACGAATTCCAACAGGTTCCTAGCAAGGTGTCAATATAGCTAAATAAACAAAGGACAACGTTTGCAGTAGCCTTATGTGAATTGGCCACTTCAAAATTACGTGCGCAATAATGACACCGTTGACATTCGTTTGTCGTGTGATTTGGGCTTTACACTTCCACTCATATGTGCACATAACATATAACATAAGCATATAAGAATGTACCTAAATGTATATTGACTCAAGTGGATTTTGTGTAATATGCTGTTTACCACTCGCAGTACCTTTATACCAAGTAAAATTCTGAGTATGTGTAAATGTATTTGCCGATTCGAACTGGGATCCTATTACACACTGGAAGAGTCGCTACAGAGGTACTACAAATTATGCCATCTATTTTCCTTTCAAATTACCAAAATAAGCTAGCAGGTTATGAAGTATGTGTAACTATACCTCTACAGATCACCTGAGAATCAAATCTAATTGAAAGCATTTGTTCTGGCACCAGGGCCTGCATTAGGTGCTGCATTGGAAAACACAAAAAAGGCAACTCATTCAGTGTTGCCAGAGATTTCCTGCACAATTGGTGTGTGCAGGCAAAAATGGTCTAGGGCGGGTTGATTTACAAACAGGGTTGTATAGTAAAAATAGCGTTTAGGCTGTTTTTTGAGGGAGTCCGCAGGTGATTTGGAGTATACTGTCACTAAAATCTGGCAACCCTGAACTCATAAAACGCTTACCCTGAGTTTTTTTGAAGGCCCATGGATTCCTTTTACATGAAAGCCATTATTCACCTCTGTCCCAGCTTGGAATAAGCATTATTAGCATTGTCCAAATTCATTAATTGCATCTGTGTGTCCCAAGCACCTAAAGCTGCATTGCAAATGGAAACTAAACACAATTCAAAATAATTTCAGCAAATTGTCAAGCGAGCATTGATTTGTTTGACAGCATACTGATGAAACAGCTGGCAGAATTTGGTGACCTCAAACTGACACTATGCAAACTATTTTCTGTAGCCACCACAAACAGGCTCTTTTACTCTGTAATGATGTCATCGGTAGCTAGCGAATGCTAGGTGGTTGGCCTGGGTGATTGATACCATTGTGATTGATACCATTGTGAACAAAACTGACAGGTAATCATAGGAAGTTTTAGTTCAGTTGAAAATGAGCAAGATATAGCAAAATATAAAACATTATTTAGAGGAATACAACAATGACATGTTGTTTGAGATAAACAACACCACTAATCTTAGTTGGAAGTGTTTTGGAGTAGGTTCCACTTGCAATGCTGCTTTTGTTGAACAGGACGCAGTTTCAATTAATGAAGTTGGACAATGCTAATAATGCTAATTACAGGCTGGGACAGTTAAATAATAGCTTGTTGTAAGAAATGACTCCATATTCCTTCAAAAACAACTCAAGGTAAGTCTTATTTCCCTCAAATCTAGGTCAAACTATTCCTTTAAGCTTTATGTTGTTTGAGGTGAAGTGTTTCATTTTTTTCTTCTCTTACAATATTATGACAGTCAACTGACAAGCAAGTCAATTAGCTGTGACTAATTACAAATAACAGAAATAATCTGATAAATGCCATAATTGTGTATGCAATTTAAGACTTTATTATTAGTCAGCTCACGTTCCAATCACAGGTTTCAATTTATTACTGCCAATTTTAAACTAAAAAATGTTTTGGAACAAATCAAATATCAAATATGCTCAGCTCCTTACAGTACACACATTTGAGAACACACTCACCACTCACCAAGCTAAAACAGTTGAGCACTTCAACAGTCCCTTTGTCAGGGCTGGCCACGAATTTGAATCTGACCATGTATCCCACAATGTGCCACATTGGCAGACTGCTGTCCTCACCTCTGCCGATAACTATGATAGTTTCTTAAGGTTAAGTACTTAAACTAACCAAATTCTCTGAATATTAATATTGTTGCACTTGCTGTTGGTAACAAGCCCCTTTATGCCAAGACGTTATCCTATATACAACAATCTTACTACTCAATTTCCAGAAGATCCCCTCATTATATGCTGTGATATAACAGTACCACCATATAACAGTTTTAATAACATTCAACATGCCTAATTTGACCTCCACCTACTACGTTTTACAAAAACAATGTATGCACTTCAACGGGAGACAACCTTAATTTGCATACCTACAGTATGTAACATCCGTGCCATGATTTGGTAATAGTTACAGTATACTGTAATAGTTCTAGTTATAAAGTATGTCGACACATACAAATACCTCCTTATACGGTTAGACTGCTCATACTCATTCAATACCCATATCACCCACATTCAGTCCTAAGTTCGAAATCAGAATTAGTTTCTTGTTCAGCAATAAAGCATCCTTCACCTACCAATAGCTATGACCTTTGTCTGGAAATATCCTATTAAGTTTGTTTTTTTCGAAATGTGTAATCAGTGTAGAATCTTTAATTAATATAAAACAATATCCGGAGTTGATTGAACAGGTATGAATGTGTTCCAGGCTATCCTCACAGTCTGCTGCAGACATTTTGAAAACTTCAACCCTGCCTTAGTGGCAGTGTTTGAGGGTGGGTTGACAGATTGAAATGCATCATACAGTTGAGACACAAATTTGGTTGATGTGTGTGCACATTTTGCATTATGCATCAAATAGAGAAGGCCAAGCATTTTCAAACGCAGCAAGATGTTTTCTAACACAGTCTGTAATCTGTAGATATCTAAAAAACGATTTCTGAAAAGGTTGCAGGTTTACCGCAGCAACTCAAAAGAGGCAAAAGCTCTTTTATATACAGATCTCATATGGTATGAATCCCCATGTCTCTCCATCACAAAAACATATTGTCAAGGTTAGAAGGGGTGGGTTTTGGATATCATGGGAGCACAAATTACATTGGCCAAGGCTCAAAATGCCCTTTAATTTGCTTCCAGATACAGAAAGCATATTTATCATGGGATAATGATTATAATGTGATTTCTTTAAGAGTGACAGAAGACAGGAACACTGCTCCAATAGAAAAAAGGTGGCAATATTCTCGCTCTTTCTTCATGCCTAATCCAGCTGGAGGAAGACAGAGTGTTATCAAGCCTAGACAAGACAGTGCAGTTGTTAGTAGACCAGTAATAAAACATAAAATTTTGGAGAGCCAATCCTCTCTCTAGCTTGGATTTGGCAGATGATTTAAATGTATGTGATTTATAATCCCAGATGAGTCAGTTGATCATTGTGAGGTCTGGGGTTTGCCTATGTTTGTTCTTATGTTTTGGTTTTGTTTTGTAAAGTTGTTTCACTGTTGTTTTTGAATGTAGCCTTCTACCCTGTGTTAGTCCTGATGAGTTTCACCTGTGTTTCTGTTCACCTGCTCTCTAGTAGTTCCGATTTAGTTCAGTTCTGTTTTGTAGCACCTGTGTGAGTTATTGTTTCTCTGTTGCCAACTTAATGAGCCTTTGTTTAGCACACTCCTTATATCATTCCCTAATACTTAGATATCCCATGTTCAACTTATCCCATCTTGACTTCGCTCTTGCCTTGTGATTTAGTTCCTTCGCGTTAGTCATCAGATTTTTGACCTGTTTCCTTGCCTTTTTGACCACCGCTTGCCTATTCCTTTGTACCGTTGCCTCTCTATTTTTGTCTTACCAGTTCTGACCACTGGCCTGACCCCTCTGCTTTCTGCCTTGCCCTTGCCTGGAACTGTCAACCTTCTAATAAATCATACAAACGTTACGCTTATGGAACCTGTAACCCTCCTCTCTGACTCGGTCATTACAATTATTGAATCCAGTTATAAAAATTAGGTATGACTTCATGGATATTCTAGAAAGGGTAAAGTAATTGGGGGTGGAATACCATTTTATGTCATAAGTTGTCCCCAGCAAGGATATCGTAATGGTTCTCAAAAATGTTGTTTGAGTTGGTCTAACTGGAAGAAGTTCAATTTGAATTAGGGACTTGTACTCAACATGTGTTTCCAATATGCTACAGTGTGCGCACTAAATGACAGGAAATTCCCATTCCAAGTGTATATATTGATATTTATCAATATCAAATTATACAATATAAAAATATTGTGATATCTTTATTGCCTGCATGAATTTAAATTTGGAAGAAAATGTTGGTTAACCATCTGTAAGGGCACATCTATATCTAGAGAAAAAAACAAATAAATTGACCAAGGCAAAGACTGGGATACTGAACCGAGGCTCAGTTTTATAAATGGGAATGTCAGCCACATACAGATGAATTATATTTTGAGTGTCTTTAGTGTTATAACAATGTGCTACATGAGAACTAAAGTTTAAGCAAGAGGTTGGATGGCAAGAGTGAAAAGCAGTGGTGAATGTGAACATCCCTGTCTCCTTGTTAATCTGCAGATTTCATGAAGTCTTTTGAATATTTAATGCCCCAAGTACTAGAGGCAGCCAAGCAACCCCACAGTATTAACAAATCTTACCCAATTATTGATGGTAGTCAGGGTGTTTTTAACACTTTATTTGGTAATTGGTAAACATGGAAAGTCTCCACTGCTGAAGGTGGCACAAAGAAGCCTGATTGAACTTCACAAAAATCCACCAAAAGCACTCTAAATCTAGGGGGAAATGTTCTTTGGACCCATTAAATGCAACTAAATCTCTTTGGCAATACAGATCAGTGCTCTGTTTACTGATAACCAAATTAAGCATTTAATGAAAAGAAAACCCTAGGGGTGCGTGAAAAAATTGCTACAGTATTGTATACCAATTTACCATTACCTTGGTAAATAAAATGTCTGATCTGTGAAATTTTGGCTTAGACTCAGGTCACAAGATTTTCTGGAAATTGAGTAGAAATATACCACTTATATCACTTTTTACTAGAAACACTTTTGTTCTTTAGGAAACATTTGTGTTTTATAGTGTAAAGTTTTTTAATTAGCATTTTAGTTTGTAAAATAAATTTTTTTATCCATTTTTTTCTTATTGACAGTTATTTCTTCAATAATTGCATCCAAGTAAGTTTTGTAAGTAGCCAATGAGTTCCCTTCAGATCAGTGATGTAGCGGTAAGAAAAAAGGTTGGTAAACTATGAATTACTCTGGATAATTTGGGCACAACAAATCGTTCATCAATATAATTGAAAATGTATTACATTTTTTAAACAAGATCAATTAATTGTATTTGATGCATGTCTACTAAAAAGGAAGGCCTAGTGTAGGTAATTAATCAGGTTATTAATCTAAAAAGATAATCTGGACTGAACACAACATCTCAACACCAAGGTCTGCTTCTTCTTTGTCTATCTTACTACTCTGTAAAAAACTACACTTCCTTAATTTTCCCACTTCAATGGATTAAATAAAAATAGAGTGGATATAAGAAGTCTACACACCCCTGTTAAAATGCCAGGTTCTTGTGATGTAAAAGAATGAGACAAAAATAAATCATGTCAGAACTTTTTCCACCTTTAATGTGACCTATAACGTGAACAATTCAATTGAAAAACAAACTGAAATCTTTGAGGGGAAAAATAAAAATAAAAAACTCACAAAAACCTGGTTGCATAAGTGTGCACACCCTTAAACTAATACTTTGTTGAAGCTTTTGATTTTATTACAGCACTCAGTCTTTTTGGGTAGGAGTCTATTAGCATGGCACATCTTGACGTGGCAATATTTGCCCACTCTTCTTTGTAAAAGCGCTCCAAATCTGTCACATTGCCAGGACATCTCCTGTGCACATCCCTCTTCAGATCACCCCACAGATGTTCAATTGGATTCAGGTCTGGGCTCTGGCTGGGCCATTCCAAAACGTTAATCTTCTTCTGGTGAAGCCATGCTTTTGTGGATTTGGATGTGTACTTTGGGTCGTTGTCATGCTGAAAGGTGAACTTCATCTTCAGCTTTCTAAAAGACCCCTGAAGGTTTTGTGCCAAAATTGCCTGGTATTTGGAACTGTTCATAATTCCCTCCACACTGACTAAGGCCCCGGTTCCAGCTGAAGAAAAACAGCCCCAAAGCATGATGCTGCCACCACCATGCTTCACTGTGGGTATGGTGTTCTTTGGGTGATGTGCAGTGTTATTTTTGCACCAAACATACCTTTTGGAATTATGGCCAAAAAGTTCAACCTTGGTTTCATCAGACCATTTTCTCACATGCTTTTGGGGGACTTGATGTTTGTTTTTGCCAACTTCAGCCGGGCTTGGATGTTTTTCTTTGTAAGAAAAGGCTTCCGTCTTGCCACCCTCCCCATAGCCCATTCATATGAAGAATACGGGAGATTGTTGTCACATGTAGAACACAGCCAGTACTTGCCAGACATTCCTGCAGTTCCTTTAATGTTGCTGTAGGCCTCTTGGAAGCCTCCCTGACCAGTTTTCTTCTCGTCTTTTCATCAATTTTGGAGGGACGTCCAGTTCTTGTTAATGTCTCTGTTGTGCCATATTTTCTCCACTTGATGGAGAAAATACTGTCTTCACTGTGTTCCATGGTATATCTAATGCTTTGGAAATTCTTTTGTACCCTTCTCCTGACTGATATCTTTCAACAATGAGATCCCTCTGATGCTTTGGAAGCTCTCTGCGGACCATGGCTTTTGCTCTGAGATGAAACTAAGAAAATGTCAGGAAAATCCTACTAGAACAGCTGAACTTTATTTGTGATTAATCAGAGTCACTTTAAATGATGGCAGGTTTGGAATGACTTCTATTTAACATGAGTTTGAATGTGATTTGTTATGAACACAGCCACATCCCCAGTTATAAGAGGGAGTGCACACTTATGCAACCAGGTTATTGTAAGGTTTTTATTTTTCATTTTTCCCCCTCGAAGATTTCAGTTTGTTTTACAATTGAATTGTTCACATTATAGGTCACATTAAAAGTGGAAAAAGTTCTGACAGGATTTATCTTTGTCTCATTTTTTACATCACAAAAACCTGGCATTTTAACAGGGGTGTATAGACTTTTTATATCCACTGTATTTAGGCCTTTATTATCAACAAAACATAATTAATTGACACTAGTAAACCACTAACCTCTCCCCTCTCTTTCTGCAGCAAATGTGCTCTTTCTCTTTCCCCCTGACTGTTTCTTTACTGTCTGTGAAGCAATTTTTTTTAATTATAATTTACTGGCATGATAATTATACTTACAGAATAAATAGACAAGTATATGTGTTGATATATAGCTCATTTTCAGTCTCTCACATGTAGCTAGCCAGTTTACTAGCCACCTAACTAGCTAGTACAGTCAGTAGCTACTTAAACAGAGCTACAGCATTTAGCTAACTACCGTAGGTGGCTAGCCAACTAACTGAAATATCAGAAACTACAGTACTTTATTTATCATTTGATACATCCTTATCCAAGAGCCTGGAGTTTTTCGGGGGAGGTTAAGACAAAGAAGTCACAGGAGTTAATGGACATTTGAAAAAGTTTCGTATGTCTATCATCTCTGTCTAAGTGAGACTGATTGCTGCCGCCAGCACTCACTGGTTCTAAGCCGAGTTGGGTAGTTCTACATCATCAGTGTATAGCTTGCAAGAGGATGAGCAGAGTTTTCTGTTGGATAGATGAATCAGTGTACGCTTGTAAGGCAAATCGAGCATGCACA
Source organism: Esox masquinongy (assembly GCA_016801175.1). Lineage (NCBI taxonomy): Eukaryota > Metazoa > Chordata > Actinopteri > Esociformes > Esocidae > Esox > Esox masquinongy. Next base: position 47,229 of record JACXGI010000107.1, read on the forward strand.
GGTGAACATAATGTGCATACTTTGCGTGCCTGAGCAATAACGGAGACCGCGGTAAAAAGTAGGTAAACAATAATTAATTAAATGAAAATGTGAGTAAAAACTATTTCACAAATTAAAATGTGCGTAAACGGCATGTGTTTACCCTCCACTACAACCTTGCTTCAGATGTGTTCAATTAACACTCTTCATAGTGTTCAGCCATACAAACACAAGTTTTAAATGAAAGCAATTGATTAAAGTTTTTTTATCAGATGGTGTAGTGAATTTTTGCTATGTTTGTCCTCATGTGTATGATTATCAATGAGAAAAAAATATAAAAAATATGAAAAGTGAAAAATGAAATGTAATACATTGAATGATAATACTGAGTTTATCGCAAAACACAACCACAAAGTTCCAGGAAAATATCATATCTGGAGTTCCCCTGGAATTCCCACCCCTACTGCCTACAATCAAAGATAAGAGAGATTTGATCATTTTGTGTGGTTGCTTTGCTGCCTTTGATACAGACGGCCTTTGAACATGTGCAAGGCATCATGAAATAAGACAATAATCAGGTGTTTTGGAGTCCAAGGTTTAACACAGTGTTCAGATACAGTGTACACCTAATCCTCATAGATATGATTAACACGTCCATGTCACACAAACAATCGCACATAGCAACTGTCAAAAAACAACAACAGCAGTGAATCTTCGTGCAGTGCAAAACGTGTCACAACATTAAGTAACCTTCTTCAGATCAGAGATGTACACGCAAACACTGAACGCCAGTAGCTGATGAAAGCTGATGAAAAAAGACAAAAAGTAATATACAGAAATAGGTTTTTCTGTATAATCGCACAAAATACTTACATGGACAATCATGTGACTGGTGGATCCTGTTGCCAAGGTAGTTAGACGAGATCGTTAATGTCAGAAAGGTACTGAAAATGTCAGGAAGGAACTCCTTGCTTTAACATCTTTTGCATGCTTGCTATGGCTCCCTATAAATGAAATCCATTTCTACCTGACTCCTGAAAACTGAAGAACTACTATTACTATAGGCTCTATGCCAGACATGAGAACACATGAGATCATTTGCATTGAGAGAAGAATTCAAAATGTTGTTATTAGTGAGTAGCACCTTTGCACCATACAGGTACACGTTTCGATCCAGCCTAGAGGCGCGACAGCACCACTTGTAAAATCAGTGGCCAAAAACCTGAAACGCATGTTGTTTGGAGGATAAAAATAATCATTTAGAAAAATGACTTTGAGAATTATTAACTAAAATTACAATATGAATGGAATTGTTTTAATTCTAAAAATGTTTTAATGAAGTATGTTAAAAAGTATTATTTTGTGAGGAATTGGTGTCAGCATGCCTAAACAACAGATTGGTGTGGGCATATACCGGTCATAAAAGATTTGTAATAAGGTCAGCTGATTGGCCAGCAATAATGGTTTTCTGTTGGAGTTTTTGCAAGGGTTTTTCTTGCAATTTGAACTTCTACAACATAAGTACAGAACAAGTCAACATATTTGGTTTTAAGTAAATACAATTTTTGAATTCTGAATTTCACTGGGTAGTTACTAGTAAGTGTAGATACGTTACGCACCTTAAGTTCATATTCTTGGGAGAAACTCAAAATACAGGCAAAGTCCAAATGTAAATACTGTAACAGCCTGTATGTTACTCCTCCAAATAACAGACAACGAGGGCACAGCCTCTGCTTTGCAGCAAGGCATTTCTGGACGAGATCACAATTTCAACTAAATGCTTTGTAAAAAAAAAACATTCCAGAAAACACGCATTTTTAAAAAGGCGTTTTGCTTGTAACAGCAGATACAACATACACATATATGTTTTTATAATCAAAATTAGGTTTTCCCAAGGATCGCTCTCCAAGCCTCCAGTAAGTGTCAGGAGGGGCTACCACAGGCAACTCTCTAATTCTCCAGAATGTCTCCTACTTTGCATGGTGCCAGGCTCTTGGCAAAACAAGGCTGCGATGTGACATAAGATCCACTTTTTCTTCAGTCACCCCATTCATGAATACAGACTTTGTCAACCCTGCCCCCCTTACTTACGGCTAACATGAATTAAGAGATTCAGATAGGATCCATGGCTCTCTGAGAAAGTGAGAGAGAGATGTATACATTGTGTATGGGTTCCAGGCACAAGTAGTTACAAACAATGGAAGTGTAGTTTATTCCTTTCTGTCACTGAATAATCGTAATCATTGTCCATACAATACCACAACAGTTAACATTGCATTATAGTAAGCTGAAAACGGCAGCCTACCCCTCCCTGCATCCCGACCTCTGAGTATCTCAGCCAAAAGCATCAATTAAAAGACTTAAATGAACCAACGCTGAAGTGCAATGAAACTAAAGGCAAGAATGGCTTTTGCATGCTATAGTTCTTGCTTAAGACTGTTAATGTATAGATCGAGTTGAATTATATAGAAAAAACAACACAATCACGCACCTAAACATAACGCTTGCAATGTACCTAGTGGATATAGCACTTCTCATTCCAAAACATTTTAGCACGTGCCGTTGACTAACATTGACCGCCAGAACGCAATATCGCATGATTTACAAAACGAATGACTTTGAAAGCAATAAATAAGGTACAAATGAAATGACTTACTTTAAGACAGCACTGTCCCCTTGTCTAACAGTGATGTTGTCCTTTGAAAAAGAATCACCGCTCCTCGCTGGCACTCCTGCAGGTACAAGGAATAACAGTCTTAGACCGACGAAAACAAGGCATTTCCAAGGCGCGATAAAACAGCCACTAATGCCCATTTTCCGTAAGTGCGCAACTTCCACAAAAACTTGAATGTCAAATATTCCTTCCTTCTTGCAAAATAGTGAAGCAACAGAAAATCGACTCCAGCCAAGATGCTGTTGTGATGGTCGACCTCTATTTTTTTGTCTCAAATGGAAGGTGAAAATGCTGCGTGTTATCGTTCGAATATCAAAAAAGTAGGCTATATCTGCGCTTTCGGTAATATGTTCTTGGATATCTCAAACAAATTTCCAGCATCTACAAGAGGCTTCGGAGAGAAAAGCGTTGTGTGTTTTCGGAATGCTGATGTACACCGTATCCACTGCTCTGTGTATGTTTTTTGTAATCGCCAGATGGTTGCTCGCGCAAAGATGCATCAGAAAAGTCTCCACTTGGGTAGTTCTCCTGTTACAGCTCAACACTGCAGTGACTGTTGAAACAAGAATACTCTTAAAACAGTAGTGTATCCCTATTTTGGGTTATTTTCGAGTAGCCTAGATACCAACTAAATCCACCAGGCAGTCAATCCCGCAGAATCAAATAAAATTACTCATATATAAATGTGTGCCTCGCGCGCAGCCTAGACTGCAGTGCTCTCTTCCGCGCAGGTTATAAAACTATAAGAGCCGTCCACGCATCAAACACACTCTTGCTTTTTTAATACCCCAGTGGGTGATCAAGCAAGTGATAGGCTAGGATGAATACGTCCTTGAAACGAAATCATAGTCTGCATCATAAAGGCAAAAAAAATCACACTACAAATACTTGGTCAATCGGTTGCCTAAACCGTAATGAAGGTCGTTCCACGAAAATGGTGCCATTTTGACTGGCCCAAATTATTATTTTTTTCTAAATCAAGATCGAATGTCAGATAATAGTTAACCCCTTCACAATATCAATAAAAATCAATGAAAGCTCAGTGTATTAATCTTTATTTGGACAATGCTGCCCAATTCTCTACAGACTATTTATGGACGATCAGTAAAATTGCAATAATTGACGACACACTTAACATTAACCCTTACCCTAAACCTAACATGATCCCCTACACTAACCCGTATCCTAAACCTTATATGAACCCCTACACTAACCCGTATTATAAACCTAACATGAACCCCTACACTAATCCGTATCCTAAACCTTATATGAACCCCTTCACTAACCCGTATTATAAACCTAACATGAACCCCTACACTAACCCGTATCCTAAACCTTATATGAACCCCTTCACTAACCTGTATTATAAACCTAACATGAATCCCTACACTAACCTGCATCTTAAACCTTATATGAACCCCTACATTAACCCATATTATAAACCTAACATGAACCCCTACACTAACCCGTATTCTAAACCTAACATGAACCCCTACACTAACCCTTATCCTAAACCTAATATGAACCCCTACACTAACCCATATTCTAAACCTAACATGAACTCCTACACTAACCCGTATTCTAAACCCACCCTTCCTGTAACATTTAGGAAGTTGTTGCTAATCCACATATTTGAGTAAGACTATCGGGACTCGGAATATAGAGTAACCACATTGTTGACTACATTAAATACAAAAAAAACATGTACTGTATTTTTCTTGTTGCCTAGATTTCATATTACACACAAACTATGTTTTAAGTTAGACATAGGCATTGGTTTGAGAAAAAAACTAAATGCATGAGGCTTAGCACCACATTTCCTACTTCATCCATGCTCTATACCTCATTTTTTAAATGACCCCAGTCTGTTTGTATATTGCACTGTTAGAAAACATTGTGTTTGTTCGTGTTTAATTTCCATGTTTTCTTTTTGTTCTGTTTTTGTTTGTTATTTACACCAGAAATTGAATAAACAACATTTTAAACAAAGTTTTTAAATCCCTTAATGCTGACATGCTGAAAGCTGTGGTATATGACACCGTAAACCACAGATATGACACAAAATGTTTTGACTATTCTTAACACTTTTGTTAACCAGTTTATTATTTTGTAAAATGTGTGGTATTATGATGACAATTACTTATTCTGTTATCCAAGAAAGCCGTATGCAAAAGCTGTCTTCCAGAAATTGTATTTGCTTTTTTTATTTATGCTACAAAAACCGATGTGCTGGTCTCTATACTGTATCGTCTTTTTTCTTATGTCATTGGCATTTTCATTTGCGTTCAGGCAAAACAAATCAGGCTATACACGTGTACTTGTGGTAAAACCATTGGTCTGAAATGGCTAGCTGCCAGCTTCTATCATAGGCCTATGTGGCTATATTAGACATAATGCTAAGGGGCAACCAGCTGAGCAGATAATTAAGTTGGGTAACTGTCCTTAAAAGGAAATTAAAATGTTCTATGTATAGTTGAACGTGATCTAACACTTTGTCAGTAAAGCATCCTTACCACAAGTCCAGGCATGCTTCGATAGTTGAAAAAAATACATCCCCATCTAGACATGACAGGATAATTGCCTCAAAGGAATTAAGATCAAAGACCACTTTTTTTCACCACTTGCGGTGTGGGTTTGAATCCCAGTAGGGTGATAATCTTTCCATTGGCATGTGGACCACATTCATTGTAGTATTGTGTTGAGAGGTGAACTGCAGTTATCACATTGAAAATTAAATTAAATATTTTCAAAAGGGGTTTGGCCTATGTATTTTCAGACATCTTCACAAACACACAGCTATGGCAAAAATAATAATAGCATACTGTAAAATATGTTTGAATAACTAACCCTTTAATAACTTAGTGGAAGTGTATTTCATAACTACAGTATAAAGCCCCCCCAACACACACAAACACACACACACACACACTCACACACACAATTGCATTTGAATGTGTGATTGAAACTGATTTGTTAAATATTTTGTTTGTTAAAAACCTTTACAAAATATTTTAAGTGGAAGATTCAAAATGAAAAACTGATATTCTTCATATGTAAAATATGATTGGCGATCATTTTAAATATTTAACCATGTCCCAAGGCTATTGCGCACAGCGCATATGAGCCTAGAATACCTTCAATGTAAACATGGCCTTGTTGGAAAGACTTCACTAAGCAACATTGTTGTCATTGTTTATTTAGCAAATAATACTGCAAGGCTTGGCTGTTTGGGTAACATGGATCACAATGTTGCCATGTCAGGAAGACTTAGCATAATCATGCAAGCAAGCAAGCACATCTGTTCATGAGTTGCATATATTGCACTGTTTGAGGGTTATCTTCAAAAGCCATCTCTTAAAAAGGAAAATAAACGAGTAGCAACATCTTTTATCATAATTTTCAATTCAACAGCTGGATTTTAGATGCAGTAAAACATTAGCTATCTATCTACAGTAAACTGCGAGAGTGAGCACCAAATGGGCTAGCTAATAACCTTAGCATCAGTAGCCACTTTTGTCTAAATGCTAGCTAATGACAACAAACAGTAATTAGCCTGTTTTAAGTCATTAGCCCGGTTTAAATGTTGATCATCATGGCTACGAGACAAAGGAACAGAGATGCAATCCATGAATAGCAGACGGGATGTTTCCAATAAATTTGATGTGCATCCTCTATTGTCCTTATTGCGCAGTTTGCACACTCGTGACACAACTGCATAAAAATGTCTTATGAAATGTTCATGTTCTACCAAAGTAAATCTATTGTGAATTTAACAGTGGTTTACAGAACAGATAATGGGGGATGGTGTGGGAGGTTGGTTGCTCAAGTTTGCCAACTGTAATAGCCAATGGCTATTGAGCCACCAATTTCTGATGATATTCTAATAGGCTATGCAATGTTTGAAACAAGAGTCCACCAGACCTTCTGTGAATTTGGTCTGAAGTGTCTAGGAATGACATTATAGCCAAAATAACAGCTGAGCTTTTCCTGAACTTCACCATCCCCTTAACTGTTTTGTCTTTGTTAAGTACCAGGTTTTTATTGACTGGACTAGGCCGCCATTTGGTTAAATTTAATGCAAGTATATTTGTTTTGTATAAGGCAGAGAAAATCAAAATGCTACTTCCGGTTGATGGAAGGCAAAAGACAGAGAAGGAAAAGCCAATTATATTATTATTAGCACTTATGTGTCCTCAGGATCTTCGCTTCAGATTATTATGCAATGCTGTGCACATCTCTGTGATAGGACAAGTGAACATTGTTATTGGAAACGTGCACATTCTGTCCTGCATACATAGAACTACATCCAAGGGCTCCCAGACCATATATTACACCGAAAGAATTGTCCTATTATTTGCATCCACTAAAATGCATATTTGTGTGCATGAGGATTGATTGGCTGGACGGAGCCAGGGAAATAGGGGTCACTGTTTGTTTTGACAGGCACACAGCCCCTTGGATTTACAGAGGCGCTGTTCAATTTATTCTTAGGTCGTTAGTGGGGGAATTATAATGATGACCCGAGCCAGAAAAATTGGGCTAAGATAAGAGTTAATTAAAACTATATCTAGCCTGTGATGCAACCTGAGCATGGTCTATGTGCACAATGTGCATATCCAACTCAATGGCTTTTTAATTAAAACCACTTGTGCTGATCTCAGCAAAACTAAGATATGTGGTCTTAATTAGTGTTTGTTACCAGGTAGGTGGGATGTCTCTGTGAAATACTTGTTTTGAAGATATCCCCAGCTGATTAGGGTGACATTTTGTGTACAATAAACTTACAATAACATCAAAACTGTATTTTTTAGATTGTTAATTAATCTTAATTAAAGGAATACTTCATTCAAAATACAATATGACATGTAGCAGACAATATTACAATTTTAACTAATTTTAACACAATCTTAAAGTACCTACAGTTGATTGTGAAAGCTCAATAAAGTAACTTCAAGATGATTTGAGCATGACCTGTGAAAAATACATACACAATATGGCCAAAAGTATGTGGACACCCCTACTAATTACTGACTTCAGGTGTTTCAGCAACACCCATTGCTCACAGGTGCATAAAATCCGGCGCATAGCCATGAAATCTCCATAGACAAACACTGGCAGTACAATGGGTCGTACTGAAGAGCTCGGTGACATTAAACGTGGCACTGTCATAGGATGCCACCTTTGCCTCAAGTAGGTCTGTGAAATTTCTGCCCCGGTCAACTGTAAATGCTAAAATTGTGAAGTAGAAGCTTCTCAGACAGTGGTGGGCAAACTATGGCCCGCAGGCAATTCTATACAGCCCGCAGTAGGTAATAAAATATTTTTGAGGGGAAGTAAAACATAGCTCACCAGCCCATTCTTATACATCTGAATTTGAATTTATGGACCTACTGTATGAATGTTTTAATTATTGCCCTTTTCTGGCCTGCAAAAATAATTTATGATTAACCAATACAAAATAAATGTGGCCCTCTATTTAATTGCAAAATCCAGATGTGGCCCCCAAGCCAAAATGTTTGCCCTCCCCTGGTCTAGGAGAAACAAAAGCCCAGCCACAAAGTGATATACCACGCAAACTGACAGAGCAGAGCTGCCACATAAGTGCATAGGGTATAAAAATCGCCTATCATCTGTTGCATCACTCAGCACAGAGTTCCAAACTGCCTCTGGAAGCAACACCAGCACAAGAACACAAAATGGATTTCCATGGCCGAGCAGCTGTACGCAAGCCTCATATCAACATGCGCAATGTCAAGCTTTGGCTTGACTGGTTTAAAGCACACCACCACAGGACTCTGGAGCAGTTTAGGGCTGTGTTTCAGGGTCTGGGCTAGGCCCCTTAGTGCCAGTGAATCCAGTTATCTTAATGCTACAAGATACAAAGACATTTCAGACAATTGGGTGCTTCCAACTTTGTGACAACACTTTAGGGAAGGTGCTTCTTGTTCCAACATGACTGTGCCGCTGTGCACAAAGCGGGGTCCATAAAGACATGGTTTGATGAAGTTGGTGTTGAGGAATTCACAGAGCCCTGGCCTCAACCCCACCACACACCTTTGGGACGAATTGGAATGGCGATTGCAAGCCAGGCCTTCTCATCCAACATCGGTGTCTGACCTCACAAGTGCTCTTTTTTCAGAATGAGCGCAAATTCCCAGAGACACTCTAAAATCTTGTGGAAAGCCTTTCCAGAAGAGTGGTGGCTATTATAGCTACAAAGGGGAGGGGGAGGGCAACTTCATATTAATGGTTTTGGAATGGGATGTCCAACAAGCTCATAGGTGTGATCGTTGGGTGTTCACATACTTTTGGCCATATGGTGTATATCAGTGACAGAAATTGAATTTGATTTGTTCTTAAATGTTAGCAATGGGAAATTAGCCTGAATATCAGCCTGTTTAGCATACACCAGTCTCCCATGGGATATTCAAGAGACTGGCTTTTACTCAGTCGTCAAATATGACTTGACAGCTATCCTGCTATCACAACAGGTATGCAAATACTAAAACTAAATTATTTATTTGTCTCCACAGAAAATATTTTTATCTGGAAGGTAAGGAACCATTTTCTATGCATCAATGTAAAAAGCTGGTGAATTGGTCTCCCTCAATAATATTTTGTTTTTGCCTTTCTGTTTCAGAACACTGCAAAAAATATAAAATGTGTTCCCCGTATATCAAACTCACTCACGTATTGCTTAGTGTAGCAGCAAAATTATTATTATATTGCAACAACCATATTGCTGCAAATCCCAACAAGATGAAGAGAGTCGAAGACAGAGGCGTGTATCCTCCAAAGCATATCTTGATAAGCTAATCTGCTTCTTATCACAGCAAAAGCCCAAACAGGAAATACGGTGCCCTCCAGAATTATTGGCACCATTAACGTTTTGTTATAAGTTTTGCTTCACAAATGGTTTGATTATCCCACCGGATTGAGTCGCTGCCGCTGGCGGACCTGTTGGTTAACTAACCTTAGTGAGTAGATAAGCTTGCTTGTGGGTTCAAACCTTGTTGCGCTTGCACACCTAGCTCTGGGCTGACTTGAGTTTCTGTCTCATTCACTAGGGAACTGGCTGGCAGTGTTGTACTAATTTTCCTTCCCATTAATAACTCTGTTATACTCGTTCACAGCGAACAAGTATAACATAAGTCATGTTATACTCGTTCGCTGATGCTGGTATAGTTTTAACCAGGGGTGGATCTTTAGGATATTTGGCACTAGCCAGCCAGGCTAGTAGGCCAAAATATCCACTACCCCAGGTAAAATATTACTAGCCCTGTTTGTAACTCTATTTACAGAGTAACGAACAGGGCTAGTAGTTTATAAATGGTTGTTTTCTATATATTTTTCCTGTATTCGTGTTAAATTAGTCTATGCACAATATTATATAACCACTTAGAATGAGAGAACAATTTTGTAACTGCAAGTCACCCAAAAATATCCAACCAAGTGTAATTAGGAAAAAAAAATTTAAATAGCGCATACAAAAGTATTAACTCAAACATAGGCTGCATTCAGGATAATATAATGTTTACTTTACATTCTGAACAGTAACGGCAACTGGTAGGCTAATGAACGTGATATTACTACTGGTGGTATTTAACAGTGATCATAATAAATATGTAAAAACACACTAACAAGTTGCAAACGTTCAGTCTACTGAACGCATCCTTACTGTTTTGGCGCTAAACTAATTCTAAAATGATTGACGTGTTTCGTGGCTTGTACAGAGACAAAGATATTAGAATAGATGAGAGCAGCCCATCCGGGTACTTTACTTTCGCGTCATGCTCCCGCCCCTTTTTGGGGGTTAACAGCCCATTTAATTTGACATGCGGTGAATACAAAATCCAACGTCTTTGCCAATTCATTCATACAAAATAAGAAAACCATATAGCTTTTTAGCTATTAGGAGCACAAACACTATGGTCAGTCAGGCAAACAATTATTTTATGTCGTTGCCGATCGGCAACATTATATAAAGAAAACTCAAGAAATAGGGATGTCCATTCTGTCTGCCTCCATCAAAGTGGCTGGAGGTGTCATATCGTGATATATACAACTACATTTTTGAATCTCCAGGTAATGTATTTATGACATCTGTCACTTTTTTGCTGTTTTGATAGCTAGTCTGTCCAATGTGGCGTTACTGTAAACTAATGAAATCGCTAACATGTTTAGCAATTTAACTAGCTAACACTCTGCACTATATAAAATAGGCTACAGTAGACAATAATAATTCCATCCTCACCCCTGTCACATAAAGTTCACATACACATGCACGATGTACTGATTATCGATGCAGCACATCAAATAATTAATGTGATCGCAGTGCACCAACCCAAGATTAATTTTCATCATCTCATTCAGGGATTTTCACTGCTAGCAAGATGAGGAATTACAAATCCAGCAGCATTTAGACACACTTTGAATTGGGATTATTATGACGATAATCATGACATGAATGTTCTATGTACTGTCTTTTCGATGCAGCATCAACATTCACTTCTTTGACTTTCAGGATTATAACTGTTGACTTTAGCATCATTAACTAACCTGTGATGAAGTGTTTGCCACAGACATAAACGTGTTGACTGGACCGGTCCAATGGTTGACCATTTACCCTCTCTGCGGATGGCCTGAAGCCACAGATCTCTTCTTTTGCTGTCCTTCACTTTTTTGAGAAGTAAATGTAACATGTATATAGTGTACTCAGGTTCCTCGATCATTTAGAGGCACAGACCAGTATTAATTTTATACAAAAATAGTTTATTGTAACCGACACAACAAGCTCAAGTGCAAATACTATAAAAGGTATGGACTGTTACAGAATAGATTGAAGTCAGTACTGTAAAACAGTGACATAGACCAATGTCCATTAAAATGTAGCACCATGTCCTCTGTTTGCACAAGAAACTTCGCACCGTTGTCACACGCGTTCACTAATGCAGCAATTCGTAGCTAGCAGCGCACTGCGTGTTAACTAGTTGTTCACACAGAGAACCATCTGACTGCACAGCAAACTATTGAATGAGCTTTCCCTCAATCACTCCCTATTAAGCACCTGGTGGTGGCTAGGGGCGTAGTCTGAGCCCATACCACCCGGTTACATAAAGAAAAGTGTAAACTAAGGTTTTTTCTCTTATTCGACGCGCAAAACACAACGCAGCAGCTTTTAGGCATGGTACCAGTAATATTTCCAATTTTCGCCGTTGCCTTCTACACTTTTACAGCTCTAGCTTTCCCCCAATAGGGGGCGTGGTCATTTGGATAAGAGGAAAGTGACGTATAGCTGCTCTCTTCTATAGCTGTAGCTACAGTAACCAAGGGGGCGGGGATTTGCGAAGGTTCTGACTATTTTAAGGCGAGTCTGGTGGACTGATTATGAGCCTCATACGGGGGCTGATGACTCATTATCTTAGTCACCGCATTTTAAAACTCCCTCGAATAAATCGGCAAAAGTTCACTCGCCTGACGGACTAGTGGTTCTAAAATTAGACTCACCCGAAATGTAAACTACACGCCTGAGGCGAGCGGGCGAGCTTAATTTCCAGCCCTGGTTTTAACATGTTCTGGCCAACCTTGTTTAATTCATCTCTGTACAACTTGTAATTGTTTGTTTGTCTATGTATCCTCTCTGATCCTATCCAGCTTGTATTGTGAATAAGCTGTCAATAACCATGTTGATGTGCCTGCTGACATCAGCTGACTTCATGCCCTGCTAAGCGAGCTGAGTGATAGTGTGTCTGACACTACCAGGCCTTCATATTTTGCTGTTCCCCCGAATTAGGTCAGTCTTAAAATGAGTCTCTGACATCTTATTGCACTGCATTTAGGTCTTTAGTATTTATCAGAGGGACTACTATTTTGTGGTCTGTTATTAATCTAAATCAGTCCATTCCAATAAGGTCTTTTGGAAAATGTTAGCATGCCCAAATTCCCACTAAAAACTCCTGTATCTGCATGTACCTTGTTTCTGTCTCTGTACAGTAAGTGTCCTCAACTAGTATGCCACAGGTTTCCAGCTTTCTCCATGGAATTGTTGCATTTCTCCACCTAGTCCATAACTGCTTGCATCCGCCGACACTGTCGTCCGTCTCTTCGGGTTGTAGTAAGCCAGGACAGGTGATGTGACGAGGCATTTTTAACATCCAGGAAACTTTTTTTTCATTTTGGAAGGTCGTACAGTGGTCTTTTCACTGTCAACTAGTCTGGGATGTACTTGTCCATGTTAATGATCATGCCCCGGACCCTTGTCAGTTCCTGAATGGTTTATGGTTGTTCAAGATTGATGATGGCTTGTACATTTCGAGGATCTGGTCTGATCTGATCTGCAACTCCAGCTGGACAGTGATCCAAAGCATATCTCAAAATCCACATGAAAATAGTTCACTGACAATAGGATAAGTTTGTGCAATGGCTGTCATAGTCCCCTGATCTTAATGCCATTGAAAACCTGCAGGGTGAGCTGAAGATCAGAGTCCAGGACCAAAAACTCTGAAGGATCTGAAACGTTTCTGCATGGATGAATGATCCTAAATCGTAAAATGTGTTTCCACACCTCAGCAAACATATAGGAGATGACTCAGATCGGTTATTTTGGCAAAAGGAGGGTGCATAAACGTATACTAAATTATGCTAAATTCAAAGTTACGAATAATTGTGGCACGCATGGTTTTGAATCAAGTAATTATTTCTTGACTTCTTTGAACAATTTTCACTAAATGAAAGGTTAGGTTTATTGTAACCGGGCTTTTTTGTGGTATTGGTGCAGTAAAGGCTTCTTTCTGGCAACTCGACCATGCAGCTCAACTTTGTTCAAGTATTGTCGTATTTTACTCCTTGAAACAACCACACTGTCTTTTTCCAGGGCAGCCTGTATTTCTCCTGAGGTTACCTGTGGGTTTTTCTTTGTATCCCGAACAATTCTTCAGTCAGTTTTGGCTGAAATCTTTCTTGGTCTACCTGACCTTGGCTTGGTATCAAGAGATCCCCGTATTTTCCACTTCTTAATAAGTGATTGAACAGTACTGACTGGCATTTGCAAGGCTTTGGATATGTTTTTTATATCCTTTTCCATCTTTATAAAGTTCCATTACCATGTTACGCTGGTCTTTTGACAGTTCTTTTCTGCTCCCCATGGCTCAGTATCTAGCCTCCTCAGTTCATCCACTTGAGAGCTAACAAACTCATTAATATTTATACACAGACACTAATTGCAATTTAAAAACCACAGGTGTGGGAAATTCACCTTTAATTGCCATTTTCACCTGTGTGTATCACTTTGTGTGTCTGTGACAAGGCCAAACATTCAAGGTCATGTAAGGTTTTGATCAGGGCCATTTGGGTGATTTCTGTTATCATTATGATTTAGTAAGGAGCCAAACAACTGTGATAATAAATGGCTTCATATGATCACTATCCTTAAATAAAATACTGTTTTTTGCATGATCAGTCATTTTTTCAAAATCAATGCCAAAATTTTACAATTTCTGCCAGGGTATGCAAACTTGTGAGCAGAACTGTAAATAAGAACTGCTGTAATTTTTTTGGCCACACACTGCTGTTTGAGGACAATGTAAATCAGTGACACAAGAATATGCAGTATGAACAGTACAGTAGAATTATATAAATATATATATAACTTAGAAGTGCTCCACACCATGAACATTCATCAACTCTACATTTTTAAGGACACTTTACATCCCACAGATTTATAGTAAATTGAGGAATGGAACTTTAAGATACAATATAAAGGGCGTGAAACATTGGATTTTTCACTGAACGGCAGAGTCAACAATTTAAATTAACTGGAGTTTAGGAGTAAACTCACAGGTACATTTAAGGAATAAGGAAGTACTTGATCAAATCTTTAGTCACAGTAAGCCTGAGTTGTCTAGAGGAAACCTGTATATGTACATAATTCATCCAGTCTTCATTGTTTTGCTGTGCGGAGGGGCATAATGTTGCTTTTTTAGCCAGCATTGTATTGATGAGCATGGGTGCTGCACTATAGGCCTTTTCCCACTGCATTGTTCTAAGTCTTGGGCTAACTTAGCCCCAGGCTAAGACTGGCCCCGGGTTAGCTTAGCCTGTGATCACATAAGAGTTTGTTAACCCTGGGCTAAGAATTAACCCTCGGCTTAGCCTTTTTTTATTTAGTTTTTATTCTATTTCTCTTTGTTTTGCCAATGAATTATTTTTCTATAATGCAAGTTCTGGTGCTATCAGAGGAATAACCTCTGTTTAAATGTAACAATCTGCTGATGACGGATAATGCAAGTTCTTGTGCTGCTGTTTAGACATTGATGCAAGGTATTATCTCACAAAAGGACTGACGAGTTTATCCAAGCGCTGGAGCGCGATGATTGAGATAGCGGGGTGGTGCAGTAAACAGTTCTGGGAACTGTAATTCATCAAGGATGAAAATAAAATGCATGTACAGACATGGCATAAATGTCCCCCTGGAGACAGCAGGGTAAGATATTGATGCCGAGCTTATCTCATAAAGGGACTGATGGGTTCATCCTAGCGCTGGAGTGCAGGGATTGAGATACCGGGGTGGAGAGTCCCCATGGAGGGTGGGTTTTTTATTTTATTGCATTTTTATATGTTTCTTTTCATTGTAAAGCACATTGAATTGCTTCTATTTATGAATTGTGCTATATAAATAAACTTCCTTGCTTGCTAGGCTAAGGATTCACACTTGTATTCCTAAACCCTGGGGTAACGAACAAATACGACACAATACCATTTTACATTCTATGATAAGCTACAAATGTTCTGTTCTCTCTGGCATGCGAATAATGTTGCAGTAGCCTACATCACTGACACACGATCAATGTTCAATTAACGACTTCATGACATTGGTTGATCAAGATGCCCAACCTGTCGGTAATTGCTTGGACAACTTGGTTAAAACTACACAAAAAAAGAGAAAAAACATTAGTCAACCTTCATTCTTTCGACATATTTGCTAGATTTACATCCAAAGCAAGCTCTCTAGCGTATGTAAAGGGCAGGTGAAGTGAAGGGCAGGTTTTGTGATTGGACAATAAACGTTCTATAGTTTTGTTCTTGACCCCGTTTCACACTGAATATTTTATCACCACGTTTCTGGGGCTAGCCCTGAAAAGTCGGTGCTAACCCTGCTCCAGAGCAGGACCAGCTAGCCCTAGGCTAAGGGTGGTGCTAGCCCAAATCAAAATATGCAAGTGTGAACGCTTGCTTAGCCAAGGGCTTAGGAGGCTCTTAGGCCTAGGCTAAGGTGCAGTGTGAACACGTGTTCTGTGAAATAACAAATTACACTTGCATTGTGTGCTAGAAGTGTATGGATATTTCCCCACTTTTTCCAAAAAAGAAACGAGTGTAACGAGATATATTTTGTCTGGTGCCCAAAGAATAATATTTTTCATTGAATAAGAACAACTTTACAAATATCTTCTGTTTAACATAAAGTCTATACTGTTTTTTATGTTAAAGAGTTCAGCAAAAGACGGCCCGCGGGACAAAACTGGCCCGCCAGCAATAATATCTGGCCTGCAGCATGATTATTTTGACAGCGGCTGGTGCTGAAATAGATCTCAGTCATGACAGCAACATTTACTCACATAAACACTTCCTCTTTAGTGATTTTGCCTACAAACTAAAAGTGTGCGAAAGTTTTTTCCAACAATGCTTTATTTGGAGTTGAATTGAGAGTTTTTACTTTGAAAAGTTCTGAAGTGCATTCAATTGTGGCTTGCTTGACACACTTCAGTGGAAATAAGACACACCGGCTTTGCATTCATGAAACTAGGTAGGATGAAGGCATAGTTGTCTTTCCATTCTTCTTTGAATGCCCTATTTTTGCTGTCAACTTTCCTCTTAAGACTCTTTGATAGTGCCATTTTGTGTATACAGCTAGCTTAAATGTTTAACTCAGCACACAACGTAATAGCATAGCCTACCTCCAGCATGCAAACAATTGCAATGTAGTAGGTGAAGATGCAAAGGAATAATTCTGAGAGTAAAAGTAGACTACGTCAAATAATTATTACAATAAGTTAGGCTCCGATGTGTAACAAAGAAGCAAATTAAAATGATACGCATTTATTATTCACAATATGGAAAGAGGAAATAAAACATAAGTCATTAAAAGCATTACTCAAACAGGCCATTTATGGACTTATTCAAGTCCTCTTTTATTTCTTGAGTTATTTTTATCCATTACGCATTTCCCACATATGTGTGTCTTAAAAAGGCAGTCTGTGTTGCAAGATGGTGAATGAAGACAATTGCTGGGTTAGGCCTACGTGTCAGTAGTACTGTATTAATTAATCAGGGTTGGGTAGTAACGCGTTACAAGTAACGCAAATGAGTAAAAGAGTACAGTTTCAGAGGAACGAGTACTTTTCCAGTTACTTTCTGGGGGCTGTACTCTTTATTCTTACTCAAGTATTTTTTTTAAATAAATCGTACTCTTCACTCAGTTACATTTCATCTACTCTTTCGTAACAATTTTGTTTTCAGTCGTTTGTCAAAAAATATTGAGCTTTTTCGTTTCCTGATTTGATTTGAGTTTAGGTGTTCCCTCCCGCTCCATTAAATCTGCATCGGAGTGCGAGCATAGACGTAGCTAATTAAATGACAGACACCGACATGGAAAGTTGTCAATTGGAGGACGTTGATTTGATTTAAATTTAAAATAGGCAACACACTCATCATGAAATGTTGTCTTTTTATTTCCAAAGACACAACCATCTATGCTTTCAAAAACTCGTCATCATAGCTGAGCAAGCACATAGAGGTAAGTTTAGCGAACCGGCTCGCGCTACTTAGCCACCTAAATCCTATTATTATAGCAATCTTATTTGTTAGATTCAACTTTTTTGTCATTGAACAAGTACAAGTACAGTATAACGACATTTAATATATCCTAATGATAATGTAATATTCTAGCTAACCTACAATATATAATAACACTACAACTTGTTAATATATTTGTATTAGTGGTTCATTGGCTTGACTTGAACTTTATTATTTAGTAATGCACTTTAGTTAGCTGCAACATACCCAGTCTAGCTAGCTAGATTTTAGTTGAAAGCAATTGCTGCTAACCAGGTGGCTTAGTTGCAATGCAGTCAGTGATTCCACCCAAGACCTGACTTACTAACAACAAATATTTGATTGACAAGATGTACTGAGCATTACTACACAAGATGAATATATTTTTTTACCCTTAACATGTATGATGGCCTTAATTTGCAAGAATCTTATCTGCAACACAGATTAATAATAGAAATACAGTATTATTTACTTTTGCAATTTATTTTGTTTTTCTATTCTGCATTGCTATGGTCTCTGGAAAACAAATGCCTATTCAAACATTAAAAATGCAGTTTGCGTTTGTACTTCCTTAAATCATTTTTCCTTGTTGTTACTATGGCATTATAATGTCTTGAACAAAATATGTAACTAGCACTCAAGTACTTTTTTGACCGAGTACTTTTTTACTCTTACTTGAGTAGTTTTTTCAGGTGGTACTTCAACTTTTACTTGAGTACATTTTAGGACGAGTAACAGTACCTTTACACTGAGTACAGATTTTCAGTATTCTACCCACCCCTGTAATTAATCCAGCACAAAACCCAGACACGGTAACACAACTGTGGCTTTTTGTTTCTGACTGTCCTACAGGATTTAACCACAAGGTAACCACAGCTTACTAAGCAGTTACAAAAGACACTGTAACAGTCTGTAACAGGCAATTCTAGTTGCATTTTTCATCAATGAATTTCTTGAAATATACTTTGACTATTTTCTGGCCCACCATCTAGTGGTTTAAAAAAATGTGGCCCGATGCCAAACTTACTTGCCAACCCCTGCTCTAGATTCTCACAGTAGGCTGTTTTAGGTAGATTCTCTTATAATACAAACAATAGATTTATAGAAATTATAAAAACACCTTTCTTTCTATTGATGCTTTCATGAATGTATTTGTGCATGCACTGACATTTAGACTGACACTGAACATTGGACAGGGGCTCTCACTAGTCATTCATACTCATCACAGTCCAGCATAGTACATTTTGGCGTCTTAGAATGACAAACATGACACACGTACATTGAATGCTCCAAGTATATGCTGTATTGACCTTTCACTGTTTTCTTTCGAATTTCAAGTGTTAAAGTACATTACTTCAGTGTATTCTGGCACAAATACGTTCATTATTTAAACATTTGGTGCTTTTAAACAATTAAATTCCTTCTGAATTATCCATTGCTTTAATATTCACTCAGTATCCAATGCAAATATTTGACATCAATATGCCTATACCCTGTATCGGAAGTTGCTGACTTTTACATTACTATCCCAGGAGGGAATCAAATGCATACTAATTAAAGCAGGGTTTTCCAACAAGTCGATCACATATATCAGACACTGCAAATGTCCAGATACTATCTAATCAACCCACCGGGTTGGACATTATTGGTAGTTGGCAACCTTTTTAATTAAAAAAAACAGCTCTCATGCTTGAAAAAAGTTGGATACGCCTGAACAACTGTATCACTGATACTGAACCAAGTCAAAGAAAGTCTGGACCTTGATCTCAATCCTGAATATGGCATCAATAAGGAAGTTTAAAAATCATATTTTGAGGAAATTGTATAAAAAAAATCAATAATGTCTGTGCATATGTACATTTATCAAAGCTTAGTTATTTTCTGGACATAGGAAAAATATTTTAAAGGCCCATGTTTAATCTACGAATTGACGCAGACTATATTTTTGTGACAACAATCAGAGCATAAAAATATCAATGCTATAGTCAATATATTATCCATTATTTTTGTTGGACATGGGACATAAGGACCTTAAAATCACAAGATAATAAACTCAAATATACTTTAATTAAGAAAATATGTTCCTGAGTACCCCCGCATATTAACAAAAAAGCACATGCCATTGTATCCCAGGGTAATAAAGGTCTGATTTCTTCCTGATTCTTCTTGAATTTGTAATGTATAAATGCTGTATTTTGCATGCATTAGTACTAATATGTGGCACAGCCACCTCTTTACAAAGGAGGCTTGACTGAAACAATAACAAACAGTATCCCAACCAAAGGACAGTAAAGTGAAAAGCCATTAATGCCCTCAGTGACATGCACTTGACAATTATCAATTTGTCTGACAATTCTTTTAGACAGTTTTAACTTAGAAGAATTGCTCATAATCAGCTAATGATATTAGATCTTCTCTTTCAAATTGAATTTATGTTATTATATGTAAGTGAATTAAGTTATTTGCCAAAGTTTGAAGTTACTTACTCTTGAAGATGAAACTTAATCTCTCTCTAAGTGTCACTTGCATATTTGATTGAATAAACTTTGATTAAATTAACTAAATAAACGATTATTGCTTTCAAGCAAATTTTACCGCAACAAGGCAAATTGCCCACTAAGGTATTGTGATGTCCCCCTATGTAATATTAAACCAACCAATTGAAGAGCACTATTATACCATATGAGAGACTGGGGGCACAATTACAACTGGCAATGGAATGGAAAATGTTGGAACGGAGTACAAGAATGGGGTTAAATCTCATTTGTCTTTGGAGTAGTCTAAGAGGACGGTATAGTGCTTCTGCTATCCTGATAAAGTATCATTAACTACTTCCATATGCATTTGATGCCAGTTTCTAAAATAAAATAAAAACATAATTTGAGCCTATTATTTTGAGTGAATTATAAGCACTGATGAACAGGCCTTGAAATAATTAATTAGATATGATGAAACAACAAAGCATGTAAGAGAATACAGTGCAATGATTCTTCCTTTTTTAAATCATTATGAATGCATTCAGTATTTAACTTACTGCATTCATAAAAGGTATGTTTAAAAAAACTGTTCAAAAACAACACACAAACACACTGTTGCCTTTTCTTCTCTACATATTAGCACTAATATACTGATCGCTAATTCATTAATTAAGGTGTACATGCTACTACTAGATTATGTTTGTCCCTCCTAGTCAAATTAATTCTTTAACTGTAAGTCTCTCTTAGAACATCTGATAAATGACTAATCCAATTCTTCTGATGGATTATTCCAGGAATTCTGATCCACTATAAAGACTGATGATTACTTGTCTTGTTCATTAAGTCAGGAGTGCCAATTTGTATTATCTTAATGTAAATGTAATAAAAATTATGTGTTATTGTGAATAGGCCCTAAGAGTTATTGTACATTCATTATTTTTTTCTAACCTATGCAAATGTATGCACATTTATTATATAGTGCTGGTTTAAGATGCATTCTTTGATATTTGGCCACTGGTTGTGGTGATGAAAAGCCAAAATGGGTAACCGAAAATGGTGTACTATGTGCCAATATGTTCTCCATATCATCAGAACCATTCGCTTTCCATGTTTCAGTAAACTACAAGATCCCAGACAATTTGCACCATCTCAAAAGGCTTATTTCTCTCAAGTTTTCTTCACAAATATGTTTACATTCCTGTTAATGAGCATTTCACCTTTGCCAAGACAATCCATTCACCTGACAGATGTGCCATATTAAGAAGCTGATTAAAAAGCATGGTACTTACACAGGTGCTTCTGCTGGGGACAACAAAAGGGTGCTGTAAAATTTGCTGTTTTTTTCACACAACACACAGCCACAGATCTTGTTCCTCCCAAGTTACTCTCATGATTTGCATTTGTTTTGCTACACCTGCTTCTAATTTCAGCCATTTTAACTGATGGTGAAGTTAAGGGTGTTCTAACTTCTTTCACATAAGGAAATTGCATTTCGGTTTACTTTAATAGCATAAATGGTTTCAAATTGTCTTCTGTAAAAATAACAATTTTTTAAAAAAGAATTTTCCAAATATGTTAAATAAAGCCATTTTACGGGGTGTCAGGGAAAAATATGGCCAACAGCTTTCTTGTCATCCATATCTGCTGTGTATTCCTTCATTGCTTAGAAGAAATGTCTATATTTATTTGAGTTAACTCCAGATCTTTATCCCAATTTCTCTGAAACTGGCAACGCTACACAACTGGACCAAAATTAACAAAAGAAAATCATAGGAATGATGCCGATTGATGTGAGAGATACTAGAACGTTTCTGCAGGAGTGCCTTGTATATCAACTAAATAGTATTTTTCTCATCTTTAATTCAAAGACTCTCATACCACCTTTTGACACAAAATGCAATGATGATTCCAAAAACTGTCCACTGTCATGAATGAATCCGCATTCCACAGTGTAACACAGCTTCTAATTATTTAAGTGTAGAATCTGCATAATCCAGCACAGAAAAATGTGGCTTCGAATGTTTATATTCTACTATCAAAACACAGACAGGTTTAATGTTTGTAAAGGAATCCAATTTTGATTTTATGTTTCTTTCAGTAGCATGTGTCTAAACCCTGATTGATGCATATTTAAGATACAACTTTCAGCCAAAAAGAGTGAATTTTCACAAGCGTGAAAGATCTTCTAGAATCTTTACAAGATAAGATAATTTACAGATTGGGAGGTAGTTGTCAAGGTTACTAGAGTTTCCCCCTTGTGAAGTGGCAGAACAAGCAGGAATAATTCCAGAGATTAACACAACATGCTTATTGGAGCTTGAGTAGGTAGGGGAGCTAGTGGACAGTGTAGCATGTAGATACATGTACAGAGGGGATGTAAAAAAACAGAAAAGTGAAAAGGAACAGCATGTATAGCAGATGAAAAATAAAGCAGTATACCTAACGTTTTGTTTCTACAAGTGACATGATCAGTCAGTTAATCAATCAATTTTTTATTGATCTACTTTAGAAATATTGATTGATTGCTTTAGCTTTAATTGTTTCATTCATTATTTCATTTATTTCTGCTCCTGGATGGTCTTATCAGGCAGGATTGTATTTGTTTTCTGCTGACGCATGGGCGTTTCCTCTTGTGTGGCAACTCATTCCTACCTTCAAAAACAGTTACATACATGTCCACATGTTTAATACTTACTGTTAATGGTTTCATTTATGTAAATCTATGGAAATGTACATAGATTGTTTTCTTGTAAAAAATATATGATGCTGCTTGAAATATATGCAATTACAGATTTCGTGCAATTATAGTTGATTTGGTGCAATTACCTTTAATAATCACCATAAAATCTTTATTTAATCATTATCAGTCATTTTTATCTGACACAAAAGGTTTATAGTTATCGATTCCTTATGTTGGTTTGCAGGAAATTGTGTGGATTAGAAAAACAAAATTAAAAAGGAATTGCAGGTACAAATTAAATGAACACCAAGTTGCATTGGTTAAATCAAGTAAGTAAAATCAAGTGGCTAAATTATTGGTTGTGAAACAGAGTTTGGGTGGGACTCTGGTAGAGACAAGAAACCTGGTCAGTTTAGACTTAACCATACAGGAGAATGCAAAACACACCATACTGAGAAGAAAGGCAATCTCAAAGAACATCAGGAACAGGGTAGTAAGAGCACATCAGTCTGGGGGAGGCCATACAACCATCTCAAAAAGAGTTTCATCACTCCACTGTGAGTCAAATCATTTACAAATGGAGACATGAAACATGACAGCAACTTTAATAAATCAGGTAAATGCCAACCCAAATATAACATCTGGAGATTTGCAGACCTCCCTTGCTGCATCTCAGGTTACTGTGCATGCTTCAACAATAAGAAGAACACAATCAAAATGGCACTTATGGCAAGGTTGCTAGGAAGATGCCTCTGCTATCAAAAAAGAACGAAATTGCCTGTCTTAAATTTGCCATACACTGCTGGACAAACCTGAATTATTCTGGAAGTCCATTCTCTGGACAGGTGAGTCCAAAATGGGTCCTTTTGGTCACAATCACAACCATTATGTTTGCCGAAAACCCATCACTGTCAAGAACTGTGGCTGCTTTTCCTCATCTGTGCTTGATTATGCATAATTAAGGGAACCATCAATTCTCAGGTATACTAGGAGATTCTTGAAAAACAAGTCATTGAAGGAGTTAAAGCTGGGTCAAAAAGGGGTCTTCCAACAAGACAACAACACAAAGCATTCAAGCAAATCAAGATCTTCCTCAGGAGAAAGGAGATTTGTATTTTCGACTGGCAGAGTAAAAAACCTGACCTTAATCCAGTCAATGTGCTCTGATAGGACCTCAAACCTCACTGAATTGGTCAAATTCTGTAAGGAGTGAGCAAAAATCCCTAAAAAACAATGGCATGAGACTGGCTATAGGAGACGTTTACTCCAAGTTATCGCTGCTAATCGAGTTGCCACAAGTCAATAAATGAAGGGGTTCATCTATTTTTGCGTATGAAATCCGAGTTTTTCTTAAATAAACCTTTTTTGTTAAATAAACAATTAAACAATGTATATATCATATTTTTTTTGTTTGTGTCCTTTATTTTGAATGTCTTTATTACTAATTGGGGTTAAGAAAAGTATTTTATGAGTTTATGAGACAAAGGGATGTATTTTCTATGTAATGAAAATATTTACTCAACTCCAAATATGTTGATTATTTAAAGGTGCCCTATGCAGCATTTTCCATTTAAAATAGTCTATAATAACCCTTACATACTATCAGTTAATGTCAGGACTGACACTATCCCCTTGTGCCATGGTTGCAAGTAAAACGTAGAAGGTCGGGACGTTCGTAGGCCTGTACTTCCTCGAAGGTGTGTGAGTTGAAGTCCAATGACAAGCTTTGCTTGGGTTCATGTAGCCTACACCGAATGCTCCAGAAATGAAAATATGCGGAAGCAACACAAGCATAAGACAAACGAGACTAAATTTTGCATTTGATGGCAAGAGCTGAAGTTTGTGTGAAGAGTGATGCAGAGTTGGCTACCATTCTACTTGACAAGTAGGTTACATCACCTCATTTAGCTAGTTGGCTAGATATTGAAGGAAATCTATGTGTAAGTTAATAGATGACGGAGAAACAATTACACAATGTAGAAAATCATTCAATGTTCTTGTTTATTCTATTAGTATGAGTGCAGATACGTTTTAGGAAGATTTCTCCAAAGTCTTTGGTTGAGACAATAAGCTAACGGGCAAAGTTGTTTCCAAGCAGACACTCCTTGATTCCACTGCTTACTGGAAAATAGTGTTACAACCTGGTGTTCTCTGCAAAATGTTAAGAAAAATGAACATGCATTGTGGGTTGTTTGACAAATTCAAGTTTCTCGGTGTGTTCATCAAAGATGACCTCACTTCGTCCAGACAAGCAAACTCAGCAGTGAAAACTGTCCAAAAAACGACATTGAAAAATGAAATTAGGCATGTCTGTAAAAACTCCCACCAACTTCTACAGGTGCAACATTGAAAGCATCCTCTCAGACTGCATTACTACCAGCTGCACTGCTGCAGACCGCAAATCCCTCCAGAGGGTGGTAAAGTCTGCAGAGCGCATCATCAGCTGCCATCTCCCCTCCGTGCAAGGCATCTACACTGGATATAAAAAGTCTACACACCCCTGTTAAAATGCCAGGTTTTTGTGATGTAAAAGAATGAGACAAAGATAAATCATGTCAGAACTTTTTCCACTTTTAATGTGACCTATAATGTGAACAATTCAATTGAAAAACAAACTGAAATCTTTGAAGGGGGAAAATGAAAAATAAAAAACTTTCTATAACCTGGTTGCATAAGTGTGCACACCCTCTTATAACTGGGGATGTGGCTGTGTACAAAATTAACCAATCACATTCAAACTCATGTTAAATGGAAGTCATTCCACACCGGCCATCATTTAAAGTGACTCTGATTAATCACAAAAAAAGTTCAGCTGTTCTAGTAGGATTTTCCTGATATTTTCTCAGAGCAAAAGCCATGGTCCACAGAGAGCTTCCAAAGCATCAGAGGGATCTCATTGTTGAAAGATATCAGTCAGGAGAAGGTTACAAAAGAATTTCCAAAGCATTAGATATACCACGGAACACAGTGAAGACAGTCATCATCAAGTGGAGAAAATATGGCACAACAGAGACATTACCAAGAACTGGACGTCCCTTCAAAATTGATGAAAACACAAGAAGAAAACTGGTCAGGGAGGCTTCCAAGAGGCCTACAGCAACATTAAAGGAACTGCAGGAATTTCTGGCAAGTACTGGCTGTGTGCTACATGTGACAACAATCTCCCGTATTCTTCATATGAATGGGCTATGGAGTAGGGTGACAAGACGGAAGCCTTTTCTTACAAAGAAAAACATCCAAGCCCGGCTGAAGTTTGCAAAAACAAACATCAAGTCCCCCAAAAGCACGTGGGAAAATGTGTTATGGTCTGATGAGACCAAGTTTGAACTTTTTGGCCATAATTCCAAAAGGTATGTTTGGCGCAAAAACAACACTGCACATCACCCAAAGAACACCATACCCACAGTGAAGCATGGTGGTGGCAACATCATGCTTTGGGGCTGTTTTTCTTCAGCTGGAACCAGGGTCTTAGTCAGGGTGGAGGGAATTATGAACAGTTCCAAATACCAGGCAATTTTGGCACAAAACCTTCAAGCGTCCGTTAGAAAGCTGAAGACAAAGAGGAAGTTCACCTTTCAGCACGACAACGTCCCAAAGAACACATCCAAATCCACAAAAGCATGGCTTCACCAGAAGAAGATTAACGTTTTGGAATGGCCCAGCCAGAGTCCAGACCTGAATCCAATTGAACATCTGTGGGGTGATCTGAAGAGGGCTGTGCACAGGAGATGTGCTCGCAATTTGACAGATTTGGAGCGCTTTTGCAAAGAAGACTGGGCAAATATTGCCACGTCAAGATGTGCCATGCTAATAGACTCCTACCCAAAATGACTGAGTGAAAAAAAAAAAAAAAAAAAGTGCTTCAACAAAGTATTAGTTTAAGGGTGTGCACACTTTTGCAACCAGGTTATTGTGAGTTATTTATGCTTTATTTTTCCCCCTCAAAGATTTCAATTTGTTTTCCAATTGAATTGTTCACATTATAGGTGGAAAAAGTTCTGACACATGATTTGTCTTTGTCTCATTCTTTTACATCACAAGAACCTGGCATTTTAACAGGGGTGTGTAGACTTTTTATATCTACTGTATATATATATATACAGTATATATATATACAGTAGACATAATTATATATATATATACAGTAGACATAATTATATATATATATACAGTAGACAATAATTATTGTTCTAGCTAACGTTAGAACAATAATATGGTTACATTTGGTTACATTATGGTTACATTTTCGCTAGATATCCATCAACGAGTCTCAAAAATGTGGCAATGCATCTAACGCAATAGATAGCCCATATGACATTTTGATTGGTTTAGCTGTTTACTTTGTTTATTCTGTGTTCCGTAGTTATGCAAAAGGCCGAACAACTTTAACCCTGTATGAAATCAAAGTCTCTGTTCATTGATCCAGCATCGACAGTTGGAGGTGACACTGCTTGAAACCGGTCAGTTTGCTTAGTAATGACAATGTCAGATCCCAATGGAGTTATAGAACCAATAATACCAATAATACAACTCACTGCCGATAGGTGGCATTAAGTTGCATAGGGCACCTTTAACTTAAACCAACATCAAAAAGCACTTATAACTCAGCAGTAAAAATGACAAATGTTAAGTCACTTTTAATTTATTCTTCAGGCTTCAAAACAATTATTACTGAAAAAATATTGTCACGATGACTTGCCAAATTAGACCTTATTTTCATTAATTTGATGCACTGTACAAAAGTACAAAAGTAATTATAATTTAAAGTTATTGCTGTGTTTTTTAAAGATATCTGAGGATGCATATTAATAAAATGATAGCAAGATATGGTATTGATAAAAATTGTACAATTGAAAGTTTCAGTTAAATTTGATGAATTAAGTTGTTATAATTAACCAGTTAGCCAACTGGTTAATTAACCAGTTAGTTAACCAGAGTGAAATTATATATTTGTGACACATGCATGCAGACAAAAACATATAAAGGCTGAAAGGGAGGGCAGTTCATCAGAGTTGAAATGTTATAGTTAAATGTTGAACAGAAGTGATGGAATTGTTCATCCAAGTTTTACACAAAGCTACCTTTTCTACCTTAACATTCTGTAATGTGTGTCCTTCTGAATAAATGTTGGGTGTCCTCGCAAACCAGACTGCAATTTTATTTGACAAAAGGAAAAACAGAGTATGTTCTTGTTCTATAAATACTCCAATATGTGGGTTAAAAAACAAAACCCACAGAATCTAATGGTATAGAAAGCACACAAAACACTAAGCAGCCAATTCCAAAAGCATATGATCACATTCAACCCAACCAATTGTCCACAGTAATTAAACAGGTAATTAAAACCATAATTATTTCCATATCCCATTTTTCAAGGTTAGAAATAAAGTGTACAGTGAACCATTCACACAATTCGACTTTATAAAACATTAACCAAGTCAGATAATTTTTCTTGAAAGCTGTAAACATTTTGTTTGCGACAATAGAATAGTTGAGCCAAGCACCAGAATCCACTGTCACAGCTTTCCTGTATGTAACAACACAAACAATATGCTGTGTTATACTGTACACAAACCAAGTCAGGGAAATTTTATTTTACGGCTATTATATAATATTGATTAACCTTTTTGAAGAGAAGAGTTGAATACGACCATATATCACATTAAAAAAAAAAACTATACAATAATAAGTCATAGGCTCACGCATGTCTCAAATCCAGTGACCTTGAAGATACAGTCAAAACTACACCAGTTGCCAGTTTCTGTCTGATTCACTCAACATCTTAGAAGAAATCAAGGCCTTCAATTTCATTCAATATTACAGCAATTGCTGTTGGAAACACAAATAATATTAATTGTTTAATACACACTTGCGATTGTAAAATCTGATTTCTCCTTGAAAATCCAGTTTAACGTTACATTATTAAATAACCCCTAGGGATATGTTCAGGTATTGTGTATGTTGTTAATATTGGTGAGACTAACATTAGATAATGATAGATCTTAAAATGGCACCCACAAGACAAACTCCCTTTCGATTTCTGGGAGGTTTAATATAAATTAGCATGTCCATTTCAGTCAGGAAACTTGAGGTCAGCGATGTACCAGCTGACGTTGAATTGCTCAGATCACTATGTCAGATTTCATACCTGTCTATTTAATCGGCGGGTTAATCACTCAGTTTGATATGCTAACGGTTGTACTGGCATGCGGGTGCAAATCCAGCCTCCACTGCCTCCTTTTTGTTGGGGGATTGGTACTGCGTGCCTTGCTCACTGCCTATGGGGAATACAGTTAATAATATTAAGGTGATGTTATTGTTGGCAGTATCGTAGACACAATCCTGTGATGGCAGTGAGTTGCCTCAGAGGAACAGAACCTAATTCCATGACATTGTGTGCACATTGCTGTACATAGTACCACAATAAATGGATAAACTAAAATGTGGTGTTTTCTGTCAGAAACTACATTATGCTGTAATTGAATGATATATAGAAAAGGTACGCTATAACGTTCTTGCATAATTATCTGCATTCAGCAAGTGATACTGTGTAACCAAAAATTTGTGAATGACCTTTACTTTCATCCTCACAAAGCTACGGCTGCTTGCATAACATACACCAACATTGTGATGAGGGCTGACAAGTGACCTTAATTTTCTTATCTGTGTAGTGGCTACAGGGACTCAGACTCCCTCTCCCTTCTGTGTAGAAGTCTTCCATCTGCCGATTATGTTAAGTGTACAGAGTGCGATTTGCAGAAACATGCAGACAGCGTCACAGACTAGAGGAAATCTATAGGTCTCTGAGAGGATACCTCTGGAACGTACACTGCCGTTCAAAAGTTTGGGGTCACTTGGAAATGTCATTGTTTTCGAATGGAAAAGCAATGTTTTTGTCCATTAAAGTAACATCAAATTGATCATCAGTGCAGTGTAGACTGACTCTGGCTGTAAGTACTCTGGCTGGAAATGGCTGATTTTTAATGGAATATCTACCATTATCAGCAACCATCATTCCTGTGTTGCCATGCAATACCCTGTGGATGGCGCTTGTTTGGGGCTAGCCCCTTAAACCAGGTTTGTCTCTAGGCCTGGGGAATACCGTTAGGATTTTTGTTGCAAAGTGGTGGGAAAAACATTTTTGTCAGGAACGTCTCAAAACACATTAACTCTATCAAATTCATTGCATGGCAGAGGCTTATACAGGTGCTCATGAGAATAACACCTTCAATGCAACAATATCTTGAGAAGATATAATTAGACTGGTAACAAATTATGGGTTTTCTAAAGTGGTATTTTTACTCCATCTTTGCTTATTAGCTGATATGTTGCAACCTTGGTAGGAATTAAAAATTCTCAAAATGTGTTCCATCCAGTTCGAAGAAATAGTAAAACCCTGCTAAGCCTGCCTTAAACCAGCCTGTGAGTGGAGGTTTTGTGAAAACTAACATCCAATAGAAATCTTGCCGCTCAGGCTTAGTGGCAAATTTTTTTAATATGATGGTTTCCAGACCTCTCAGGAGGCCAGACAACATTGGAGGCGTGGCCTCGCGAGACTAGATTGGAGCCAATTTTCTCCTATAACAGGACAATCACCCATAGCACCGCTCCAAACTATCAAAAACTATTTAGGGAAGAAGCAGTCACTTGGTATTCTGTCTATAATGGAGTGGCCAGCACAGTCACCGGATGTCAACCCTATTGAGCTGTTGTGGGAGCCGCTTGACCGTATGGTATGTAAGAAGTGCCCATCAAGCCAATTCAACTTGTGGGAGGTGCTTCAGAAAGCATGGTGGGAGGTGCTTCAGGAGAATCTCTTTAGATTACCTCAACAAATTGACAACTTGAATGCCAATGGTCTGCAAGGCTGTAATTGCTGCAAATAGAGGATTCTTTGAGGACTCCAATATTATTTCAATTAAAAATCATTATTTCTAACCTTGTCAATGACTATATGTCCTATTCATTTTGGTATATGTTCTATTCAAACACATTTAATTTATATTTTCATGGAAAACAAGGACATTTCATGGAAAACAAGGACATCTAAATTACCCCAAACTTTTGAACGGTAGTGTAAGTAGTTGTGGAAGTTATAGTTTGTGTGCCACTTTAATTCTACAATATAAGGCTGCAGTTAGATTTGGTGCATGGTATGGTAGCAGTATGTATATGGCTATATACTAGATAGGGTCTACTTTTTTATCACTAGGTATTGAGACCATATTTAGATGGCTTATGGGTGAAACTTATCTCTCAGCACTCATCCACATTAGTCCACCGATCAGGCTTAAGCTAGCTTTTAATTGGTGTATCAACTAGTGATGCTTGAGGGAGTACAGTCATGTGTAAAGCAGAGGTCCTGGGTTTGAGCCAGGTACTTGCTAAACAAAGATTTTGATGTCAGTTACACTTCACAATTCTGCAATGTCAGTTACACTTTACACTGATGCCAAAGAGTCTTTCAGCCTTTTCCTTTTCATCCTATAATATTTTGCTTATTATTCAACCTCAACAATTACTAAGTTTGTTGGAACATGGTATTTGCAAAATCACTATCTTGAGCTTTGAATTCATATGTTGATTACTATCTGTTGACTAAAAGACATTTTCTGGATGTGTAAACACTACAGTGATGTGTAATAAAGGCTGAAAACATGGCAAAAACAGTGTTGACCTAATACAGAAGTTGACCAGTATGTTTCAGACACTCATAAATTTGACAAGAGATTAACAATTTTTGCAAGGGGAAGGTAACATTATAGTTGCTGATATTGACTATAGCCCGTATTTGGATTACAATATTGGCTTCATGATAAAATAATTTCAGATTTTACTTAATCTTCTTGTGATATTTCAGATTTAAGTGTTGAAGCATCATCCAGACAGCTATTTTGATCAAAGTTTCATTTCAGAGGTTTATTTGGCTTTCTTGTTGCATGCATGAGCCATATACTGCAGTGATTGGACTCACCCCAAAATGTGTTTTAAACTGTCTCCACATAAAATTCCCCAAAATGTTTTCATTTCTACATATAGTTTTTTCCCTGTAAACATCATTAGATGTGCAAGAAAACAGAGTAGCTATTTCAGCTACATTAAGTGCTGTTACCCTGATGTGAAATGAAGTAGGAATGACATCTCTTGCTTGTCTACACAGGTTATGTGGCTACACATAGTATTGTATATCACTGAAATATGCATTAAATGGTATAGAAATAGAAAGTGGTGTCAACACAGTATTAGCCTTGAGAACTAGAATTTTGGAGGTGTACATGAGACTATTAGGACGCAGATTTAGAAATGAGTAAAGCAGGAAGTACTGTAAGCACAGTTCAAGTGTTACACATATATAATCGTAATAGTGGATATAGCTTAGTGTTTTTGAATTGAAATGCCTCATATAACTCAAAGACATGAGATGGTTGCGTAGTTATGGGGCCGTGTAAAAGCATGTATTTTGGTGTGTGGCCACTGAAGTATATGGCTTATGCACATGACTAGACAGCCAAATAAATCTAGAATGGAACTTCGACCTAAATAACTGTCTGATTGATGCTTCAACACTAAAAGTGAATGAAATTTAGCCCTAACATGCTAAAAAACTAAATATCCCTTCATATTAAATCTTATTTGTACTTATTTTTAAGTCAGGAACTGTGAATAGCATAGATTGATTAACAGTTATACCTAAAGAATGAGCAATCAAGTTAGATGGCGAAATAGACATTTAATGAAAGATTGAATCGGTCCAACTAAGCACCTGTTGGTATTATCAAAAGCATTACTTCTGCCAGTCTCTCTTTTCAGATTACCAAGATGATTTCGGTAAAAGATGCAAGGATATTAGGAGTAATGGTTAAGGTTTAAGGCAGGCGATGGGGCATCTGGCTGTGGAACGTGAGCTGAATGTGCAATAGCAGATACTGAGACCATGTACGAAGGTCAGAGATAATCATGTTGAGTCTTCCATTCTTTTTCAAATCCGTCTTCTATTTTGAAAATGTTGTATTAGCTCTAGCCATGGGAGGTTTTCCAAATCAGAATTCCTCAGGTTTGGAGAGAATATCTTAAAGGTAATATTCCCAATTTGTTTGCATATTGTGGAAGTTAGCTGAATTACAGCAACAACTGTTCACAATTAAAACAACTCTCACCTGTTGCACTCCCTACCAAGTTTTATTTTAATATTTGGTTGACCAACTAACAAAAGTAAGTAAAAACATAATTTTTTATTTTTTTTTGAGATTTTAAAAATATAAAAAAGCTTGTAGATGGCACACTGATTTCCTTTACTGGTAGTTCACTACTTGTTTTCTCACTTAAGTAGATTTTAAGTAAAGGTAATATGTATTCTTTGAACAATAGAAATTCAACATTTTAGAATGAGCTTTTTTGTGCACCCAAAATAATTTCTGGTAAATTCATGTTGTTGAAACACTATCATTTTGCAATGCAATTGCATATATTACAATGCAAGCTGTATCCCATACCTTTCAATTTAATTAGGACACATTTCTGCCCCTCCTCAAATATGGATTTTTCACAGAAGCCTAAATCTAATATGGCAAACATAACCCCACTTGTCATACAGCAGAACTGAGTAGTTGTGAACGTGGACCTGTTCAGGATGAACTTGCGAGCCAAGCAGTGACGCAAGGCTCCTTTGAAGAATGCCTGTCTGTTATATTAGGTTTGGGAAATTGGAAACCACTTGATAGATCCCCTTGATCTTCATTGACTTTCATCAAAGGTTGTGGAGTGCATAGGAAGATGGGAGGGATTACTTTGGAGTGTTTGTAGGCTTTGGTGTTAAATTAGTCATGGCTTAGAACACAGAGAGCCTTCCTGCCATTTAAAGCTACACTTGTTCGGATCTCTAGGAGGCAGGCCGCTGCTGGGGGAGAAGGCTCTGTGGATGATTACCCTGTACACGCATGAATTGAGATCATTACGGTTCCCTATAGAACATGCAATGATCTCATATGAACACAACGAAAGACCATCACTATAAACGGAGGCAAAATAAGTCGGTTTGGGATTATATATTTGTTAGGGTGTTTAATTATCTATTCTTTGTTCGGGTAGGAGAATGTTTTTGTTCATATGCATGTTTAAATTTGTATTGCCTCATAATCAGGAATTAAAACAATGGACTTTGAAATTGGCCGCCTCATTATGCATTATTGTGTTTCAAACATGTTTAATTTAGAATCGCTGACTTTGACTGCTTTGTATAGAGGGTGTTTTGAGAAAGTGTTCAATCAAGTCAAGTAATCAACGTCAAGATTTGTAATTGGTTGTTGAGGATTTGGCCACGAAAGTAGTCAATCCCTATGTCTTTTAACATAAGGATACATTTGACTGGTTACCTGATGTGAGAAGCTAAAATGTAGCACTGTAATACTTGCAACAAATTCAGTGACTTCAAGTTGGTTGATGCACATCTTCCTATCTTGAACTTTGGCAAATGTTTCACAAATATGGCCCTAGTTTGTATTTCCTACTAGACCCCGGAACTATTGACAGGCATGTTGTTTTTATGCTTTAAATAAAGAAGTGGTCATTATCTTTCCTCAGAAAATTCTGAGAGGCGTATCGATAACAGTGCTGTTGGGCTCAAGAGTGAGTGATGTTGTTTCCTCATGAAGCATAAATACAGTATTGATTACCCATCTCTAGAGCTTTGGCTGTCATTTTTCTCTCCAGACACAGTGGGACTGATGCTGGAGCACAATCACTCGGCACTCTGCTGGCACTAATGTCAGTCGTTAGAGCCATTCCAAAATAAAGAACATAATATGGTATTCAATAAATCACACACAGCCACTTCCAGCAGGTCCAGCTGCCTCACTGAAAAGACTTACCAAGTAGTGCATGGAATGCTTGTCTTCACTCTTGTTTGCTAGCATGAGGACGAGGTCAGATGACATTTTTCTGATATCAACTTTTCGGATACTGTGTATGTACCAAGACTTGTCGAGTGCTAATTTTCTTATTCACCATAGACTAGAAGTGACCATGTATGTAGGCCTAAATAAAGCTCTTATTTAATGTGTATAATAAATGTCTTAGTTAACGTGTGATTAAATAAGACATTTTCCATTAATAAATATGTTCATTGAGTTATAGCAATAAAATGCTTGGATTGCTGTTAACCCAAAAGGCAGAGAATAACACCAACAAATTGATCCAACAGCTATAACCCAACTATTGGTTTAGAGGAACAAAACGTGTTTTTGCAGCATACAAAAAATCCATAAGAATGTTTATATTTGAACTAAAATCACAATCAAGGACAAACATTAATGAAAGCTAAAATGGTGGCAATTCTGTGGTGGCGCCAGCCAACGGCAGCATATTTAGACAGAGAAACACTAATAGTTTTTATATTCATTACAAAAGATATGGAAATCAAATCTACAGTGTAAAATCTTTTAATAGTATATACTATAGCAGTAAAAACAAGTTCAAAAGTGCATGTGAATAAT
Source organism: Esox masquinongy (assembly GCA_016801175.1). NCBI lineage: Eukaryota > Metazoa > Chordata > Actinopteri > Esociformes > Esocidae > Esox > Esox masquinongy. The sequence continues at coordinate 82,359 of JACXGI010000107.1, forward strand.
ATATATAATTCCCCTAAAAATGTTTTATCAGAATGCAAATATTTTATAACAGCATCAAGCAACAAGACACGAGGGGGTGTGGTATATTTGCCAATATATCACATCTAAGAGCTGTTCTTAGGCCTACTAGATCTGCCCCGATCAATTGTAAGTGCTATAATTGTTAAGAGAAAACGTCTAGGAGCAACAATAGCCCAGCCACAAAGTGTTAGACCATGCAAACACACAGAGCAGGACCGCCGAGTGCTGAAGCGCGTAGCACGTAAAAATCGTCTATCATCTGTTGCATCACTTACCACAGTGTTCCAAACTGCCTCTGGAAGCAATATCAGCACCTCAAAATGTATTCCCCAGTGAAACAGGAAGTCATGGCTTACCACTTAAGTGTCCATAGTCACTCAGGTGAATTTATGAACCAAAATGAATGGGAATATAGATTTTCCTCAACATAATTTCTAGGAGTGCCAATAATTGTGGTTAGGGTTAGCTTTTTTACTTTCCTTCAATTAAAGTTTAGCTTTTTTTGGGATATATGTTTTGAATAAAAGATCAAGAGGATAAATAGCAAAGACATTTTTTTCACAGCCCGTTTGGCACATATTTACCAGGGGTGCCAATATTAGTGAGGGGCACTAATATTTTGAGGGGCACTAACTATTACATATAAGGGTGGTATACGGCAAAAAAGCTTGACTGGCATGAGGCCCAGAAAAAAAATGCAGATGGTTGGACGGATTGCACAATTCCTAATTAGATATTTTAGCCATCCGCTTTGTGTACAAAACATCAACTGATCATCAACCTAATGTGTTTTTGTTCCTGAGGCTGATTTATTTTCCATCACTCACAGTAGAAAGAAAAACGGAAAAAAAGAGAATGTTATAATGTACTGATGTCTGCCATGTTATGATGTTACTGCTTGGGATGCTGTGATGCTTCTGATGCAGAATAAGCCCAGTGGCAGTGATCCATGCAACCCTTTCACTATTTTTTTTATACTTCAAACTGAATTGTTAAGTTGGATTATTTGTAGGTTGAGCCAATTAGGTTTTCAGATAATTGGATTAAAAAAAAATACACTTCGTTATGTTTTACATTTTGAAGAAGCGGAGTGTGTATACATTCATTAGCCAATAGGTTAAAAACAATGTTATCTCCCGATGATGAGTATATTAAACTGACATGAATTTGTAGCACAAAGTTTTCTGCAATGTAAACACCACAAGCATTAATAGTTTTTCTGTGTTGCACTTAAGTGGAATCCCATGCGCTTGAAAGCCGTTCTATAGGGTAAAGAAATATAAATACAATGATGATCATAGAAATAGATCTACTGAATTCCAAAATAATGTGAGAAAATAATAAGGCACCCATCATAGACCAAGGACTGAAATTCTGTTTTTTTTTATTTTTATCATTAACCAGGACTAACCAGTTGAGAGAGGGAAAGCATTCAGTACCTATCCAGGGAGTTGGGTCCAATACAGTGCCGCTTTGACTCTTGTACCATGGCAGAAAAGCACACACACCTCACACTTAATGGTTTCATATCTACCATCTGGTAGCGCATACAAAGTGTCACGGTCCTAGATTACATGTTAGGCTTAGATGACACCATTTCACTTTTTCATGACTGTAAAAAACATTGTTGTGGTGAGGGTGGTGATGCAATGTGATGAAATACCATAGGCTTTGTTTTTGACATGGTATCAACCAGCTTGACAGCTTGTGAGTCGATGACTATGAACATCATTCCCCTCGGCCAAATGGACATGTGGTCATAGTTGCGGAAACGAGGAGTGCAGTACCCTCTGATAAATTGAAATAATTCTCCAAAAATGATATAAGATATAAAAACACTGCAGCTAAAAGGCTGCACCTGCAAGCATCATTTAGAGATCAATAGCTTATTAAAAAAAGCTGTGGATCAGGTTTTATAAACTGCACACAGTTTGGAATGACGTAATTTGGGAAACGTGCAAAATATAGAACAGCTTGTTTTGTTGTGGTCACTGACAAATAATACATAGAACAGTTTGGGCACCTCAAACACATTTTGAATGTTAAACCCATGAGAAATGGCTGTCTGTCCTGACTCGAATGGGAACTGCCATCTATAGATTCTATTTCAGTGGTTAGTTGGGGCGGTCAGTTTGTCTTTCACATATTCCTAGTCACAATCATAGGACAAACATAGTCTGAAATGTAAATGCCTGCTGCTGAAAATTTTATGAATCTATAGGTAAACGCTAAATTGTTTTCCCAAACAAATTCCAAGTTCCAGGAAAATCTGAGAATTGTTTTTTTTTAAACCATCTTGTCTTAGGTTTATCCTATTGGTACGAGTGCATGGGCCATCACTGGTAAGTAGACTATGCTTCATCTTAATCACGGTGTCAGTGCCACTGGAATTGCATTTTTTGGACACTGCTACATTGTCTGGGAGATGGAAATCCAAGAAAATAACACACAATTGTATTACACTACGGAAATATAAATACAGTGCCCTCCACAATTATTGGCACCCCTAGTAAAGATGAGTAAAAAAGGGTTAAAAATAGTTCACCCCTTTGGTGAAACAGTTTAAAGTCACACTGAAAAAAATTAGAAACATACAATCTTTAATTGAAATAAATTTATTCTGAGAAAAAAAATCAAAAACAAAACCACGAGTGCCACAATTATTGGTGCCCTTTGAAATTCTTATGAACAAAATGTAACTGAAGCATTTTTTCCATTTAGATTGTACTTTTTTGAGTTGATCAGAGTGTTGAGGAACTGTCAAGCAGGTTCCATGACTTCTTGTTTCACTGGGGTATAAATGTGAGGTGACACAGTGGCCATATTCCCTTATTCATATATCAACATGGGAAAGATAAGAGAACACACAAATCAAATGAGGGAAAGGTGTGTTCAGCTTCATAAGTCAGGGAATGGCTATAAAAAATAGCTTCTCACCTGAAAATAGCTAATATCTACTGTTAGGGCAATACTAAATAAGTGCAAAGCAACTGGAACTGTTCCAAACTTGCCAAAGGACCCAAGTTTATTTTGCCCCCATGCACAGTGAGGAGGATGGTAAGAGAGGCAAAAAAACCTCACCAAAGATCACTGTTGGAGATTTACAGAGGAGAATAACATCTTGGGGTCACAAAGTCTCCAAAACTACCATTAGATGCCACCTCCATGCTAACGAATAATTTGGAAGGCATGCCAGATAAAAGCTGTTCCTGTCATTACACAACCAATGTAAGCACCTGGAGCATGCTAAACACTACTGGAACTTTGAATGGAACCGAGTGCTATGGTCAAATGAAACAAAAATTGAGCTTTTTGGTAACACTCATGGTGGGTTTGGTGTAAACAGAAGGGTGGCTATACCGAAATGAACCTGATCTCCACTGTTATGTATGGTGGAGGTTCTGTGATGTCTTGGGGTTGTTTTTCCTCCAAAGGCCCTGGGAACCTTGGTAGGGTACCCTGCATCACGAACTCCATGAAATACCAATAAATTTTTAATCTGAATCTGGCTGCCTCTGCCAGGAAACTAAAACTGGGTCGTCAATGGATCTACCAGCAGGACAATGGTCCTAAACACCAACACAAAAATGGTCCACTGAACACAAAATCAAGCTTCTGCCATGGCCATCTCAGTCCCCTGACCTAAACCTCATTGAAAACCTGTGGGCTGAGCTGAAGAGGAGAGTGCATAAGAGAGGACCAAGGACCCTAGATGATCTGGAGAGGTTCTGTGAAGAGGAATGGTCTCAGATTCCTTGCTCTGTGTACTCCAACCTTATTAGATGTTATAGGAAAAGACTCTGCTGTTTTATTGGCAAAGGGAGGTTGTACAAAGTATTAAACACAGGGGTGCCAATAATCGTGGCACATGTAGTTTTTAAATAATTATTTCTTGATGACAGATTTTTTTCTCACAACAAATTTACTTGAATTAATGGTTAGATGTTTCTAATTTTTTTCAGTGTGACATTAAGCTCATTCACCAAAAGGGGATTTTTTCATAACCCTTTTTTACTCATCTTTAATAGCGGTGCCAATAAGTGTGGAGGGCACTTTATAGTATTTAGTATAAACAGAGTAATATATGCTTTAATATAAAGGGATTTGTTTTTTTACTTCTCAGCAACCCCCACTGAACAAATCTTCCCGAGGCCAGGCATGTGATCCATTGATGAGCCAGTCTTTTTCACTACTTTACTATCGGTTTTAATAAACCAAACTGAGATAGATTACAAAATCAAGCTTGACCTCAGAGCTGACTTTGTCCTTGGAAGACTTGACTATACTTGGATGATTATGACTCATGGACTATAAGCCTTTCCGTAGGCTGAAAGAGATTTTAATAACCATTATATGTTAATTGAATATCCAAATGACCAGCCACATAGGACTTTGTCAAAGACATACATCATTCAGTATCAATTACATTCATTTAGTATTAATAATTTATCTTGAATTGGAAGAATGGCATTTGCGTACTTTGGAATTCATATTACACATAATTGCAATTCAGGCATGATTAAACTTATCATAGGGATTCTTTGCATTTTTCTGTATTATCCTATATATTATATGCATTGAAAGGATATTGTTGGCCACCCTTTTGTATTTGGAGTAATGCTGTCTTTATAGGTCTATTCACAAATGGGTGAGTGATAGCTATTTTAAAAAGTAAAACATATTTGCAGCTTTTTGGACACAAGTGGGGATTACTATAATATATTGAGTGAATCATGTCTATGACATGTCATGATCTGATGTCATTATGAAATGTAAAACATAAACAAAAGAAGAGGAGAATACAGTGAAGAATAGTCAAATAAAAAAGATAAATCATTAAGGGCCTAAATACTCATTCTCTATTTACCAGCTTCATCTCTCTTCTTAATACATTTTAAAAGACTGTACGCTTTATTCTAACAAACTGATACCACATGTTTGTATGCACTTTTGAGCCATAAGATAGGTAGGCCATCTGTAGGTTGATGTCATTCTCTTCTGAGATTAAAGAGTCTTCACAATAAACAAATGAATCAACATACATAATACCCCAAATGAAGCATTCCTAGAGTCTAGTGCTCCATCTTCCATGAAAGGATAAAAAATGCTGTCCATAGTGAGTGAGTGGCATTCTCATTTCATTGCACTCGTTAGATATTACAGATACAGCAGCTCTATATTGTGAGAGCTATCAACTGGTTTGTCATGTCTATTGATGCATTTTAATTCATTTCACTTGTGTGTGGGACCTTCTATATTGGTTATATGAATGCTTTGATATAGAAATAGTTGCAAGAAATAATAGCTTTGCAATTTTCTTTTTCTCTGTAATGTTGATATCAAATAATCGTGTACACTAAAGATGTAGCTATGGAAAAACAGCTGCAATGGGCTTCTTGGAAAGTGGTGTGCATTACTGCACATGTACGCTAAGAAGTTATCACTCTAACTTATCAACCCCCGTCAGCAGGACACTTAGAATGTACGGAGTGGCTATGGCTTAGTTGGTAAGAGTGTGAGGATTGTGGATACAGTTCTGGAAGGGATCATATTAAAATACACAGAAAATGATTATGTTATCAATGTACTGTAAGTCACTTTGGATGAAAGCAGCTGCTTGGCAGCATCTATTCTATTTAATAAGAGAAGTGGTCTAGAAGAGACACCCCTGATTTGCACCCAGGCAGCCTGAATGCTAGTTCTGCCGCCACTAATATTCAATTAAATCCATTTTACGGAGAAGGGAGAAAGGGATTGAAATTCAGCTGAAAACCCCTTGCAATGTAAAACAAATTTAATCCAGAATAGATCAGCACACTTTAGGATATCCTTCTGACATACTTCAAGGCCACTGAAATGTAGGTTCGCATCAGACTTCCATGCACCAAGACATACAAGCTTACTGTATTTGGGAAGCACCTTGCACAGTGCAGACCCTTCAGAAAATGTACACAATAATATGATGTGTTTTATCTGGCTTAACACTTTGCTTCCATCATACAATCCCCTGCTTTGAGTAAAGGCTGGTTAGTGTGAGTGATGATTCAGCATGCCTCTACCATTTCCCTAAACCCTGATGGTTTGTTCTCTATAGGAAAGGGGAGAGCAAACCTCTGTCTGCTGAAATGACATATCCCTAGCTCAGTGGGGGCTGTAAGCCTCTTTCAGGTTCTCTGGCATATCCCCACTGGCTGCCTGATCGCCAATACGAACGTGTGTTTGAGATAAGTCATGCTCCTCAGCGATTATGTCACAGACATCACCTTTCTCTCAGCTGGATTTGGAGGCCGCTGCCTCTCCATTTTGTGCCAGTGACAGCTTTCTTCTTTTTTAAGAGAGTTAATTGTTTGACAATAAAATAAAGAGTAGACACATTCACGACAGCTCTAGTACATGTACGTCACATCTCACCATCACAATAATCCCCCATTCAAATAAAACATTGTGACAAAGCCTTGGCACTAAGGCTTGCATTGTCGGGCCTCACAATGATTCATCTGTGTTTGGCTCAGAACGGTTGTCCACCTGTCCCATGTTTAGAAAGCCCATTATTTAGTTAGATAGCTAATTTATGAGCCACTCAGAGGGCAGTAGTAGTTTAAGTACAGCCAACCCACACTCTTTACTCTTCAGCCAACCAGCCAGCTGCCGTTTCTCTGGCCAGTCAATTAACCCAGCACTACATGTGGAGGTGGATTGGATGCATTATTTGGTTCGTGAGCGAACTTAGAGTGGCTCTCCACCTTCTTCTGCGGTGGAGGACACTTAGGTCAGGCACGCCTACCACTGTGGCTTGCAGTTCTCCCCAGCCCCCCGATCTTTATTCACAGCTAAAAGTCAGGCACATTACTCACACACTCAAGATAACACTCCTGTACTCTATCAGCACTGGGTACCGGGCGTGCTCATAGGATAATCACCATGATAATAACACTATCCAAGTTAAATACATTCTTAAATCTTCAATTTCAAATTACAGTCAGGATGGAAAATGTACCTTCATTTTTAAATGATACCTGCAAAATAATTTCAGTATGGCTGAAGCTGGATATTTTATTATTCAGAGTGTCTGTGAATCTGTTTGTCTATCACCTTTTCTCTCCGGTGCTATGGCCCCAGAAGCATTACTACTTGTGTGGATAACATTTTGCACGTGTTAACTTTTCTTACATCTCTGATGATTTCTGGACAGCAGAAATAAAATCCTGACAGTCGTTTGAACCAAGTAGAATTTCTGATGAAAACAAAGGTTGTAAAAATATGCCAGGCATTGATAGAATAAATCAGACGTTGTTTGATGTGTATATGTCAATCAATGAATTGATTTTCAAAGCTTTTATTGCACTATTACAGATTTCAGGAATTTCAATTGAATCCAAAGTAGAATTTCTATTGAAAACAAATGTTGTAAAAGTATGCCAGGCATTTATAGAATAAATCATACATTGTTTGTTGTGTATATAAATCTTTTATTGCATTATTACAGATTTCAGGAATTTCTACTAAATCCTAAGTAGAATGTCTGTTGAAAACCAAGGTTGTAAAAGTATGCCAGGCATTTATAGAATAAATCAGATGTTGATGTGTATATGTCAATCAATGAATAAGTTATTGATTTTCAAAACTGTAAATGGCTATTGGCGAATGTCTGTTGAATGTTGAATGTGCGAATATAAAACCAATTTTACCTCCGTCAAATATGGGTAGATTTTATGTTTGGCGAGAATATCTCAGAAGGCTATCTGCCACACTGGCGAGTAAATGTCTGTACCTAACGTTTCCCTCTTATTGTAATCAGAGCAGCGGAGAGCAGCGCTGCTAAGTTGTGATTCGCCGCAACAGAAAATTGTTATGACATGATTTTTTTTCCAAGCTTAGCTCATTTGACTTTACTTTTACTTAGCGCATTTTCCATCGCGCGCAGTTTAGTATCGCTCGAGCATCAGAGCAGTGCAACAACGTTCGGAGTATCAAGCTAGCGAGTGAGGTCAGAGAAAAGTGCACATTCGTGTTGAACTGTCAGTAAGTGGCTGTCGCATTGATTTAAAGAAGGTAGCCATCGTCTGAGCGACAACCCAAGGTAAGAAGCTAGATAGATAAATGTCACAACTCGAATAGCTACAATGGATTAGCGTCATGCAGGCAACATTAGAGATTTGGCAACAAGACCTCCGGTTTTTGTATTTTGCCTTCAAATTAAAAGTGTGCAGTGAAACGTTATACATTCGGCAGCAGCAATAAGACTTCCGATTTTCGTATTTTGCCTTCAAAATTAAAGTATGCGATCTGTAGTGTATATTGTGGAAATTTTAAAAGGAAAAACTACCTGGGGTAAAATATAAATTAAACAAATTGCTGTTTCAATAATACTATATAAGGTAAAGAATATTATAGGATTGAGCACTTTGAGAAACAGTTAGAGCTTAAGTTCATGTAAAGAACCTTTGGGGGCCGGCGAGGACATGGATGTCTAAAATCCCCGTAAAAATGAAATATCTTCAAAACAGTTTATGATAGCGAGAATCGGTTTTCTTTGCTGTTTTCCCGAGATTCTGCTGAAATGAGCTGTCCGTTTTGTTTACGTGGGGCATTTCTTGGTTGTCGTCATCCAGTCCAAATGCAACCTAACCCTAGTGCACCCGACCAATGGAAGGATGTTGCTATGCAAAATATTTTCTTTTACCCAATCAGGGGAAGATAACTGTTATGTATTCTAGCAAATCAAAACATTGCGGGGTGGGACATAATGAGTTTCGTTTTCTGTATGTGCTCAGTGACTAGAACACAAAGAGGCAGAGGCAGTAAGCCAACATAGCATGCTAACGTAGCATGCTAACGCATCGCACAGACAAAGAAAGGATATTTATTGTGATACAATGCATATTTGTGTAAGAAAAAGGGTTTGAAAATTATATTTGTAATGGGAGAACTGTTCCACATGGTTTTGTGGTCTGAATTCAATGTTAAATAGAAGAATGGGTGTCAAAAACATATTGGACTGCTTGCACAAAAGGTGAATTATTTCATTGTTCTGTTCACATTTATTGTGAATCAATGCACATTTGTGTAAGAAAAGGGTTTGCAGAGAACATTTGTGTTGGGAGAAATGATCCGTATGGTTGTGTTGTGGTCAGAATTCAATGATATATAGAAAAAATCTGATTTTGCTTTTAAAAATTATTTACTTCATTGTGTATTTTTCACTCAAATACTACGTTATAAGTACGTTTACATGCATGCTTATATTAGCTGAGGTTATGTAGAATAATTTGATGCCAAATACATGATAAATCTTATAAACACTACATATTGTCTATAAGCCCCAAATGTAAGAGTAGTGAAAAACGAAAAAAATAGCTCAGTCCCCAGAGGGTTCTAATGTATAAAAAAAATGTTTATATTATATTTGTTAATTTGATTTTGCTCATTAACTTTGGAAAGGGTTTGTGTTATAAATCTGGGAGGCAATTCATGAACAGCTTTAGAGAATGGTTAATTGAGGGGGAGTACTTAGGTTATTAGGGAATTATGTTAAGTATTGTCAAATCATTTATGTTGACAAGGGAGAGACACTGGTGTAAAGGGATGACATTATTGCAGTACATAAAAAAACATGTTTGTAGCATCACATAGAAAAAGAATGCTTTGTGAGAATTGAAGGTTTGGAGATAAAGGAGTTTCAAGAGGCTGGCTACTGTATGATGCTGAGGCTGTGGTGACGAGTTGTTCTATGTGTGGCCAGTATGCTAAAGATAAAAGCAGAAACTACTAATTTGTCATCAGAAATAAAAAGTTTGTATTCAACATAATACCTTATTATCTCAATGAAATGTACTGAAATTAATGTATATGTGACACAAAAAGGCGATTAAGTATTTTGGCTGGTAAAAAATATGGTTTGACAGGGATAGTTTTATCTACCAGCCCCCTTGGCAGGTGAGCCAAAAAGTTAGTTTCGGACAATGTTGACAACCCTGCAGCTGCACCAATGAATGTCTGCCTGCTCCGAATGAATGAGGTGGTGCGTTGCCAAATTGAAAAACTAATTACGACCACCATCATGTTGTGAAGAGGGAGAAAACTTTCACGGACTACATCCATGACATAGTCCGTTGAATATGGATAGAGAAACCATACGGACATGGCTTGTTGACAGTAAGTGTCATGTTAACTACGCCTGCCTAAACACTTGCTATCAGTGACACACAAGAAGCCAGTCAACCAACTAGTGCAAGTACTGTATTGTGTCATATTCATGTTACCCTAAATATATGAACTAAATTATTTTATGTTCATGCTTTTATGTCACATAAAATAAGCAAGCATCTTCATGAAAAGATGATACTGATATATATAGTAGCTAATATTTTGATAATAATTTATTAAAAAGTAATGATGTGCGTTGCATTATATTGTTTTTTTTTTTAAAATTTAGTTCAGGCCAGTAAAAATACAGTCCGGGCCAGTAGATTTCAGACCAACTGCCCCGATAGGGCCAGTGAGAAAAATAGTTAGCGTTGGACCCTGAAGTTTGAAAATTCCAATAACATATGTAAAAAAAAATAAAAAAATAAAACTACAAGCCCCTGAGTGCTGCAGTGGTCTAAGTTACTGGCTTCTTAGTACAACTACATCATTGCAGCCAGGAGTTCGCATACTAGTCATGGCATTACACCTGTCTCAATGGGTGGTACAAATTGGTTCAGAACTGTCAGGTTTTGGTGGGGTGGATGTTGGACAGGCTTGCCTAGTCTCATCATGCTCTAACCTGTAAGCTCAATTGTGATTGTTGAGTAGGGAATTCTATCTCATCCCCGTGTGTGTGTGCCAGTTAGTAATTCTTGGTTGAGTAAGTAGTGTGATAAGAAACTGAACAGCTTGGCAAGATTTGCATATCTCGGTTTTTGACTCTCAGACACATAAAGAGTGATTTGGCAAAGCCATAATTGAAAATCAGAAAATCAGGATAAAAATTAATGAATTAATAAAACATAAAACAATCCTACTGCTCCTGCCTCTACGCATTCCAGCATCTTGAAGGCTATCACAATTGTGTCTGGTATACTGTATACTAGGGATGCAACAGTACAGTGGGCCCATGGTTCGGTACGTTTCATGGTTTGTGGGTCACGGCAACGGTACGGTTTCGGTATGAAAGACACATGTTAGAAGTGTTTCCACTCGAGTAGCCGACAGTGGCAAAGCAATGCTTGCAGACTGTACTTTGTTTACGGTCTTCCTACCCTTGTCATCATATTGAATGCTGAATCCAAAATGTTCCTACACAGCAGATTTGAAAGACGGACGTGCCTCTTCAAATTTGCTTCTCTCTGTCTCGCTAGTGCTCGCCATTGGCATGTTGGAGCTGAGAGAATATTGTTTTAAGTTCCCCCTCTCTTCATGGGGCGGCTTTAGGGAGGTTTTTTTCTGAGATGTCATTGCAAATTGTCCGTTGGTTGTTTAAGGTGGTGGGGGTTGTGGTCACTGTGATTGCCACATTTTGAGACATTGCTGTAGAGTAAAGTTTGTCAGCCCTCAGGAGCCCTCTAACTGCCTGGGTCCCCAAGCAGTTGCCTGCCTTACCTGTTCACAACCTATGCGTCTGGTTCTGTGGATCTGAATCTACAACGTACATGTAGTCTGCAGCACAATAAGCATGTTTGGTAAATTATAAGAAAATGACCGGCATATCGTAACTCTGCAGTTCACGTGGGCATATTGAACCGTAGGGGGCATACCGAACGGTTCGATAACATACCGTGTACCATTCCATCCTTACTGTATACAAGTACAACAGGGCAGCAGGGTTTCCTCAAAGGACTTTGCCAGTACACTCTTGGCAGCCTTTCTGATCCTTCCTTACTTTCTTGGTCATCCAGTTTAGAGGGACAGTCTTATCTAGGTGTCTTGATGATGCTGTATACCTTCCACTTATTAAACAAGGTAGTGCTAGGTGTATAGGTCTTGTTAAGTGTATAGGTCTTGTTATTCTGCCAATTTACACAAAGCAAGCAAAGAGTTGGCTACTGGCAAATTTGCATTGGCAAATATCTTCAACCTCCAATGATACAATTACATTACTATAAAAAAGAAAAATGACAATTGGGGATGGACTTTGAAATATTTTCATGAACAATAAGGCATGTTTACTAAATTCTGCATTGCAAGTTAATGCTCTGATAAACTTGCAAAATTTACTCTGAACTAGGCTAATTGTACTGATACGGACTTTGATGCATGGAGTTGCAGAAGAGCTTAGTGTGTGAGGAGTGTGTTGCAATTGTATAATGTGTAGGCATGGTGCGTGTATAAAATATCCATAGGCAACCCACTGTACAGTAGAGTAATAACACTATTATACGTCAATATCAACATTCTACACCAGAGTTCACAGTAAACTGGTATAAAGTACTGGAATGTTCATCTGTTGTCAAGTCTGATAAAACATCCTTAGCATCGCAAAGCCCACTGATCCCGCAACCTTACATTTTAATGCTACACGCATATCAGTTTGGTTAGGCTGTGATTCAAACCATTTGGGCATGGGGCATTTCCAGTGGGCATTGACAAAAGTTCATTCGAATACGATTGGATCGACCTTCAGCTAATCAAACCAACGCATATGATGTAGTATCAAAGCGACATAATTCACAACAACAAACAGTAGCCTACTGTACATCGAGCAACAGCAATCAAATAAGCAGATTAGTAATCTGATCAACATGTCGGAAAACCATTATTGCCATCTTTGTCATAGACATTTGTGCATAAAAGGCTCTTTATCGTGTACAAAGACAATATTTTAAAAAACAAAAACAGCAAATGAGTTTAAAAAAAAAAAAAAAAAGACGCATTAGATTTAACATTGCTGAATGTTCCTGAAAAATCTAATTTGGGTGAGTACACATCATTGCCTTGACCAAACCCATAATTCATGGAAGTGTACTGATTGCCCCAGTTAAACACTAGCCGGCTCCAAACTTAATCCTACTCATCATAACCAGACTGATATCCGTGTACTGTACAATTTAAATGTACGCTTGCGGGATCAGGAGGCTGTGAAAGGCAACAATCTTTCCTCCCAGTGCTTTATTATGGTGCATCAATTATAAGAGGAAGACTGTTAGTGTGATTCCTCCCAGTACTTGTGTGATGATTTGTGCATTCTAACCTAGAAGGGTAATTGAAATATGAGCTAGATGAGATTATCCAAAGATAACGTTTAAAAAAAAAAAAAAACATTATTTCCTCTTTTATATGTGGATTAATTTTCTGAATTGAAAAACATTATTTAGCATTTATTTATTTTCATTCAAGGTGTTTTAGCTGTGTGGTGTATTTAAATCTAATCTTAATTAATGCATACAGAGACATAATACAATGATTTTATAGTTAATTAACAGATACATATTCTATATTTTGGCCATTTCTCCAAATCGAACAGACAGCATATTCTCACTAATCCTAATACCAGCAGGTACAGGTAATAGATCAGTGAACTAGAGCAATTCAACTTGTCTATTCAAATTGATTGTTGATCAATCCACAGACCAGACAAGAGTTTGATTTCCAATCAGAGTTAGTGCCCTTTAAACTACAAGACTGGAAAGGAGGGAGAGAGGAGTCTTTCTTCACATAATCATTAAGTATGCTTGTCTGTGAAGAAAAGCATGACCCTAGGTTTTTTACATTCTTATTATTAGGCATGCTTGCAAAGGCAAGGCAAAACAAGGTTAGATTTCTTACATACTCTTAATTATTTGTTATGCCTGCTTTCAGTGTATCCATCTTATTGCAATAACAGTGGCAGCCGCCGCTGCTAAATTATGCTGCGCCACCACAGAAAAACTGAATATTTTTATGAAATACAAATTTTTGCCAAGTGGAACGCAGTTTACAATCGCACACAGTTACTTTTTTTTAGATTAAAATACATTTTATTGAAAGATTTCCTCAAATTCATACATGAAATTGAACAACACTACAACTTACATTTTCAAGCAATTATCCCCAGAAGAAACCAATCCAGATAAGCAAGTATTACTTCATGAATATACATACACATTAATTCATATACTATGATGATAACATCACACGAGCATCAGAGCAGAACAACAGCGTCCTGCACCTGACCTCACACCAAGCCTTGGAGTGAATAACACTGATAATCTCGTTATCATGGCACCTGTCAGTGGGTGGGATATATTAGGCAGCAAGTGAACATTCTGTCCTCAAAGCTGATGTGTTAGAAGCAGGAAAAATTAGCAAGTGTAAGGATCTGAGTGATTTGACAAGGGCCAAATTGTGATGGCTAGACGACTGGGTCAGAGCATCTCCAAAATTGCAGCCCTTGTGGGTTGTTCCTGGTCTGCAGTGGTTGGTACCTATCAAAAGTGGTCCAAGGAAGGAAAAGCAGTGAACCGGCGACAAGGTCATGGGCGGCCAAGGCTTATTGATGCACATGGGGAGCAAAGGCTGGCCCGTGTGGTCCAATCCAACAGACGAGCTACTGTAGCTCAAATTGCTGAAAAAGTTAATGCTGGTATTGATAGAAAGGTGTCAGAACACACAGTATATCACAGTTTGTTGCATATGGGGCTGCATAGCTGCAGACCAGTCAGGGTGCCCATGCTGACCCCTGTTCACTGCCAAAAGTGCCTACAATGGGCACGTGAGCATCAGAACTGGACCACAGAGCAATGGAAGGAGGTGGCCTGATCTGATGAATCACGTTTTCTTTTACATCACGTGGATGGCCAGGTGCGTGTGCGTCACTTACCTGTAGAACACATGGCACCAGGATGCACTATGGGAAGGAGGCATGCCGGCAGAGGCAGTGGGATGCTTTGGGCAATGTTCTGCTGGGAAACCTTTGGTCCTGCCGTTCATGTGGATTTGTTACTTTGACACGTACCACCCACCTAATAGGGGTGTAACGGTACGCGTCACAGTTCGGTACGTACCACAGATTTATGGTTCGGTACGATTTCGGTACAGTGGAAAAAAGACATGCAAAACATAACATCAAAGTCAAAGTCTGTTTTACTGTCAAATGCACTAAATAACATAGTATCGTTCTGAGCAGTGAAATTCTTATGACATGGCACACGACATCTACGCAGTAAGCATTAAGTAAAATATGAAGCTAAAATATACATAACAATGTGAACCAGCAGCAATTACAGCATCTCTTTAAATGTTTTATTCATTATGAAGTTTTCCCAAAGGGAGACCTGAAGGATACGGTAGGGTCCTCAAGATCTGGCTTGTCATATTTTTTACGAGGTAGTATGTGCTAAGCTGCTTCAGATGCTAAGTTACAGCTCCAAAATCCATCTCCAGGGAGAAATTCAGAGTTTAGAATTTTAGTTCCGCACACAAAAAATAATGCGTGTAGTTAAGATTAGTTTATACTCATTCGGATCACAGCACATACCAAACTAAACGTCCTGTACCGAACGGTACGGATATGCGTACCATTACACTCCTACTACTTAAGCATTGTTGCAGACCATGTGAACCCTTTCATGGCAAAGGTATTCCATGATGGCATTGGCCTCTTTCAGCCGGATAATGCGCCCTGCCACAAAGCAAAAATGGTTCAGGAATGGTTTAAGGAACACAACAACAAGTTCAAGGTGTTGACTTGGCCTCCAAATTCCTCAGAACTCAATCCAATTGAGCATCCGTGGGATGTGCTGGACAAACAAGTCTGATCCATGAAGGCCCCACCTCACAACTTACAGGACTTAAAGGATCTGCTGCTAACATCTTGGTGCCAGATACCACAGCACACCTTCAGAGGTCCATGCCTCGACGGGTTAGGGCTGTTTTGGCAGCAAAAGGGGGTCCCCCTTTTACCCCTTATACAATATTAGTCAGGTGGTCATAATGTTATGGCTGATCGGTGTATATTATTGCCTTACTTGCCATATCTATAATGTTAAATACTACTACACAGATTGCTGCTAGTTTACAGTACTCTTTTTATACTGCTGCTAGTGTACAGTGTTATGTATATTATTGCTTTATTCTTTGTTTGGTTATATTTTTGCTTATATATTTTTCTTCTTAATTCTCAATACGTAGTTGTCTCGTGCCGTGTCACAAGTATTTCACTGTGCAGGATGACGCTGTGTTGTTCGGTGCATTTGACAAATAAACCTTGAAACCTTCAATAAGAGTCCAGTTTTTGTATTTTGCCTTCAAAATAAAAGTCTGCGGTGAAACATTACATACATTTAGCAGCAACAATAAGACTTACAATTTTCGTATTTGTCTACAGTGTGTCTATATAGTAGTGTGGGAAAAATAAAAACAAAACAAAATTACTGTTTAAATAATACTTTACATAAGAATAATAATTTTTATAAGAATATTATAAGGTGGAGCACACTGAGAAATGTTTAGAGCTTAAGTAAGTTAATCTAGAGAAAACATCTAATATGAAAAAAGAGAGACGAGTGTACAAGGAGGACGTTTTAGCATTTCACGCATCGAGCCTTTTGTCTCGTTGATGCTATCGTGTTGCCCCGGAACCCCAGATCCATCGTTGGGAAAAAAAGTAGGGGAAACATTGGCTTTATAACATAAACAAATTTAAATAACACAAACTCAAAACTACTCCAACATAAGTTGCTTGAGAAGGTTGTTTTGATAAGTTTTGTGAATTATAGTATGTTTAAATAAGCTCCCATTTCATTTCACAAGGAAACTTCTGTTTGTGAAAATAACTACATTTTTAACGAACTAAACAATCAAGCTAGCTAAATACTGCATCTAGCAGGAATGCAATGATGCAAAATTGTTGGCCGACACCGATAGCCGATATTCGTATTCCACAATCATCCAGTGCCAATACTGATGTTTTGTCATATCTGTACTTGTGTACCCCAGTAAAGATTAAACAATAAATGTTGTTTCTGATGAGGCTTCTTAATTCAACAAATGTAAATTCAATCTGCTTTAACAAATGCCATTGTTGGTCTTTGGATAACAAGTAATTTGCTAAGGAGTCATTTGTTTAAATTAACTGTGTTTCTTAAGATTGTTATGTGCTCTGTGATAGTTTGCAGCCTTAAAAGCATTCAATTCTACTAGGCAGGGTATCAAGTTAACTATTTGGTTCACCAGCAAATGTGCCAGGTAGATTCAAAATCTACCAGCCACTCATTTTGGCTGCCAATACCGATTTCTTTACACAATAAAACACAAAACAAAGAAATATCTTGTGTAATGATTCGAAAATAGAATAAAAGTATTTCTAGTAACAAGTAACGTGGTATATTGCTGCTCATTTTGCAAAAATAGGAGATAGGAGATTAACGGAGACAACAGCACTTGCATGCGTGCGTCTGTCTGTCATCACTTACTAGCTGTAATAATTTGCCATGGTTGCTAGCAGTTGCAGTTTAAAGTCACACTAACATTGAAAACCATGTGTGAACAGAAACATGAAAAACATTATTTTGGTACATCCCTAGTATGTCTCTATAAAGCAACAGATGCAGTAATATTTTGACATGGCAAGGTGCTTTGTGCGCATGTTTTCAACTTATTGCCAAGCTTTGTGAGCTCTAAACCTTCTCATTGAAGATCAAAAGAAAAACTTTGTTTCTTATTTGTTAACAAAAAAAATAAAATATTGTAAGAAATATATAATTTAAATTAAATTGTTGTAACAATATTTATTGTAGTTTGAATTGGCTCTTACAGTGCTGCAATATGGCCATGTATGTACTTCTAAACCATTTAAGCGACCAACACCAAAACAAAGTTGAGGTGTTCAAACTGGCCCAACTTAGCTTTGTTCTGTTCAGTTATTTTTAAACTTTATTTACTATTTGAATAATTGGCAATAGACATTAAATAGCATGAATTAATATGGGTTAAAATGAGAGCCACTGGTGTACTGTGGTTTCTACTGAAAATGGTCATTCTACTTTGT
The DNA here is from genome assembly GCA_016801175.1 of Esox masquinongy. Taxonomy (NCBI): domain Eukaryota; kingdom Metazoa; phylum Chordata; class Actinopteri; order Esociformes; family Esocidae; genus Esox; species Esox masquinongy. The sequence goes on from JACXGI010000107.1 coordinate 100,327, forward strand.
CAGTTAATCTATAATACCAACTTTATAGCTTCAACACTATAATAACTTGAAAGTCTATTGAATGTTTTTTTTAAGGATAAACCGTTTTAAGTACTGTCATTTGCATAATTAGGATACCATTAACAGTAACACTTGAACAGTTCAAGCAACAGACACTAAACCAACTTTTTTTCTCATGATAAGGTTATCCCAACTTAAACTTCTTAAGCATTCAGCAACTATGACTATATTAATTAGTATAATTTGCATAATTAGTGTTAATTAACCCTCTAACAGCATCTCTTGAAAGGTTCAAGCTAGAGACACGGAACAAACTGCATTTAACATGTCCAGGCTATACCAACTTCAAAATCAGACATTTCCATTGTAAACAAGCTTACACACACCACATTTCTGCTGTAAATTGCTTTTCTAGGTCACTCATTAGCTTAGTTGGAAATAGAAACCTATTAACCGCAAAGCACATTCTTTTTTTATGGACACATTACTCAAATCATTGGCACAGAATGCAGTCTTTTCTCAGTCGATTATTGTTTTTGTAATTAAACCCAAACCAGTACTAGTCAAACTCTGACAAACTGAAGAATGCCAGTTTGAACAGGACCAGTATAATGCAACTTGATCCGAGAATGATTAAGCTAACCACTGACTAACCAAGCCTTTGGCCGCAGTGTATTGCATAACGTTATAATTTATATACTATTTCCCCATATTTTCATTTCAGGCATCTGTAATCCTGCTTTCTATAATCTATTATCCAATTTAGGGATGAAATAATAATTTTATCATTAACATATAGGCTCTAAAAAATAACTACCTTGACTTTCACTCCACATCAATTCTTACATTTTAAAATACAGTAAGTTATTGTTGTCTTGCTCAAACGAGTAGAGCACTTGTCAAACCCTTTTTCTCTTTAGACCTCTAGAGCAGCTTGTTTGAAAAAGTATCACCCTGAACAGGGGTTGGTTCAAGTGGTGTCCTCAATTTTTGGCATAATAATTTAGTGCCTTGAGTTTTCTTAGATACCTTTCTTAACATATATTGTAGCACTTAACCATTCCAAATACTCAGACTTAGGGTAGCATCTGGGATTTACATACTGAAGCGGGCCAGTCATTAGAGAGGACCTACAAACCAAGGATGATAACATTTATGTAATTTACCAGAACAGATACAAATTACGACAGAAATCATACATCCATTTAGGTAATAATTCACAGCATCAAACTTTCCATTAGCAAACAGGTTTCACCCAAAGACACAACATGGATACATTAGTATTGTCCTAACACCCACTTTCCAGTCAAGTCAAGTATTTTGGTCCGAGGCCAAGAAGCCCTTTGTTTTTTGTATTGGGATGCAAAAGTGAAAGCCACCATTAGTGCTGGATCTGTCTGTTGTTTTTGCAGTCTTGGGCTGCCTTATTTTCCTCTAACCAGGGTTGGTATCAGTGGATCAAAACCAGCAAACTCATAGAGCCAGGCTGTTCTTTCAGCATAGTTAGGCCACTGCAACAACAAGAACTTGGGTTGAAGTGTGCTCATGAGATCAAAAGGAACATTTTACTGAGTGCAATTTGTGCCATAGACATTGTAGTGAATGTCATGTTTAATCTTTTCTGGAGTGTTGTGCATTTCCACAAAGGAAAAGAACCAACATATTGATTATTTTTATTGATTAAATTCAGAGACTGTGACGGGATGGCCAAAGAGTTTAGTGGAAGTGTAAAATACTTTGCTAATCAGTGCAGTACAATTGGGCTACCATTCTCTCAGTGGCACCAATCTGCCAGAACCATGCCTGTTCAATGCCTTATCCTCCCAGGGTATAGCTAAAATATGATTATTGTCCCTGCACACTATTCTGTAGCTAGCCTCTGTTGTCAATGACAGTAATCACTCTTTAACATATTCTTTCTGTTGGTGTTTATGTCTGTCTATCTCAGTCTCCTTTCGTCCTTCTGTCCCTCTGCCTATCTTTCTATCTCACTAATCCCCCTACATATTCTCTTTATCACTCCCTCTTGCTCTCTTTCTCTCTCCAATGCCAACATCCTCTCCCATTAGATTAGCAAGAGCTTGATCTGCCTTTCCCATCTTATAATTGCCCAGCAGGGGGTGATTGACATCTGAATTGATGGTGTCAGTAATATCAGAATATTAATCTGGGGTGTAGGTGAAGCATGTAGTTGTCTTCTCATCTCACCTGCTCACTTTCATTAAGCAAAATCATTCCGGAACACTACCTTTTTGATCCCTCTGGGGATTATAAACAGATTGTCATGTTTCATGAGATCTCAAGCGAATATTCCTCTCTTCTTCCAGTCTTTCCAGGGATGTTTGAGATCCAAAGGAGAAATTTGTTGAAACTATAAACAAAATGTTTGTCCCATTGACTGGAGATGTCAGCTGTGGCGTAGAGGAGCTTCCAGCTCAAAATACCTAGTTTCAATATTAAATTTAAAATTGAGTACTAATGCAATGCAAGCCTGTCATTTTTGATATCCACTTCATTATATTGATATTACTTTGACATTACTCAATGAGACTCACCACCCATGCTTAATAAATACTGTTATGGTCCAACTTTACTGGCCCAGCTGGTAACCAGTTTGTATTGATTTCAGCAAACACATCTCCATCCTAGTGTGCCAAACAGTTTGGCTACAGCTGAGTAATTGACAGCCATTGTGCTGTACAGTATATCAACTCAAACTAAGTATTTGCAATCACCATCTTAGATTTGAAGACCCATGGGAATGAAAGTGGAAGATAGTACATGAGATAATTTTTATTTAACTTGTGTGCAATGCATATTGCACACAATAACCTTGCTAAATAGAATTGGTGCTATACTGTAGAGTAAGCTAATGAGGTCTAATGGATTCAACCTTAATGACATCAGCACCAAAACACACAGTACAAGACTTGAGATAATTTAACAATTAAATACATATGTGCCACAGCCCCAGAGATAGCAACACTGTATTTTATTATATTTTTAAACTATGCCATAAATTACAGTCCACTCAATTTATTTATTATCAACCAATATGGAACAAAATACAAACATTTGAGGAGGATGGGGAGAGTGCATTTCAAATATTTTTTTGCTACAGTAAATTTATTTTAATTAACAGTTGCAATTTGAAATGGTTAATTCTGGAAAAACAATTGTAGCTGTTAACACATTTTTGTTTTTTCAGCCTCAGAATCATCCATATTGCAAATTTTGCTGTTTTCCACATAGGTTAAACATGCCACAGTGAAAGGGCTAGAAGTGCATTACAGCAGCAAGAGGTATCCAGCTGCTGAATAGATAAACTAATCAACCTACTGTAGCCAAATAGCCCTTTTCCTCTCTGGTTGCCCCAAGCAAAAACTAATATGGTTATAATTGCTAACTACAGTAGCCTCTCTACATGTATGTTACTTGAATGGACTAGGTCCATTAAGACCATCAACAAAAATGAGCTTACAAATTAGGAGTATTAACATTATGACATTACACCTTGCTAGTTATCTAACTGAACCAGATTGTTATTTCATGATTTTTGGGGGGATAACATTGTTTGCACCCACCCGCAGTCCCAGCTAGCTTAAAAGAGGTATAGGGGAGATGTATCTGTTCAAGATAAGAAGGGCTGCTTTTTCTCCTGCAGGAGCTGATGCTCGACACAAAACTGTAACAGAAGACAGAATGACGTTTCTGTCTTTGGGTGTCAAAAATAATATGGTCTGTATAGAGGCATGGGCAGTTTATGTTTACAGTTAGTTACACGTGGTGCAAATAGTATTTTTGAAGTAATGTCTTCTTTCTGGCCACCCTCCAATACAGGCCAGTTTTATGTAGAACTCTTAATATTGTTGATTGCTGCACCATTTGTCCATTAACAGCCATTGAACACTGTAGCTCCTATTAAGTGAATTTGTATTCTTGTTTGAGAGCTGAACTTTGAGGGATGGCCTTTTTTCAGTAGTGCCTGGGTGGTGTAACTGCAACTCTGCTCAACACTTACTATTTCGTATGTATTTCCTAATCTATGCATTTGTATTACTTTATCTGTATCTTCTGTAGATGGCTCTCTGATCTTTATTGTCTTTTAGTCACAGCGTGACCAATGATCCTTCAATAGTAGGGTATTTATCCAGAAAATGACACCAACTTTTAAGTTCACTGTTGGATGCTAATGGTAAGGTAACTGAGGCTTTAGGGCCAATTAGGCCAATTTCATGTGTGTAAACTAGGAGATTCCACAGCACAGGAATTGAATATTTATGCAATAAAAAACCTATGTCACCTAACAAGGACTGATTCTGAATGTCCATGTTTTAAAATTATTTATCAAATTGACCACATTTTCAGTGTAGCATCTGTAATTCAGTAAAATTACACAACTGGTCAGGATTTGAATCCATTTGCAAGGCACATATATATACATACACACACACACACACACTTAGTATACTAGCATTTCCAAGAGTGTTCTTGAGAAGGGGGGGGGGGTCCTGGCAAATTATATTTTAAATGTGAAATTAAGGGTTCGTTTTATTTTGATGCATTGTTAATGTATTTTGTAACTGTAAATTGCCTGCACAGGCCAATGATGGAACCAATGATGTGTTGGTCTCTATTGTACAAATATACCCAGTGGGTCTTTCATCATATTTTTTGTGAGAAAAGACTATGTACAGCTGTGAGTAACAAAACTCAGCATTTTGTGTACCACTGAAGTTTTGATGGGTGTAACAATAGTGAATTTTCTTGGGTCTCAATGTATATATAACAATGGAATTCATTTCACTAAATGTAAAATTGGATAAAAGCATATAAACCATCAATGTCAATGTATTTATTTTGTAGATTAATCTCTGCAACTCCAGATACTGGCCTGGGGTAAACAGTGAACATGCTTACAGTAGACTATGATGTTCTAACACACCCTAAATCAGTGGTTGCCGTTTGTCCATGTCGACAGGCTGCTGACTGTGGGGCTATGCAGCAAAGATGACAGTCTGCAAAGCTAATCCTCTGCAATAATTTGGTCTACCGTCTCTGAACTTTAACATAATCTTTCTTCCCCTTCAGTGTGACGGCAACGACTTAAACGTCTAAGCCCGCTTTGACAGGTAAATTCCAAGTCTGGAATATTCACAGTAAAAATGCTGTTGGACAGAAAAGAATAGCTTTTTTTGGTAGCAAGTTTTAATTTCTGTGATATGCCAGACGTGAGACAAGCGTTATTCTTTGAGATAAGGGAATTTGTTGGCCAGACTGGGGAAGCCAGTGGGAGGTGAGTAACAGAGCTGGAATATGCTTGCACAGCTACTTCTTTGGTTTTGAGGCATCAGCCAGTGACTGCGGATGGCATTATTTACAGGTTACCCCTCAGTACACAAACATGACAACTTATCTTTATTTAGTATGTTCCCTCAAGTAGGTGAAACGGTAACACCTGCTCAACAAGGGAGAGTATTTGTTGTTTATCTAGTCAAGTGAGTAAATAAACTCATCACTCAAAGGAAAATTCAGGTTACACTTTATTTTGAGTCCCAATTTCCATCTGTAGATGTTCTATAGATAGTAGTCCTATCAACAAATGTTTAACAAACTATATATTAATAAGCAAACGAATGCTAAAGTTAGGGCTACGTTTAGACGGTTTAGGTCAAGGTTAGGATGAAGGTTAGGGTAAGGGTTAGCAGATTGTTAGAATGTGACTGATAGTCAATATATAATCTGTAGAGCATCTGCAGACACACTTTTGGGACTTTCAAAATAATGTGTTACCAAATTTAATTGTGCTTGTACATTTTGCACTCCATTTCATGTAGAAATAAGAAATTGATATTAAGATTGTTTTTGGAGGAGTTTTGGTCATCCCTATGGTTTGTTCTTGTTGTTCTGTAAGGTGAGGAGATACAAAATGATGGAATTGCAATGGTGTTTTGTGAGTTCTATTCTTTGGTAAGAATAATATTTTCCCACTGACTTCCCTTCTCCCTTTTACTGTATGTTCTGTCTTCCTTATATGTAGCTGAATACAATTTGACAGGCAGATAAACACCTTGTCAGCAACAAACCTCATGAGACATGTTTACCTTCAGGTTTATCGAATTAAAAAAGGAGACGAGAACATTTTAGATATGGAGCTGGTGTGGACTGTAGGCCGTTACCTTCTCAATCACAGTCTGTGTTACGCTTTACTCGGACATGTGAATTTAGTACTAAATGTATACTAATGGCTTTCACTTTGCTGTAATGGTTATTATAGAGAAATTCAATGGAATATCTGCAAACACTGAAGATATATTCTCATAAACTGCGCCACAGTGTGGTTTGGTGGATGCTCCGTGACCGACCGGAAGGCCCTGCAATGGGTGGTGAAAACCGCCCAGCACATCACTGGCGTCCAGCTCCCAGCCATCGTAGATAATCCATCGTCATAATCCTGCTGAAAGAGGCCACTGCCATTAGGAAAAACCATTGCCATGAAGGGGTGTACCTGGTCTCCAACAGTGTTTAGGTAGGTGGCACGTGTCAAATTGACATCCACATGAATGCCCGGACTTAGGGGTGAATAGTAGAACATTGCTCAGAGCATCACATCCCTTCTACCGGCTTGTCGTCTTCCCACAGTGCATTCTGGTGCTGTCACTTCCCCAGGTAAACGGCGCACGTACAGTTAGGTCCGGAAATATTTTGACACTGACACAGTTTTCATAATATTGTCTCTGTATGCCACCTCAACGGATTTGAAATGAAACAACCGAGATGCAACTGAAGTGCAGACTTTCAGCTTTACTTCAAGGGGTTGAACAAAAATATTATATGAAACGTTCAAGGAATTGCAACCATTTTCATACACAGTCCCCTTATTTCAGGGGCTCAAATGTAATTGGACAAATGAACACAATCATGAATAAAATGTTCATTTTTAATACTTTGTTGAGAATCCTTTGCAGGCAATGACTGCTTGAAGTCTGAAACACATGGACATCAGTAAATGCTGGGTTTCCTCCTTTGTGATGCTTTGCTAGGCCTTTACTACAGCGGTCTTCAGTTTGTTTAAGGTCTTTCTGCCTTAAGTTTGGTGTTTAGCAAGTTTTGGTCTGTCACATCATCAATAAACACTAGTGACCCCATGCCACTGGAAGCCATGCATGCCCATGCCATCACACAGCCTCCACCGTGTTTTACAGATGATGTGGTATGCTTCGGATCATGAGCCGTTCCAAGCCTTCTCCATAAATTTTTCTTCCTATCCTTCAGGTACAGGTTGATCTTAGTTTCATCTGTCCAAAGAATGCTGTTCTAGAACTGGGCTGGCATTTTTAGATGTTTTTTGGCAAAGTCTAATCTGGCCTTTCCATTCTTGAGGCTTATGAATGGTTTGCACCTTGTGGTAAACCCTCTGTATTTATGAAGTCTTCTCTTTATGGTAGACTTGGATAATGATATGCCTACCTCCTGTCGTGAAGGGGTTTTTCTTTACCATGGAAAGGATCCTACAATCACCCACCACTGTTGTCTTCCGTGGACATCCAGGCCTTTTTGTGTTGCAGAGCTCACCAGTGTGTTCTTTTTTCTCGGAATGTACCAAACTGTTGATTTGGCCACTCCTAATGTTCCTGCTATCTCTGATGGATTTTATTTTTTGCAGCCTAGGTATAGCCTGTTTCACTTGCATTGAGAGCTCCTTCGACCGCATGTTGTGGGTTCACAGCAACAGCTGCCAAACACGAATGCCACACCTGGAATCAACTCCAGACCTTTTACCTGCTTAATTGATGAAAAAATAACAAAGGAATAGCCCGCACTAGTCCATGAAACAGCTTTTGAGTCAACTGTCCAATTACTTTTGGTCCCTTGAAAAAGAGGGGGCTACAAATTAAAGAGCTGTAATTCTTAAACCCTACCTCCAATATGGAGGAACCCTCAAATTAAAGCTGAGAAACTGCACTTTAAGCCCATATTCATTACTTAACTGTAACTTGAATATATTTTGGTAAACAGCCAAAATAACAAAACTTGTGCCAGTGTCCAATTATTTCCAGACCTAACTGTACATGGCTGTCCACGTGATGTAAAAGAAAACAGGATTTATCGGACCAGTTGAACTTCTTCCACTGCTCTAATGTCCAGTTCCGACGCTCGCGTGCCCATTGTAGGCACTTTCAATGGTGGACAGGGGTCATCATGTGCACTCTGACCGGTCTGCAGCTACACAGCCCCATACGCAGCAGGGTGTAATGCAATGTGTGTTGTGACACATTCCTCCCGTAACCATCAAAAAAAATGGCTGTGACTTGTGCCACAGTGGAACTACTGTTGGTTCGGACCAGAAGGGATAGCCTTCATTGCCCTCGCCCATCGATGAGCCTTGGGCACCCAACACCCTGTCGCCGGTTTGTGTTTTTTTCCTCGGACCACTGTCAGTATGTACTTACCACTGCTGACCGGGAGCACCCCACAAGCCTTGCCCTTTCAGACCTAGTTGTCTGGGGTTGCTCTGACCCAGTTGTCTGGAGTTGTCTGCATCCAACACACTAACTATGAGGACTGATAGTTTACTTACCATCTAATCTACCCAGATCTTGACCTTGTTAGGAGATGATCAACATTATTCGGTTCACCTGTGAGTGGTCATGATGTTTTGGCTCATCAGTGTATATCTCAGTGTTGACCTTGGACTAGCATATTCCATCACAAAATAGAACCCTCTAAAATATTTTAATAAAACAAAGCTCACAAATAGAAAAAGCCACAACTTCAGATAAGTAAAAAAGGAATTACCTACCAACAACGGAAACAAGGATAAGATGCAGGCAGATTTAAGAGGATTACATCAAACAATTGGAGACAGTAGAAGAAAGAAGCTCGATATGAAGACAACATTTCCTGAAAACAAGGTGACATGACTGAGGCCAAGGTAACAAGGTAATGCAACTGAGTAAATTCAATCTGCCAACAGATGAGGCCAATCAAAAAGGTGAGCAATTATTCCCATTTTTATACGTATGTATGAGAATTGCCACACCTCTCACTTGGCCCTCCTAACTAAATTTAAAATTGATAAGGGAGTCATTCTTCAGATGGGTTTCTTATAAGAATATAGACAGAGGACAAAAATTTCACAGGGTTAAAGACCACATGGGTGACCCCGAGATAGCTCTCATGTCAAGCATGATTCTAATGTAAACTGGTACTAAAACATATTCAGATAACATTCATTTGCAATAAGATAAGCATAAATACATCCTCTGCAATAAAGCTCAGGGAGTTTATCCCCCCACAAGTCATGCTTAGTGAGGGAATTCGAATGCCACCGAGATACATGTATTAATTTTAAAACCTTATTTGCTGATTTTAAAATGTATCAGCCAGACAGAGATATCCAAAGTTCCCAGTTCCCACCCAAATACGAACTCAGCATACAGAAAGCACATCATAGAGAGCGGAAAACACCATTAATATTAGCTGTTGTTGAATGAGCAAGTGAATATGCACCCTGAGGACAAAGTTCAGGCTAAGAGTTAGAATCGTTATCAATGTATGGTGATTGACCACCTAACTGTGCCCAAATAGTTCTGTGTAGCTCAGTTGGTAGAGCATGGCACTGCCAATTCCAGAGTTGTGAATTTGATTCCCATTGTGGACCAGGATGAAAGAAGTATGTAAATGAATGCAATAACTACTGCACGTCACTTTTGACTAGTGTGTAAATGATGCAAATGTAATCTAATGCTTTTGCTGAATGACGGGCACCACCGGAATGGTGCTCCAGCCATTTGATGCACAGGACGGGGAAAAATGACAACAGCCAGTTATAAAGTCTAGATGGAAAACATTAAGTGTACTAGTTCAACATTTAGCATTATGCCGTTGATCAGTTGATAAAACATAGTCTATGAACCATGATTTTTTTCTTTTTATAAGACACACGAACACAAAACCAAGACACTAAAGTCACATAGATAAAATATAAAAATAATAAAACATTAAATAAAAAAAATTAAAGCACAATATCAGGAGGGAGCCTCCGTAACGTATGAAAATATTAAATAAAAGGACGCCATATACTTAAAACAACAGCACTGGAGCCCCTGGGGGAATACTCAAAACGAACATATGATTAAGGTCACATGGGGAAACATGACATCTATCACATTCGGATAGACTTCAGCTAGCCTCAAACTTGGAAAAATTAGCCCTGTGCACAACCTTAAATTGTATAAGGCCAAGACGAGCACAAGATGTAGTGGAGCGTACCCTGCCAATCGCCTCATCCCACCAATCCTGTGTGAATTCCATGCCCATCTCCCGCTCCCAGGCAGATTTAGCATTGTTAGTGGAATGCTTGTCCAATGACAAAATAACCAAATAGATCTGAGAGGTTAGTCCCGTCTGTTGAGCTAGTAAAGACAATATACTATTCCATTAAATTTAAATGATGCCGAAACTGATATCAGATCTTCAGTGTGGAAAGTACCACATGATTGCCAGTATTGCGTGAGGGGGTGCCGGCAAAGAACAGCAGAGCAAAGCGGGAAGAGATGTAGAAATACAGGACCTCAAGGTGGCACCATGGGGTATCTGGAGCATGCAACCAGAATGGCAATTTCTGAAAATTAGCAGCCCAGTAGTAGTGCAAAAAGTTGGGTAGTGCCAGCCCTCCACTAAATTTGCATCTCTGAAGCAAAGAACGACTGACTTTGGGTACCTTACCTCCTCAGATAAATAAGGTAACAGCCTGATTGATTGACTTAAAAAAGGACTTTGGTAAAACAATGGGTTAGAATTAAATAAATAAAGGAATTTGGGCAAACTATTAATTTTAACAGCATTAATCCACCCTGTAAGTGATAGCGGTAAACTACTCCATCCCTGAATGTCAGACTTAATTTGCACAAGAAGGGGAGCAAAGTTTGCATGAGAAAATGGCAGGTAGTGAACGTGTTACTTTCATTCCAAGGTATGTGAAACCAGACCAGCTAATTTGGAAAGGCAAGTCAGTTGGCTTAAGCTGCAGCACTACTGGATTGATTGGGAAGTACACACTCCTCTGGAGATTCATCTTGTAACCCAAAAAGGAGCCAAAGTTCTCCAGAATAGAGAGAATGGAAGGTAAGCAGGTTGCAGGGTTACTGACATAGTGTAACAAATCATCAGCATATAATGACAACCTGTGTTCAACACCCTCCCGTGACACACCCTGGAAAGAGGAAGATTCACATCATACGCAGCAGGGTTATGAAAGGGGCTCAATAGTGAAGGGCAAATAACAAAGGGGAGAGAGGGCAACCCTGCCTGATCCCACGTTCAAGGGCAAAATAATCAGAATGGGTGTCATTGGTACAAACACTGGCCTGGTGAGACGTATACAAGAGATGGACTCATGAGACAAATTTGTCCCAAAATGCAAACTTCTTAAGAACAGCAAAAAGGTAGTGCCATTAAATTGTTTCGAATGCCTTCTCCGCATCTAGACAGATTACTACCTCAGGAGAGTTGTTTGGAATAGATAATATTGAACAAGGTCCGGATGTTAAAAAAGGAGTATCTACCCTTAACACCAGAACCGCCAGGCCTTTTTGAACCCCAGTATCTGCCAGAGCAGAAAATAATAAAAGAAATTTATTAGCATACAAATCGTCCCTATTAGGATGGACATTCTCCTCCACAGCATCACTATCCAGCCAGAGAATCAGTTCATCTATTGGGTCATCATCAAACGATATAGAATTGTTTATGAATTACAGAATGTTTGTTTGAAATGGTTAATGAATTTGAAAAAAATACAAGAGTGTGTTTGTATTGAAGGTCTTATCATATGAAAAAAATGACTAAAAAATGAATACATAGAACGATTATTTCTAAGAACACAGGCTATAGTATTTTCATTCGTTTTGTCATGCCCTACAAATGTACAAAGTGAAAATTACACAACACTTAAATTATTCAAAGATAAATACATTAGAATTTAGTTTTCATTTTGATGATGTAAAAGGTAAAATAAGAGACATTATGGACTAGTTTGCGAAAATCAAATGATATACGCATGAATAAGCTACATAGGCCTAAAGTACGGTTGCTTGATCAACATGATACGTTTCAAAAAATGAATAACACATAGGCTACTGCCTATTCGTAGAAATAACATCTATTCGTAGATCAACATGAAGTTGATCAAAATAATTTTCTTTGTAAATCTGATTACAGTAAAAGAAAGACCAAAGGATGATTTACAGTAGCCTACATGAATAACGAAATTGACAATTTGATAAAATATAGAAAAGTCATTTGTCAATTGTTTTGTATGATGTGGGCTCATGCATTTAGGCATCTAGCTTGAACTTTAAATTTGAACTGCCCCACAGTCAGCACACAGCTTCGGGGGTTTGAGTGAGCATAATTTGGGCAAGGTAGATAAAGGCTAAAGCTATTTGGCAGACATATCTTTGAGTGATTGTAGTGTGTCACTGTCTCCGTTTTTTTCTTGGGTCCACTGCTAATGGCGACGGTTGGATGCACAGTGCTGAGAAGGCAAATACTCTTGTTCTTCTTACATCTGTACGCTGTAAGCGTAGCATTCCCATTCTCCATCACTGTTGTGGAGTAGAGCTCCGCTGGTGTATTGTTTTGCACGCAGGGTGGCAGCTCCCATCTCAGTTTGTTCATGGTTCCCAGAAGGCTTGTTTCATCCATCCCCATCAATTTCATCCTTCCCCAGGTGTGGATAGCCATTGAGCATGTACTTTGTGTCAACATCAGCAGTTAACCAAAATTTTTTCCAAACTTCAGGTTTGTTGGCCATGTAATGGGTAAAACAGCACTGAGCTTTTGTTGGGAATAGTTGCTTATCAACCGTTATGTTCTCTCCTGTCTTGTAACAAGCAATACAATTCTTCACCAAACTTTTCCAGGTATCTAAGATTGCAGCAAACATGTCTATTTCCAAGCGTAGTCTGCTTGTCTCCTTTTTGTCAAAACGCATGTGACGCATAACCACTCTCTGAAGTGGTTGCGTGGCATGGTCTCTCGGAAAAAGTTCACCCCAAATCGATCAGATCAAAATGACTCCAAATCCATGCTCTTCCCACCGTATGTGCCGCGGACATACAAGAGCGCAATGAATGCTTTGAGTTCATCAACAGACATGTCCCATGCACTCTTTCCTTTTCTGTGCACACGACTAACAGTACAATCTCTGATGTGCTGCAGCACCTGCACGTCACACAAACAAAGAAAATTATTGAGTGCACTGCCAATTTGTCTTCTGGCTTGTATTGTTGGGCCTGGACTCTCGGTGAGGATATTCTGCGAAGGTCGTCTTCCTGGTGTGCACTCATTTCTCTTTTCTACCCAAATCGTGCCGTCCCCCACAGACTCCTGTCTTGCAGTGGCATTTGGGTTCACCGTTGGTTCATTTCTTTTTGTTTTGCGAGGAGGCTCAGGCATTGGAGGTGGCAGATCAATATCAGAATCAGAAGAAGACCCACCATCCGACACGTCGATTTCGGGATCTATTTCTGGTCCTCCATCTGACTCCATCTCATCTAAATTTTGTAGCATCTGCAATGCTGTCAGGGCGTCGAATCGTCAGGTTCGTTTTGCCATTGTGAACTAAATGCTGTATATTGTGTCTGAGTTGTGTCTGACTTGCTCACTGAGTTCAGATTATATACTGTTTCTTCCCTCATCATCATTCTTCATCATTACACTTCATTCACATGCATAGGTTGAGCCCATTCACACATTGATGTCATTGCTATTCCATTGCTATTCATTAGATTTGATTTGGTTCCCGAGGTAGACATGTACATGTAACTACTGAAAACGAATTATAAACAACATGTACACAATTCCTATTTCTCTCCTAATAAAACTGTTTTATAAAACCGTTTCATGTTTTTCCGAATAAAAAACAGTAACGTGTAATACCATTGTTGAATTGCTAATTTGTGATTGGTAAAGAACATTGTTGGTGTTTTGTTTAATGAATAATTATGTAGCCTAATACATTTGTAGAATCTTAATATTCAGTAAAATAAGCAGAGAAAATTGTGATTTAGTTTCTTTTTCTCTCCTAATATAAAAACAGTAACATATAATATGTTTGCTGAATTGGTAATTGGTGACTGGTAAAGAATATCATCGGCATTTCGTTTTGTGAATAATTATTTAGAGTAATACATTTGTAGATTTACATATTAGATTTACATTTGATGAATTAGCCTACACAATAAGCTGAATCTCTTATTGAAAAACGGTAATGTGTAATAATTACCCTATATCGTTTGTATTATGTTTCAGTAATAGCCTAATGAAGTATTTGAATGATCATGGAAATATATTTCATTTGTAAGTTCAGCCAAGGCTCTGATCATTCATCTGGGAGTATCGCACATTCATCCATTGACGTCATGCATTCAGTGAGAGGTGATTAGCACCTGGGTACCATTTAGGTAAGCGCCGTGGGCTGTTGGTGGATTAAGTCGGAAAACAAGGTAAAAAAAAACAGGTAAATAATCTATAAATAGTTTTCCATTTGTCAGTTTCAAATTCTGACAATAGAACAATGTAATATACGCCTATTTAGGAAAAGTCATGGAAGGAGTGTGTAGCTTTCAAACTGGCAGCTTTATTTTAATTACAAACTCAAACGCCAATTGGCGTTGGCATTTGGCGGTTCTAGTGTTAATAAAGCCAGTTTGTTCCTCTGATATGATTCCAGACAGGACCTCATTCAGACGCTTCGCTGTCACTTTAGCCAGCACCTCCACATTGACACTATGGAGCCTCGGGGCCAGAATGAAGAGCAGGAAGTAGGATCATTGCCCTTCTTAAGAAGAAGCACAATCGATGTCTGCGTAAGAGTCAGTGGCAAAGAACCATATTCCAGTGACAAATTGTACATAAACAATTGCAAGGGTGCTAACTTGGCGTGAAATTTCTTAAAGAACTCTAAAGGAAACCGATCGGGCCCTGGAGCTTTACTACTCTGCATAGACTTGATAGACTGTCTATGCTTTCAAGCGTTTACATGAGAAGAGTAGGAAATCACGCCTCATAGGTAGGTCATTGTAGAGTCCCAAAAGAGAGTTTGAAGTAGAGCCAGTCTGATTTGAAAAAAGAAAATGATCAATGGAAGTGAAAATGGGGTCACTTCCATTGATAATTGGCCGCATCAGATAGAAGAAGAGAGTTAAGCCTCCAGCAGGGAGGAGAACGAGGTTGTTCCAACAAGACTATGTCAAGGGCCAGGGTACTGTTTTCAAATATTACAATGGGTATACATTCAGAGGAGGTCACATTTGAAAGTAATGCCCGGTCAATAAAAAATAGTCAGTACGAGAGAGAGTGATGCACATGAGAGGAGTACTCTCTCACCCAGGGGTTCTGGAACCTCCAAGTGTCCACACACCCATTCTCAGACATAAAATTTGAAAAGGACTTCGACATAGCAGATGTTGTCATAGTTGGAGCGGTCCAGAGCCGGATCAACAACATAATTCAGATCCCCACCCAATATTAATAGATGGGTATTTAGAGAAGGGATTTTCCTCAACAACTCATTGGCAAATTCAACATCAAAGTTGGGAGCATATACATTGACCAAAACTACTGGTGTGTGCAAGATGGTCCCTGTTATGACTAAATACGTGCCATTACTGTCAGAGATTACATTAGTAGCTGAGAAAGCAATTCTATGGCCAATCAAAATTGCAACTCCTCTGGCCTTGGAGTTAAACTGTGAATGGAACACCTGACTAAACTTGGAGTTTTGCAGCCTTAAGTGATGCTTAGTGCATAAATGAGTCTCTTGCCGAAATACCACATCCGCATTTACCTCTTGACAGGAGTATTCATTGCCTTGGTATTCCTAGATAAAAACCTTATAGAAGAGTGCCCCCTAGCCCAGTGATACCAGTGCTAGTTCCTTCAGCCGTATAAAATAATGAAAGGAAAAATATGAGAAAACAGGCCAAGCATTAGCAAAGAAAACAGAGAAAGCGGTGAAAGAAGAAAAAAAAGCAAAAACACAAAAATCAACAAGAACATAAACACATTTCCCTCCCCCCAACCATAACTTCCACCCAAACCCATAGTCTCCTTTCCACATGGAGACAGCAGGTCATCATCATACGCAGTTACAGTGCATGCCAGCAGATAGTCTTTTCATCCCAATGTGGAGAGGCCCCATAGCATTCGCAGCAGATCGAAACAGATAGCATTCAGGAACAGCAGAGTAGGCAGCACAACAAACAGTGCACATAAACATAGGCCGATTATGTGTGATACAGCCAGCGAACTTGTCACAAAGGAATAACTGGGTGAAAATTAAAGTCACATTATACCCCTGATAGAGAAGAACGGTTATACAAACAGACAAAAAAGTGTACAGAAGCCTAGCACTATTGCTGTGCGGAACTACAGTGACCACCCAGAAAAAAAAAGGAATCCTACCACTCAGGTAGCTTCGTAACAATATAGGAACAAGCACAACAACACATAGCAGCATCAGTCAATGTAACACAATATTATAATGCTACTGACAGAAGGCTGAAAAAGGCAGTCAAATCGCACCTGAGAATACAACAATGATTAGTTAATCCGGCAGACGAGCAGGTCACATTGTGCCCAAAGCAACTCATATGGCAGTCAAACCAGCGCTGGGCTTCTTTGTGAGAACTAAACTGCAGCCTCTCCCCTCCGTTTTCAATACATAGACGGGCAGGAAAGTGGAAACAGAATTTGACTTTCTTCTCGTATAGGTTGCGTTTCACGTCAAGGAATGCAGCTCTTCTCCTAGCGACTGCCAATGTGAGGTCAGGGAAAATAAACACCTACCCCAGTGTAGTGTAGTAGGTCTCGGTTTTGCATTCGGAGGATATGCTCTTGTCCTGGAAATGTCCTGGAAACGATAAACATCCTGGGCCCAGTGTTGTCACCTCCACCCATTGGGGGAGGGTCTTTGCGATTAGCCCTGTCCAGTTTCAGGCGAGCAGGAACGAGAGTGGAACCCAACACTTCAACAAAAAAAAAATATCAGCCATGAATCCCACCGGGTCCCCACCTTCCAACTACTCTGGAATTCTGATCACCCGAAGGTTGCAGCGACGTGAGCGGGCCTCCAGGTCATCAGTCTTGTCCACCAGTTTTTGGTTCTCAGATTGGTCAGGCAACCGATTCCTCAAGGGACACTATGCGGTCACTGTAGCATAGTGTCCCTTAGGTGGTGTTCGAAGGCATCCATACGGCGGACCTGGTCCTTGGCAGCGGCTTGGATACCATCAAGAGTAGAAGAGAACAGGACCAAAGCTGTCTCGATAGACGACCTCAGCTGAACAGCTATGAGAGCTGTAATTTCCGAAACGAGAATTGAGTGGAAACCCTGGAGGTCTGAGAGAATAACTGCCCTCTCTGCGCCATGTCAGTCAGAGTCAGCTATCATGGGCGAAACGCTGGTCGCAGTGCGCACTTGTTTTTCAAACATTGTGACACTGAAATGAAGGTTTGAAACAAACTAGTCAAAGTGTTTGGTATGGAGTGAAGATAAATGCAAAAAAAAAAACATAAATTAGCTTGTACACGGGAGCCTCTCAGTGCGCATCTACACTCTCCACATGCTAAACCGGAACGCACTTACTTAGTAATTTTGGAGGGGGGGTGGCATTTCATCCAGGTAGCGTCGTGGACTCATAATCATTAATTTGGTGGTGCGAGATCGAATCCAGATTAACTTTAGCAAACTTCTTGGGTTCTAACAATACTGCTTATTGTTGTTCATATAATTACTTTCATTTAGTGTATCTTATGACACTCTTGCCTTAATAATTCAAATCATTAGAATGGATGCACAGTTCAAAAAATCTATCTGTGAAGGCAAGAAGAACGTGGGATACAAACCCGCATTCTATTTCCCCTTCACAATGCGGACACCTAACCATTTCGCCACAAAGTCTTGAATAATAATAGTCTTGAAATACATCTATATAAGCATTAAACGTGATATTTATTCCTGACCTGCAGGTGACACCACTGTCCCGTGAGTTCAAAAGCCTCATGAGAATTAACCGTTTTTCGGCCCAATTTGACAAACTCCTTGAATGCTTCAGAAAGCCTTGACTTCCCATCACTACTTGACTTCCCACCACACTTGGTGTTCACAGCCATTGTGCTCATAAAACCTCTACCATGTTCATCTCATGTTGCCCAATGGTCCCTTTTCCACAACTAGTCATTAGCTGCTGATTAGCATCAGCTGGTCCTCCAATCCAGTCCTTTGTGCAGGGGTGTGTTCACAAGCAGTCTCCTCCTGCCTAAGGGGTGTAATAAAGCTCCTCGGCTCCCCCTGTTGGCAACCTGCAATACATCACTCAGTGCAAAGCAAATAATGGCACAGCAAAAACACACGTGCAGACCATTAGGCAAGAAGAGTTTGTGCCAATAACATGACATCCTTACTTTTTATCACCACATCATTGTTTAATTTGATCTAGCATGGCTGTGACTGCCTGTACAAAACAATAGCAAGAAAAGAAAGTACTGAATCCAGGTTGGCTTGTTTACAACTACGAATGTTGTATTCTTGCATTGCTATTCATCTGTAAAGCTGAATCAACTCCTATGAGATATGAATGTTTTTTCTGTATCCACAAACTATCAGAAGTAGATTTATTTTGACATATAGCATTCCTGCTAGAGTGTATTATTTTCCTACACAGGACTGTAAACAAGAGAACTCAACTGCAAAGATCTAGTTTGTCTTAAAAGCAAAGCACCAGCGCTTTGAGTCTCAAGACAAAATGTTTAGAGGCTGTCTCACAATGTAGCCCCACATCACACTGCATAACATGGCACATGCAGTCTGCCATGTTGATTTTCCTCCACGAATGCCAAGAACTAGACTAAAGCCTCAGACTGAAGTCCCTCAAGTTGCTGGCTAAGATGAGCCTTCCCCTTCCTCGGATGACTAACGTTTTAATGTCACACTGGTGTCCTGCACCTTACAGTGTGTGAGAAGTTGCACAGCTGTTGTATTGCTACACTGGACATTCCTGAATATCAGATAGATCTAGATTATGAAAAACTAGATCAAAAACTTGATTCATATATGGAATTCCGAAATGTTCTATAAAGAACTATTTGATTGGAATTTAGATTGTTCCTTAATAATGCAAAATTGTGGAACAATGTATGGTGCCATTTATTAATAATGGCAAAGGCTAATAAATTATATAATATATATATATTTGAAAAAATGAATATAACACAAAAAATAATAGCTTCATCATTATAGAGATTGTATTGTCATAGGCAAACTGTTGACTAGGAAGGCATCTCTTTGTTTGAATGTATGGCCAAGTCAATCTTCATACCATCTACAATATGTCTGACATATTGGTTCTCTTTGACCAAAAAGGGTTCTCCCTGGAAACAGAAAAAGGGCTCTCCTACAGGGACAGCTGAAGCACCGTTTTGGATATTGTTTTTCTGAAAGCATAGGCTGGGAATTAGTAAGAATTAACTAGCTTGTAAAATGGCTAATTAAAGTAGCCAGGCTTTTCCCAGTCTAACTAGCACTGTTGGTAAGGTATATAGCTAAATTATAAGCTACAGTTGTGCTCAAAAGTTTGCATACCCTTGGATAATTTGTAATATATGTACCATTTGTGAAGAAAACATACTGTAAGTGAGCAGACAAAACACATGTTGTTTTTTTCTCATGGGATTCACATTCAACAGTAGGTCATAACATAATGGCACAATCATAAAACAAAACATGGCAACAAAGAAAAAAATGAACTGACCCCTGTTGAAAAGTCTGCATACCCTTAGTTCTTAATACTGTGTATTGCCCCCTTTAGCATCAATGACAGCATGCTGTCTTTTGTAATAATTGTCTGTGAGGCCCCAAATTCTTGCAGGTGGTATAGCTGCCCATTCGTCTTAGTAAAATGCCTCCAGGTCATGCAAAGTCTTTGGTTGTCTTGCATGGACCGCATATTTGAGATCTCCCCAGAGTGGCTCGATGATATTAAGGTCAGGAGACTGTGATGGCCACTCCAGAACCTTCACCTTTTTCTGCTGTAACCACTGGAGGGTCAACTTGGCCTTGTACATAGGGTTATTGTTGTGCTGGAAAGTCCAAGAGCGTCCCATGCGCAGCTTTCATGCAGAAGAATGCAAATTGTCTGCCAGTATTTTCTGATTACATGCTGCACTCATCTTGCCATCAATTTTCACAAGATTCACCATGCTTTTCGAGCTCAAACACCCCCAAAACATCAGTGAGCCACCACTATGCTTCACAGTGGGGATGGTATTCTGTTCACTATAGGCTTTGTTGACCCCTCTCCAAACATAGTGCTTATGGTTGTGACCAATATCTGGCATATTGTAACCAGGCTTTTTTGTGGCATTGGCGCAGTAAAGGCTTCTTTCTGGCAACTCAACCATGCAGCTCATCTTTGTTCAAGTATTGTCGTATTGTGGTCCTTGAAACAACCACACCGTCTTTTTCCAGAGCAGCCTGTATTTCTCCTGAGGTTACCTGTGGGTTTTTCTTTGATCACTATCAGTTCATATGATCACTATCCTTAAATAAAAGGCATTTTTTTTTTGCATGATCAGTCATATTTTCAAAATCAATGCCAAGATTTCACAATTTCTGCCAGGGTATGCAAACTTATGAGCACAACTGTATATAACCTAACAGTGGTGCTTAAACTGTTATGCAACCTCACATTATACATCTAGATATGAGGGTCCTTCAGCTTTCCTGTTAGTGGAGCCTTTTTGAATTGTTATTATTATTTATTTTATTTGTAGGCAAAATATATAATGTTGTTTTTCAGTTCCCCTACAGGTTCAGGCAAAAACCCTTTTAGAGTGTAACTAATCATATTTTTGAATTAAATATTCAACTTTGCTTACAGTACCTTATGTAGTAGAAAAATAACATGCATATTACTAGGCTATTTCATCAACTGCAGCTTCCTCATGACCTGTGTATTGATGCTGAAATGACTCCTGGTTTTTGAATTATAAATTTAATTTACCAAATGGTGCTACATAGAATTAATTTTATCTTAGAGTTGCTTTTATTAAATACATTATATTCTCTTGCATCTTGCTAGCCTTGAGAAACACTTTTAAGTTGTATAGAACCCCAAAAAATATTTTCTGTAATAGTGTAGTCATTATAAATGCATTGTCCTCACAGGTTTTATTTATTCTGTTTATTAATATCGTTTTTTAAAACACTGTTGCCAAATTATTCATTTGTAATACAGTTTGGCTGATTAATAAACAAATCAGTCTCTTTGTGTCTGCAAAGAGGCAAATTATGTTCATTCTTATCGAACCAGCTGTACTGGAGCAATCATCTTTATTTGATATGTGCTTTACACATGCCCAAAAATTATGGATGTGTTAAGACAGGAAGACTGATTCTGATATTTTTTTTCATAAATTGAACATTTGCCCAATCAGCTTAGCTCTGAAAAGATCATTTGAAAAGGTCCAATGTAATTGGCCAAAATACCTATTATTGGAAAAAAAATATCTGGATTGCACCGCCTTCGTAAATGCAGCTTTACTTTTCTTAATAGACTGAACAGACCTCTCATGTCCTAGAGTGACCCCCGGCGCCACCCCGACGTCCAACCTCCATTTAATTTCCCACACGCCAAGGGTGCCTTCTATCTCATCTGTCTAATCTAGACCACCCCTTGGTAGTCTTTTCTTTGCCCTAGTTAATGCTCACACCTCCTCTTCCTCAGTCTGGGCTACAGTAGAGCCTAGCGGAGCAGACTGCTTCTAAAGATTTCTGATACTGACACAGTCAGTAGCCCGATTCAGGCAGTCGCTAGCTAGAAGACATTTCAATTTGCCTTAATCCGAATGCTTGGGGTTCATCAAGATTTCATGGAAGATGCAAACTATTAGCCCTGAGCCACACAAACGACCTTAAGGGACAGATTTGTACCCCTTTGAGAGTAAGCAAGCATTCGGAGTGGAATAACCTACAGTCACACAACCTACTGGATGTATCTCTCTAACAAACTATTTATAGTCCTTTCCCCCTTAGTGAAAGCAAAAAAATTCCTCTTCAGCCTGCATCTCTTTGAAGTGTAAGAGGATACTTGAGGTGGATTATTTATGGCCATGTAGATGGAGTTTAAATCCAGTTAAGTATCCACAAATGGTCTCCCAAGTACCCAACTGACAGGATGTTGAAGGGGGAGAACGAAAACCCTCGGCATCCATTTTGATCTATGGCATACATGCATGTGAGTTACTGCAAAGTCAGTAATTAGTAGGAGCACAGACGTCGAAAAGCCTGGCTTTGGCTCTCTGTCCCCTTTATTGACTTCATGTAGTCTGTACCTTAGCAGCATTTGATGCAGGGACATTGCTTGGCCATATGCTTGTTTTTTTTGATATGACACAGCAGCATTAGGGCTTGCACTTAAGATATGGTAATAGCATTGTATGTTTATCGCCACATACACAAATGCCAGAGCTCTGCATTGGAAAAATAGGTCATTTCCAGAGGTTCTTGAAGCTTCCATGGTGCTACTTTGCCCTCCAGTGGCCCAAACATGAGCTGCAAGCACAGATTTTATTTTTATGTCCTGTAGGCTGTTGACATTTCTAAGGCGCTGTGTTGTGAAATAATCCCTTCTCTTGCTTCAGTGGTCAAATGAAGTATGTTTGCAATCAGCACATACACTGAATTATAAACTGGTTGCTGATATAACCTGAATGTTGATGGGCTGATAGCTGTGGTACATGAGAACGTATACCACTGGTATGCCTTCACAGTATGTCTTACTGATCTAAGTGAGTTGGTAACCGTTTCAAAATGGCAATAAGACAGGGTCTCTGGGGTATGTGGTATTTTGCCAATTTACCACGGCTGAGTGCTGTGTCCAGCCACGCCACAATGCATTGTGCCTAAGAACAGCTCTCAGCCACGGTATAATGGCCATATATCACATCCCCTCGTGCCTTATTGCTTAAATAGAAATGGTGTGTATATTAGTAGTGTGGCCCCGAGGGACAATGTAGGAAAAAAGTAGTGAAATTCTTCATTCCATCTTCCACACATACCCAATACACAACTTACTGTTATTGCACAATAATTTTGACGTCATCTAGCTCACATTATATGCAGATAGTGGTAAACAATAGACAACATTTAACTCGCATATGTTTTACAACTCAAATAGTCAAGAGCAACTTATTTTGTAAGGTACATTACAAGGCACAAAAGATCACCCTATGATAGCACGAACATATTCACACCTGAAGATTAGCAATAAAAAATAATTAAGGTGTTTCTTTATTGTAGCAATTTCTCTAATATGATAACACCGATTGCTTATTTTACCCCATCTAATTGAGATGAGTTGATATTCGCCTCATGGATTTGAAAATATGCCAGAAGCTTGAGGTCCTAACTATGATTCCGTCAACTAATTACAGTCCAAAGCCCTGAGAAGCACCACAGGTCTCAGAAGGATTTGAATATTTGCACTAGAGTAGAGCTTGGCACATATTTAGTGTTTATCTTACATCCATCTAATTCACAAGTGCAGACAAAATGGGCTGTTCTGCATGGCACATGTGATGTTATACGTTTTTGTGTTTTTATTTAGCTACAGATGGTAATTTTCTGTTGAGGCAAAGGAAGGAACAAGTATATCTCTCTTGCTCCCTCCTCTCTTTCTTTCTCTCCCTAATATTTATATATATATATATATATATAATATTATATTTCTGTGTGACTCACTCCATCACATTTCAGTCCTTCAGTAGCCAGCCTTGAAACAGCAACATTGATTTGGACTAGTGTGTCTGTAATCTGTCCCCATTGCAATAATATACTAGCTGTCATAAGGATGAATGATCAGGCGATATGTAGATGTTTACACCAGTTACAGTATATAAATGGCCCTGGCAATATTTTTGTGTATTTTGTTCTAAAAGTTTAACATATTTCTAACACATTTCCCAGTCTATTAGCATATGATTGAAAGTATACTAGATTGACCATACTAGACTGTGTTTGTTGCCATTTAATAAACCATTTTGTTGCCATTTAATAAACCAAATAATAATGGAAAATCATATTCCATTTATATATTTGAAATGGGGTATTTCCATTAAAGGTAATGTCAGTCAAATTGCCTACCCACTGTTATCCTTCCAGTTGTTTCCTGTACAGAGGATTCCCCCGTATTCTAAGCAACACCCTTCAAGATATAAATATTCCAACATTTATTCTGAACCACAACATCTTAATCTTCGTGCTAGTCCCCTACAACCTACCAGTTCATATGAGATTTGCAATTTGATTGTGTTGTTTTTTCTTAAGTACCAAATCTAATCCGGGCTCAGTTTGAGACAATTAAGCTGTTTCAGACTGCCATTACCCACTGATGAGAGAGAGGGAGGAAATGATAGGTGTGAAATTCAAATGGCCAGGCTCCTCGTTAGACGAGGAAGACGGCAATCTTGTGCTTTGTGATTTACATAACATTACTCCACAGCTGCTAGGTCAGACATGGAGACAGACCTAGATGGGAATTAAGAATTGATCCCTGGAGACTACAGGTTTGAGCTGTATAATGTGCCGGAATGGAGAATCAGTGCATGTGTTAATACCGGGCTGAGTTGGAATTTCAGTTTGTTGTGCAACAGAGAGGAAAAGGAAATATTATACTTATGTTTTAATGTCTATAAATGTGATATAAAATGATGCCACTGTTGATATTTGAAATGCAGCCTTTTCAAAATAAATATAACAACCTATATGGTAAACATACTATGTGGAAAAATAATACATTGGCAAATGTTTTAACAAAATATATTTGCATATGTGTACAACCCTGTTTCCACAAACGTTGTGACGCTGCGTAAGATGTATATAAAAACAGTATGCATTGATGTGCAAATCATTAAAAACCTATATTTAATAGAAAATAGTATGAATACAACATATTGAAACTGAGACATTTTATTCTTTATGAAAAATATATGCCCACATTGAATTTGATGCCAGCAACACGTTTCAAAAAAGTTGAGACAGAAGCAACAGAAGACTGGAAAAGTTATGTAATACTAAACTAAACCTGATGGAATATCACGCAACTAATTAGGTCAGTTGGGTATTAAAAGATCATTCCAGAGAGGATGAGTCTTTCAGAAGTAAAGATGGGGAGGGGTTCACCACTCTGTGAAAGACTGTGCAGGCAAATAGTGCAACAATTTAAGAATAACGTTTCTTAACGGAAAATGCAAGTCAATCAAAATTTGAAATCATTTTTGGGAATTATGGACACCACGTCCTCCAAACTAAAGAGGAAAGGGACCATCCGGCTTCTTATCAGCGCACAGTTCAAAAGCCAGCATCCGTGATGGTATGGGGGGGCATTAGTGCACATTATTAATCCACCATTAATGCTGAACTATATATACAGGTTTTGGAGCAACATATGCTGCCATCCAGACAACGTCTTTTTCAGGGAAGGCCTTGCTTATTTCAGCAAGACAAACCACACTCTGCATGTATTACAACAGCATGGCTACGTATTAAAAGAGTCAGGATGCTAAACTGGCCTGCCTGCAGTCCAGACCTGTTACTCCATTAAAAAATGTTTTGACGCATCATGAAACGGAAAATACAACAAAGGAGTACCCCGAACTGTTGAGAAGCTGAAATCCTATATCAAGCAAGAATGGGAATACATTTCACCTTCAAAACCACAGCAATTGGTCTCCTCAGTTCCCAAACGCTTACAGAGTATTGTTAAAAGAAGATGTGATGCAACACAGTGGTAAACATGCGTCTGTCCTAACTTTTTTGAAACGTGTTGCTGGTATCAAATTCAAAATTGGGCATGTATTTTTCCAAAAACAATAACATTTCTCAGTTTCAACATTTGATATGTTGTCTTTGTGCTATTTTCAAATAAATATAGTGATAAATGATCTGTACTTACACCACTGACATTTTTTTGGCTTATGTGTTCAGTACATATTGTGTTTACCCATACACATGTACAAAAACATTTTATATTATAAAATGATTCACTTAAATATAATTATATTGAATATATTATATGGGCATTTTGCCAGCATGTTATAATAATAGTACAAAATGATACAGAGCAGATAATTTTTCGAGATTCACAAGATGACTGTTACACTGTGGATAATGCAAAAACAGAGATTAAGTGATAAAGTGCCACTGAATAAGAAGAATTAGGTAATTGTTAATGTTCAAGAACATCAACTTGATACCGGTCAAGCAGATTCCTTAAACACTCGGGTTCATTTCTCAGAAGCTGACCGCTCCCCTGTGAATGCAGTCACAGTGTCAGTAAAACAAATATACCTAATATAAAGAATAAGGCGTTCATTTTCATGTACACATTTTTATTTCATTTGGGGGAAAGCTGAAGATTTAAAGAACAACAGTGGCCACAGTCTTTCCAAAAGCAGTTCAGGCTCCAGACCAGAAGGATCCACTGCATGGAAAAAATGTGCTTGTTTTTCTACAGTCTAGCTAACAAGTTGTAGCTAATGTTCTATTGATGTACGAGAAACCCTCCCCTCACGGTGAGCAACATAACTGGCAACACTTCGCTTGGCAAACACAATTTTACATTACGTAAACTTGGTTTGGCAACTGATTTCAATATTTTATACAGATTTTATCCAATATCCAAAACAATTCTTAACATGATCAGTTACACTGCACATTTTGGTGGCAAGCTAAATGGAAAGCGCAGATGGACACAGAGTCAGATAGCCCATTTGATATATAAATCTGAAACATCAGGTCATCCTTTCCACTAACCACAAGGAAAGGAAACACAGTGGCTGGGCAGAGGAAGCCTTGGGAGCAGGATAAAACAGTTCTGGCATTCTGCAGCTTTCCAATAAAATACCTGATCACAAAGCAGTTTTGTGTTATAAAAATTAAAATATAAAAAAAATGTGTGTATGTGTGTATAAATATATATGTATATGTGTGTGTGTGTGTGTGTGTATATATATGTATGTGTGTATATGTGTATACTTGTGTGTTACTATTGCCCAATAGAATTTCATTAGCTTCTACTTGGCTCTGCCCTCCCACTGGAAATTACAACTTGTGAGCTACTTGGTTTTGTAAAATTGTAACAGTCCTTACTAAATACGATCATGACATGCAGGCCAAATACCAACTGTTTATGTCACATGCAAAAACACAAACATTTGAAGCCTGCGATTAAGTTGTCATTAACTGTTCTCAATTAAATATGTGTTTTAGACATGTATTTTTAACTCAATCCTATTAAAGATGTCATTTGCAATTAGCGTAGCCAGTTCAGACAGGAAAACTGAGTGGTCATTGGTCAGTGACGTTTCGGCTAACACCAGTGATCACTCCTATCACAGTATCAGATTTCATACTGACTATTTAATCGTCAGGTTACGTACTCTGATGCGCGCCTATCTTACTAGCATACATGTCTGAACCCATCCACCCTGCCTCCACCTGTGTGGTTTTGTGGTTGCTTTTCACAGGGGGATCAGTACTGCATACCTTGGTCATTGCCTATGAGGATTGCTATTAAGGATATTATGGTGTGATATCATTATTAGTAGTATTGTATACCTGATCATGTGTTGGCAGTAAGTTTCCCCAGAGGAGCAAAACCTAACGCCAAGACCTGTAAAATTATTGCTGTCCATGTTCGCAATATATGGTTAAACTAATACGTGGCAATTTCTTGCTGAACTATTCTTACCATACAATTAGGCCTAAGTGAAAGTTCCATTATCACCACCTCTGTTGTCTGTTGTATTCTGTAATTTTTACTTACTATGTTAATTATTTGTATAGTCGTCTTTATACTGTAGCACTGACTTTTACACACAACCTCCCCTACTACCCCTAAGAGCAACACTGGATGTAAAGAACAGACTGGCCCAAAACACAACTCACTGCTATTTTGAGAATCATATTAGGATGCCACTGAAATTACAAAGATAAACATATTTTTTATATTTGTCCTGTCAAAATTATCTGTAAAAAAGGTGCATATATTTTTGTTAGGTATCCCAGCAAGACTTAACTGCCTGCTGTTAATGGTGTTAAGATGCCAGAAAATAATATGTAACATGTAAAGTAAAATAATCCGTTTTTACAATTACTAACACTTTTTTGTAAAGTGCGTGCAGTTGGTGATTTAAATGAATTCTTATGAGGAGTTCTGGTTATAGTTGATCCATGAAATCAGCTACATCTATACATTTTAGTCATTTAGCAGATGTTCTTATTTAAAGCGACCTAATAAGCAATTAGGGTTCTCTCCATTTTGCTCACACACCCTGCTTCTACTGCTATTGTACTCTGTGTATTTGTGTGGAGCAAGCCAGTGGGAGAAGATCCTAAAGATTGCAGCTAGGCTATATTTTTTAGACTACATTATGTTGCAAACATTTAGCAGAGTCGAACAAGCCTATACTCTAACAATAGCTAGATATTCTGGTGAATATAAAAAAGTATAGTATACCAATGCACCAAAGTGTATTTAGATGATTACTTCAGCCTATGATTTTCTTTTTGTAAAAAGGTTATGTATGATCAAAGTAGCTAAACTTTTTAGTGCAGTTCCCTGTCTTGCTTTTTCTTTAAGTATACTTCTAGGTTAACCAGGATGTATGTTAGCAAAAAAATAAAAAAACTTAAGTCCCATGGCTCTCCCCTCTTATAAGAACTAGGTTATTTCTATTGGCTTTCTGTTTGTTTCTTCTACATTACATTTATCTACATGAGGAACCCTGTAATATTAAGATTTATTGCTGTCCAACATAGGCATGAAATAAAAAGGCATGCATGAATGTGTTTAATACAGTATATACCTGTAGTAATTTCTAGTACCAAAAATAAAAACCAAACTATGAACAAAGTTAATGTTGTTGTTTTTCATATCCAGATACCCCTGTCATGAAAGTTAGTATTTTGAATTGTTAGGGATTATCCTGTTCCAATTCTAAGCAACAACAGAAACAAAGAATTACCCAGCCATACACCCCAAATGACTTTCTGGAGGACAGAGTACTGGCTGCATCTAAAAAAGCCTTGATTCCCTAGCAGTTAAAATTATGGAGCATAGAAATATGTCAGACAATTATTGAATTAAATTGTTATCCAATAAAAACCTTCACAGCTTTAGACTTGTTTCAGCATAGTTCATAAAAGCCTAAGATTGCCCTCTTCTTCTCAGAAAGCTTCAGAAAAGAAGTTTAATAGGCACCCTGTTAATAAAAGCAACGATAATATAACTATTGGTCATTTAGCTCACAGTGTAAAAAGCTAAGTTTATTTGTTCAATTGTGTGTATTTCACTGTCTTCCAGCTGTAAGTACTGTCTGTTGGACACATTTCAAATTGATTATAGCATGGCAGCTAGCAGCAAAGTAAATGGGAGTTGGTTGCTGTGGGTGAAGTGAAGTGAGGTGACCTTATCATACAATGATAAACTAGAAATAGGAAACGGAAATCAAAATACAATCGCAGACAGACAGGCTGGATCAACATTTGCTGTTGCTGGATGGACTTTTGGAAAAATGAATTTGGTTGTTGAACTACTGCCTGGGGACTGTATTTCAATGCCCACACCAAAACCCTAATAGACAACCTGTATTTCTGCTTTAGTATGTAATGGTAGCATAAGGTCAAGATTAACCAATCCTAAATGAATGGAAAAGATAAGCACCACAAATCTCGAAAATATGGGGTGCCTATCTTTTCCATTCATTCTGGACTGTGACATATAGACCTGTGACATATTGCCCTATCTACAAAACAAATGGAACATGTTTTTCCTTGTTGAATTGATGTCCCCGATGACACCCTATACTTCATTGCTTGAATAATTTTTTCCTGTCTAGTTGACCGATTTTAACAATCTGAGATATGTATTGATTTCTTTGTTGCCCTCCTTGGGACTGAAAGATTTATCCAAACAGCCATTATCAGCTCAGACACTTTGTCATAGAAATCTCAGCTCAAACATTTCCGTCTTATGAGTTTACAGTGTTTTTCATCACTTCTCCAAAAAGCTTTCCCAATTTTGCATTGCCTTCCATAACAAAATTATAATAGTTGAAGCCTTCTGTACCACTGACATGTTAGAATGTTAATTATTTATCTTCATTTAATCAATTTCCCTGGAAATGAACAGATTTTGTTTTTAAATCAAACCTCATCTGCTCCTTCAAATAAGAAAGCCTCAAACAAGTCTGAGAAATAGGCCCTTAATCTATTTCCCCTTATCATGTATTGAAGTGTGGCAAGTTTTCTCTGTTGTACTTAATGCCTCATTGGTTCTGAATAACAATATAATTTCTTTTTAAGCCTATAAGACTCTTCTAAAAAGTAATGTACTTTATAGGGAATATGTTGCCATTTGATATGCAGGCTGAATAGGAATGCAAACATTTAAGAGATTCATGTGAAGGCATTGTGAGTGAGGATGTGAGTCTTTGGTCACCTGTGTAAAGACACAAGCCTAGCTAATCAAAGACAAGGTTACACATCATGAGCAGTATATTTAAGCTCTAATTGTTTGGCTCCCACATTCATAACAGTAACAACAACAAGCAGAAATACAATGTATATGTAATTAGGTGTTAATGGCACCTGATAAAACACACACACAGATATGCTCAGCCACCAAAAGCATTAATAAACTCATGGATGGCCACTTATAAGAGTTTCTAATGACAATCTATTAATGAGAAGACAGTTCTTTTACATATGGTTCATATACATTTCTAGGAGGGCCACACACAGCAACTCTCAGGGAACAAAATCTTTAATAAATTGGGGCCATACTCATTAACTTTTGTTATAACCACTGGATTAGATGACTGGTCTGAAATAGCTGGCTGCTGTCTTTCCTCATAGTACAACAAGGCAAAATTTGCCACTATGCTAGAAGCTTACCAGCTTAACAGGTAATTATAAAATTAATAGTATTAGCCAAGTCCACTGGCATGCTCTTATAGTGAAATTAATGTATCTGTACGAACAGGATAATTAGCTCTTATATCTGAAACTATTCACCACTTGTTTAACTTCGTATTCCCCATAGAGTAATCATTTTTACTTTGATAATCATTGTAGTATTGTCTTGACAGTTCTGTTTTCAGAAACTCAAAAATTATGATAATTTTTATTACACTAAATACATTTACAGAGATACAGTATATATTGTATATACTGGAATTTGTGGAATTTCTAACCTTCTTAATGCTTTTGAGCCATTCAGTTGTGTTGGGGTCAATGTTAAAATTTTTTGCCTCTGGCCCCTTGGGCCCAGTGGGTTTGAAACTTACTGGCTCCAAAAACATTTTTACTGTCCCATCTTCCAAAAGTTGTAATTTATCAGTGTTACAACATACACCGATCAGCCATAACATTATGACCACCTGACTAATATTGTGTAGGTCCCCCTTTTGCCGCCAAAACAGCCCAGACCCATCGAGGCATGGACTCCACTTGATCTCTGAAGGTGTGCTGTGGCATCTGGCACCAAGATGTTAGCAGCAGATCCTTCAAATCCTGTAAGTTACAAGGTGGGGCCTCCATGGATCGGACTTGTTTGTCCAGCACATCACACAGATGCTCGATTGGATCTCATTGATGCTCGATTGGATTAGATCTGGGGAATTTGGAGGCCAAGTCAACACCTTGAACTCGTGGTTGTGTTCCTCAAACCATTCCTGAACCATTTTTGCATTTAGTGCATCCTGGTGCCATGTGTTCTCCAGGTAAGTGACGCACATGCACCCGGCCATCCACGTGATGTAAAAAGAAACGTGATCCATCAGACCAGGCCACCTTCCTCCGTGGTCCAGTTCTGATGCTCACGTGCCCATTGTAGGCGCTTTCGGCAATGGACAGGGGTCAGCATGGGCACCCTGACTGGTCTGCGGCTATGCAGCCCCATACGCAACAAACTGCAATGCATTGTGTGTTCTGACACCTTTCTATCAGTACCAGCATTAACTTTTTCAGCAATTTGAGCTACAGTAGCTCGTCTGTTGGATCGGACCACACGGGCCAGCTTTCGCTCCCCACGTGCATCAATGAGCCTTGGCCGCCCATGACCCTGTCGCCGGTTCACCGCTTTTCCTTTCTTGGACCTCTTTTGATAGGTACTGAACACTGCAGACCTGGAACACCCCAGGTCTGCAGTTTTGAAGATGCTCTGACCCAGTCAACTAGCCATCACAATTTAGCCCTTGTCAAAGTCACTCAGATCCTTACACTTGCCCATTTTTCCTGCTTCTAACACATCAACTTTGAGGACAGAATGTTCACTTGCTGCCTAATATATCCCACCCACTGACAGGTGCCATGATTATCAGTGTTATTCACTTCACCTGTTAGTGGTCATAATGTTATGGCTGATCGGTGTATAACCAAATACTTTTGTTACTTAACATGTTTAATCCTTTATGAAATGCATTCTGGATATATAAAACAAAAATATTTTTATATTTCTTTCATCACATTTCTAATTATAAAAAGAATAAAAAGATAACAGTCGACAAAACATTTGATTTTTAAACAAAACACATTCATCCCTGGGGGAATAAGGCGACCGGCTGGACCATCTTAGTTACTAGGCGTGTGGTTGTTATAAGTCATGCAATCACCCAATGGGCATCTGCATTTAAATTCCAGGGTCAAGGTCCCTGAAGATGGATTGAAGATGGATTGTCAGTCACGCGTTTGGCTGTCATGCAGGCCAGGTGCTGTTCGCTATTGCCATGGCTGGTCAAGTACTGTAAGCCAAAGTTGTCAATGTCTTTGCAAAAAGTCCCACATTTGTCCGCTCGAGGCGGGTGCATCTGAGTTCCATCAAAGTCGAAACAGATAAACAATTTTTTGCACTGTGGTAAAAATTTTTGCTTTCGTCATCCTTCGCTGCCTTCTTCAATTGAGTGTCTCATGCAAGTTTTTAAATGTTTTATTGAAAAACAATACCAGACAGCCACGCGTCACATCACTGCTCAACTCTTGACTGGCCAACACAGCGCGAAGGGAGCTGCAAGATGGTTATTTGTGCGTGTGCCAGATTACGAAACAACTGGAGGATGTTTATAATGCGATTATTATTTTTTATTTTTTGCAGTGGCCCAATCGGGACAGTGACTTGCTAGTTTTATTAGTACCGACTTGACTTTTTACAGGCCCGGGGCCATCGTTATTGTTGAGCCCTGTGTGTTATGATATGGTTAGGGTGGGTATACAGAAGACCATCATTTTATCTGTACTGTAGTAGTCCATATTATGGCAATAACAGCTCAAATAAGAAAAGAGAAATGATTCTCTATCATTACTTTAAGACATGAAGGTCGGTCAAAGTTTAAAGGACTTTGAACGTTTCAACAAGAGCTGTCGCATAAATCATCAAACGATATGATGAAACTGGCTCTCATGAGGACTGCCACAGGAAAGGAAGACCCAGAGTTGCCTCTGTTACCAGTCAAAATCTTTGGACAGATCAGTCCAAATTTGAGTTTTTCAGTCTTTGTGAGACGCAGAGTTGGTGAAAGGATGATCTCTACATGTGTGGTTCCACAGTGAAGCATGAAGGAGTAGGTGTGATGGTGTGGGGGTCATCTGTCCATACCCAAAAGAGATGGTTTGGGATGAGTTGGACCACATTGTGAAGGAAAAGCAGCCAACAAGTGCTCAGCATGTGGGAACTCCTTCAAGACTATTGGAAAGCATTCCAGGTGACCAACTCTTGAAGCTGATTGAGAGAATGATAAGAGTTTGCCAAGCTGACATGAAGCCAAAGGGAGGCTACTTTGAAGAATCTAAAAGATTAATGTATTTTGATTTGTTTAACACTTTTTTGGATATAATCTTTCATATTTGTTATTTCATACAGTGAGGGAAAAAAATATTTGATCCCCTGCTGATTTTGTACGTTTGTCCACTGACAAAGAAATGATCAGTCTATAATTGTAATGGTAGGTTTATTTGAACAGTGAGAGACAGAATAACAACAAAAAAATCCAGAAAAAGCATGTCAAAAATGTTATAAATTGATTTGCATTTTAATGAGTGAAATAAGTATTCAACCCCTCTGCAAAACATGACTTTGTACTTGGTGGCAAAACCCTTGTTGGCAATCACAGAGGTCAGACATTTCTTGTAGTTGGCCACCAGGTTTGCACACATCTCAGGAGGGATTTTGTCCCACTCCTCTTTGCAGATCTTGTCCAAGTCATTAAGGTTTCGAGGCTGACGTTTGGCAACTCGAACCTTCAGCTCCCTCCACAGATTTTGTATGGGATTAAGGTCTGGAGACTGGCTAGGCCACTCCAGGACCTTAATGTGCTTCTTCTTGAGCCACTCCTTTGTTGCCTTGGCCATGTGTTTTTGGTCATTGTCATGCTGGAATACCCATCTACGACCCATTTACAATGTCCTGGCTAAGGGAAGGAGTTTCTCACACAAGATTTGATGGTACATGGCCCCGTCCATCGTCCCCTTGATGCGGTGAAGTTGTCCTGTCCCCTTAGCAGAAAAACAACACCCAAAGCATAATGTTTCCACCTCCATGTTTGACGGTGGGGATGGTGTTCTTGGGGTCATAGGCAGCATTCTTCCTCCTCCAAACACGGCGAGTTGAGTTGATGCCAAAGAGCTCGATTTTGGTCTCATCTGACCATAACACTTTCACCCAGTTCTCCTTTGAATCATTCAGATGTTCATTGGCAAACTTCAGACAGGCCTGTACATGTGCTTTCTTGAGCAGGGGGACCTTGCGGGTGCTGCAGGATTTCAGTCCTTCACGGCATAGTGTGTTACCAATTGTTTTCTTGGTGACTATGGTCCCAGCTGCCTTGAGATCATTGACAAGATCCTCCCGTGTAGTTCTGGGCTGATTCCTCACCGTTCTCATGATCATTGCAACTCCACGAGGTGAGATCTTGCATGGAGCCCCAGACCGAGGGAGATTGACAGTTATTTTGTGTTTCTTCCATTTGCGAATAATCACACCAACTGTTGTCACCTTCTCACCAAGCTGCTTGGCAATGGTCTTGTAGCCCATTCCAGCCTTGTGTAGGTCTACAATCTTGTCCCTGACATCCTTGGTCAGCTCTTTGGTCTTGGCCATGGTGGAGAGTTTGGAATCTGATTGATTGATTGCTTCCGTGGACAGGTGTCTTTTATACAGGTAACAAGCTGAGATTAGGAGCACTCCCTTTAAGAGTCTCTCACTGTTCAAATAAACCTACCATTGAAATTATAGACTGATCATTTCTTTGTCAGTGGGCAAACGTACAAAATCAGCAGGGGATCAAATAATTTTTTCCCCTCACTCTAGCTAAGATGTCTTCACTATTATTCTACAACCCTGTTTCTAAAAAGGTTGGAACGCTGTGTAAAATGGAAATAAAAACAGAATGCAAAGATGTGTAAATCATTGAAACCCTATATTCAATAGAAAATAGTACAAAAACAACATATGTTGAAACAGTATTTATTGTCCATTGAAAAATCTATGCCCACTTTGAATTTGATGCCAGCAACACATTTCAAAAAAGCTGGGGCAGTGGCAACAAAAGAGAGGAAAAGTTGTGTAACACAAAAAAAGAACCTGGTGGAACATCTCATAACAAATTAGGTTAGTAGGCAACAGGTCAGCAACGTGAATGGGTATAAAAAGAGCATCCCAGACAAGATGAGTCTTTCAGAAGTAAAGAAGTAAATCTACGATACATAATATAATTTAAAGATTCAGAGAATCTGGAGAAATCTCTGTATGCAAGGGATCAAGCCGAAAACTAATATTGGATGGCTGTGATCTTCAGGACCTCAGGCGACATTGCACACAGTTCTGTAGTGGAAATCACTGCATGGGCTCAGGAACACTTCTGAAAACCATTGTTTGTGAACACAGTTTGTTGCTGAATCCACAAATGCAAGTTAAAACTCTACCATGCAAAGAAGAAACCAGATATAAACAAGATCCAGAAACGCTGCCACATTCTCTGGGCCCAAGCTCATTTAAGATGGACTGAGGCAAAGTGCAAAACTGTGGTCTGACAAATCAAAATATTTTTGGGAAAAATGTGCGCCGCATCCTCCGGTTTATAAACAAAAGGGACCATCTGACATGTTAAACAATATGTACAGGATTTGGAGCAGCATATACTGCCATCCAGATTATGTCTTTTTCAGGGAAGACCTTGCTTATTTCAGCAAGACAATGCCAAACCACATTCTGCACATATTACAATTGCAGCATGGTTCTGTAGTTAAAAGGTGCTAAACTGGCCTGCCTGTAGTCCAGACCTGGCACCCATTGAAAACATTTGGCTTGTTATGAAACAAAAAATACAACAAAGGAGACCCCAAACTGTCGATCAACTGAAATCCTATATCAAGCAAGAATGGGAAAACATTTTACTTTCAAAACTACAACATTTTGGTCTCCTCAGTTCTCAAACGCTTACAGAGGGTTGTTAAGGAGATGCATACATAATATTAAACAGGCCTCTGTCCCAGGTTTAAATGTTTTTAAACCTGTTGCTGGCATTAAATTCAAAATGAGTATATATTTTTCCAAAAACAATAACATTATGTTGTCTTTGCATTGCCGGTTCTAGCCTTTTGGGGGCCCTAAGCAAAATTTGATTGGGGGCCCCGTCTCTCCTATCGGTCGAGGGCTCCCTCACAGTCGGAGGCCCCCTAGCAGTCGGGGCCATAAGCCCCGTGTCGTTGTACTATTTTCAATTAATTATAGGGATTAAATTATTTGCACATCATTGCATTCTGTTTTTATTTGTATTTTACCCAGCGTCCCAACTTTTTTGGAAACAGGGTTGTTCAATGTAGAACATAGTAAAATAAAATACCCTTGAATGAGTAGGTGTCCAAACTTTTGACTGGTACGGTATATTATTTTTACAATCACTAGAGGGAAAATGTTCTCCATCGTATTAAAAAAAATAAGCTGTATTTGTTTCTCATCTGGCCACGGAACATTTTTCCTATCAAAGTTCCAATGATGTTAAACTCACTAACGTTTATTTCTGAATGAGAGTAGAGACTTTCTTCTGCTTCTTGCCATGGAAGTTGTGTCTAATTGTAGTTTTGGAGACTTGGTGACACCGAGACTCAACAAACTTCTGCCATTCTCCAACTGTCATCCTTACTCCTTGGTGTCCATGGGAAAAATAAAAATGGAATCTCTTTTAGATAAACCACAGCTTCAGTTAATTTAAACTTCTTCATGATTAAGGCAATACTTAAGATG
The DNA here is from genome assembly GCA_016801175.1 of Esox masquinongy. Taxonomy (NCBI): domain Eukaryota; kingdom Metazoa; phylum Chordata; class Actinopteri; order Esociformes; family Esocidae; genus Esox; species Esox masquinongy. Next base: position 137,694 of record JACXGI010000107.1, read on the forward strand.
GGTATTTTCAGATGAGTAGAATTGTTTTGTAAGTGACATTGCCTACTTTCTTCGGTCAACAACTTTCTCTCTTTTGTCTCATTTTTGGCCCCAGCATAATGGCTAACTTTAGCAGGTTGGTCTGTTTGACATTCTAGCAGTTAGCCTTTACAGACCAATCATATAAACCAATGTGTTTTGTCAACTGTATAATGTATGGTCAACAGTTAAGGTCAGAGAGAACAATGAGAGATCATTATCACAGAAATCATTATTATAGAGAGATCAAATATCTCACACTCTCCACCAACAGGGGGAGGTGGACTAATTCACTGTAATACTGACACGAGGTGCAGGGCAGGAGTGGGAAGTCATTCCTTTTATTAGTTCCGGACAAAAACAACATAAGGAGAGTTACACCGCGAACTGAACCTCAAAACTCAAACAATGAAGCACAAACACAAAAGACCAAAAGGACAACTTAAATAGGGTCCCCAGTCAGAGACACCTCTGCAGTCAGGCCCTGACTGTGGCCCCCAGGCACATAGAGATGCCTAGAGGCACTCCAGCCAGGACCTGACACCCAGCTGATGGGTTTCAATATTTCTTTCCTGAAAAGGGAGAGAAATTGCAATGTCTGCAATATTCTGAGAAGCTAGAACACATAAATAGGCAATATGAATTAATTTGTTTTGAATGGCAAATGTAATATAGATTCTCACAAACGACTAAATGTAAATTTGAACCTACCTGTATTTAATCTTTTAACATAGACATGTTTCCTTTCTGTTTCCATATTATCCCAGCAGATGTCAGTGTTACTCAAGGTAAATTAAATAGTAGATTTTGCTACAACTTTGACAGAATACAATGCCCTTTTGGTTCAGTGGTTCACAACAGGAATGGCCTATTTTAACCCATTTTCAATAGCTTTTCTTTGCTTTCATATATTGCAACTATCTAGTTAATAATTTTAAGGTAGCTAGACATGAGCATACAATAGTCATATAACCTCTGATGGCCGGTTGCTGCAGCACAGAGAGAAAACTGTTAGTTTTGGGGAATTTAATGGTCATGATTTCACAAAGTCAATCTCAACAAGTCACCTTAAAACTTTTAAATAAATACAGCTGAAGAAGTTAATAAAATCTTGGAGTCACCAAATCTCCAAAACATTAATTATATGTAACCTCCAAGCCAACAAGCTATTTGGAAATGGCTGTTTATTATTCTGCTTTGGTTGGGATGAGCAACATAGATTTACGCAATCATTTATTAGTTGGAAAATGTTAACAACCTCAAGAAAAAATATTAAATTATTACACACAATGGCAGAAAGCACAGAGGATTCCTAACAACTGCTGTATCAATAACAAAGTAAAGTTTTTTTAAAAAAAAAACTTTGTTAGTTGATCCTTTGAAACACGTTTTGGAAAGATTCAAGATCCTAATTATACTTTAGATTTTTATGGAATTGAGGAGTTCATGTTTATTTTTTATGATGAGCAGATTCTTTTGGAATGAAATACAGAACTTTATTACAGACTAAACAGGATATGTTTAATTAATCTGAATTCATATAATCATCTATTTAAGAAACAATAATGATGAAGAGTTAATACAGTCAATTGATAATTATATTATTTTCAGACGTATTTTCAGTATGGACTATGGCGGTCCAACAGTGATTCTGTTACGGCCTAGAGAGTTTTAAAAATCCACTGACCTGTAAAGAAATGCCCTGAACCTGGAGTAAGGTTCATCACTAGGCAAAAAGATCTATCAAATAATCTCAAGCTGCATTCGTGAGGCCTACATTTCTGCTGCCTGGGTGTAGACCAGCCTCTCCTAAAAAAGTACATCAACGTTTTTATTAATATTGTGACTTACTAATACTGTACATTAAGTAGAAATAAAATGCATAATGCCACCTTCCTGTAAATACACAACATTTATAGTGGTCAGGGAAACAATTGACAACATTTTTTGTCAGAGCAGAATTCTTTCATCTGAAACTGTACCTACAGAGGCACCACTTTTTTATTGTCTGAAAGGTTACCAGTTGCCATGTTACCGTAGCAGTGAGTTATGCCTGAAGATTTATAATATTAGATACCCTGTATATCCTTCAATGTAAATGCTCTGGTTCAAAACTTTTTAAAAATTTTATAATTTAGTTTAACAAATATAGCACTACTTCAACTGAAATGAGAACCAAAAGACAATTAAAACATATATTATTAATTGATATGGCTGTTTTGAATTATTTGTTAAAAATGATTAAAAGAAAGAAAAGAGAATTCAATGTCCAACCCCAAATAAGATCCTTTTACCTCATTGTAATTGTCTGTAAATTGTGAAACAACATAATACGTCTCCAGCTTTCAACCAGAATCAAATGTTGACTGACACCTCTGTGCAGTCATCATTTCAGTGTCCTGAGAATGAGGTATTTTTCCCCACAACCTGATTAAGTAGTGTTTTCAACAACCTCAGGAAGAAGTCTTTTCAACAACCAGAGAAAGATGTTTTTTTAACATCCTGAAAAATACATCTTTTCAACTTCCACTTTCAACATCTTTTCACAACATTTTGCTGGGTGGGTAACTTCTAATCTATTGTGGTGAAATTATAATTTTGTGTTTTGGTCAGAACAGAAATATTTGCCTTTTAGAAGTTTACGTCACATGTCAGTAAGTATTACCTACTCAATGAAGGAGCTATCAGTCAGTGCTAAGAATAAAAATATATACTGTAGAAAACTATCACAATGCGACTAGACTGCTCCATTTTAACATTTGTAAATGCAGGTACAGTAAGCATAAGGCCTGTGTTCAGAATGTCATACTATCTGAGATTTTCGTATGAAGATAGTACAAGGTGTAAACGTGATCTCTGTGAAAGGTGATCGTCTCTTGTTTGTGCCTAATGTATGAGATGTTACTCCAATATGATGCAATAATGTAAGATGAAACCAATTGTCGTTTTTAGGCTTTGACAGGCAAATACTGGGACAATAATGAAGAAATGCATAATGTTATGCTTATGTACAGAATGATGTCATAACATAATGACATCATAACAACGAGTTGGTTAAGATCTGGTTGACATGATGTAATTGCATTAGTGATCATAGCAGGATCTGGCTATACCAAGACAACTGTGACAAAGCAGTGCCCAAGAGTCTGATTAGATTTTCGGTTCTTCATGAATGCAATAATCAAAGGCTGCAGACTCCATATTCTCTACCAAGTATGTTTCAAGAAGTGGATATTCCTCTTTTCTAGCGAAGCAATCAGAGGCAAATTGTAATTTATACCATAATTACTGCTGATTGCAGCCTGTGTTCGATTAATTTATAATTACCAAGACATTTGCTGTTCGAAGTCAGAAGAGTGACATTTTTAAAATTCATGTTTTATTTGAAAGCAATTATTTTATTGAAGTAAATGCTTAACATCGTTAAACAGGCTGTAAACATTTACCAGCCAGTCTAATTGTTACCACAGATCAATTCAATGAATTATCTAATTCTGTATGAGCTTTTTGCATTTTACTTCTCAAAATACTGCAATTAAAAACAAATGCATTTTCACCAAACTCATTCATACTCCCAGCAATCACATCACTTGGTTACTGTTGTCAAGTCTTGTAGTCATTTAGTGAATCAAATTGATTGCTATCCTTTTCTAAACATTCAAATGTATATACCAAACTTGTTACAACAGTACCAAACAGAAATAGAAAGAGGGATGTTACACTTAATTTGTCACTTTCAATTAAAACAAAAAATTGAAAAACACAGCTAATGATGATAGATGTGAAAAATGTAATCTAACCTAGCTCATAAAACAAATAAATAATATTCATATTTTTTTTAGAAAAATGAATATGCTAAATCCTAAAATGTTTATATAAATATTTCCTGTAGTTTTAGCATGAATCCCAATTTTATTAGCCTACCTCAAAACATTGTACTATGAGCAACTAGTTGAACAGCCTGGCAGCAATATTCCCAACATTTACTGTGAACTGCGATGGTTATCAAGATGGCATACAACTGTCTTTTAAAAAAAGTTTGTATATATCTATCTGATTTAATGTTAGGGGCACTTCTCCAAACACTTTAACTTCTCCTTCCTTTTATATTGACATAGAGAAACCCATGGATGTAGTGTTCCTAGAACGTTAATTTACTAACAACCAAATAAAAACAACAGGGGAACATAACATAAAAGATCTGAAATTCACCTAACAATGTATTTTAGTAGGTTATCTGAACAAAACAATGTGATTCTACCTTCAAAATTCTAATATCAAAATTGCAACATTCTCAAAAGAACTAGCAGACTAACAATTAAAGACACTACAACTCACATTTTGTGATGAGTTGCCTAAGCACATGGTAACATTCGATTATGATCACTGATCTAACTAAGGAATGTGGTTCATCTGCTCATTAATAGGCTTGAAAAACATGACAGCTTTATCACAAATTCACAATGAACCGCTTCATTTAAGCAGACGTTTTAGAATAGTCAATTTAGTGTTTATTTACTTTATTAGTGTAATTTGCTAAATATCTAACAAAAGCCTGCCAGTGCCCGTGCCCATTGAGGTTAACAGGTTTACAAACACAGGCCAAGTTAAAACATACATATGAACCTGGAACCCTTACTATGCGTAGTTGGCCTTGAAAGATCGTCCATAATATTCTATGAGAGTCAAAATAATGTTTTATCTTATGAGTATACCAAATCAATCTCAGTAGACCTCCAAGATGGATTTGTGTCGAGGCACAGATAATAGGGAAAGGTTATAAAACAAACATGTTCATGAAATGCTTATTAAATGTGTAATGAAAGCATTATTTATATGTCAAAGTAAATTGTTACCATGTGAATCAGAGTGACATGAAACTAAACTTTTATTCAACAAACGAACTGAAGGGAAAAGGGTTATAGTATTCCATTGGACAGATACAGTACTTATGTAAATTTTGGCGAATTCTGGTCCTGAAAAGAGTAAAAAGTAAAACTCACACGCACAGCTAGCACCTGCATGTCAATATTTTCTCTCCCTCTCTGAAAAAAGCACATAATAATAATGCAAATACTTATATTAAGATTACTTCTGTGACATAGATGTCAATTTCATATCGTTTAATTCTAGAGTAAAAATAAGGGTGTATCATTCACATGTTAATGCACTGAATGAGTTAGTTGTTGGAATGTGTGTTGTGATAAAGTGAAACTCTGATCATAACTAAAATATAAACTCAACATGCAGCCATTTCAATGTTGTTGTTAGGTGGATGGATAATCCTGGCAAAAGACAAATGCTCAGCAAAAGGGACATACACATATTTGGCCACAAAAGTTTAAAGAAATAAAAAGGAGGGATTTAATATCTGGTTATTATTTTCTCAAGATATCCCTTGTACAACAACGGCATTGCGCATTGTTGTGGATGTGAGTGAAAACAGGCTATTCATGTTTTGAATCTTTTTTTGCAGATAAGAAATGTTGAAATGGCTCAGGTGGTCATGTGCCCTTATTTCTGCATGACTTTGCCTGAAGTGTCATGTGTCCCTGAGAAGATATGTACTGTTAGTCACATGCACAATTGTTACCCTGAAAGCATTGTGTGTACGTGGCTAGACTGTGTGCATATGCAGCTGGCAATTGTCTGGGTGTGTATGTGGGGAGGGGGTGCGTGCTGCTGAAAGTGTGTGTGTGTGTGTGTGTGTGTGTGTGTGTGTGTGTGTGTGTGTTCTCATCTGAATTCTTATGCGTAATGAACATTTTGATTCCAGCACCTATGGATTCATATTATATTAGAGGCTGAAGGACAAAGCAAGGCACACTGCATTGCTAATGTCCCATACATTCTATGCACAACATTCTTTCCCAGTCATCCCTGCAATGTCAAAGGCTAGAGGACTGGGACCAAAACTCTGGAGTGAGTGCCAGGCCCACTAGCTTATTGCCTAGTCCCTTTTACCACAGTGTACACCCTGTGCCCTTCAAAAGGACCTCACTATGTTGACCTTGGTCATTTGCTGCTGGTGTGAGAAACCACAAGGAAGATACAAAGCTCTTAGATTTTCAGCTATTTAAATCCCCCAAATAGATTTATTTTAGCTAGTGTATTTTTGTAATACATTTAGTTGGAAGACCCTCCATAATAAAAAATAAAACATGTTTCTAGATTTTTGGATAATGCATTAGGTGCATTAACATGGGCTTGGTTATAGGACCATACTGCAGGTTGCTAGGTAGCTGAAAGAACGGGCAGGTGATGAGATGGCATGAGTTGGCATTATAGACTGAAAAGCCACTACGCCTGAAAGTTAATTGATACATTCTTCCTCCCCCTCCCTCTCTATTTTTATCACTCTCGTTTACCTCTCCCTCCCTCTCTCTTTAGGGACTCATTTTTTATGACATGGGATATCCGGAGGATGCCCCCCGAAAATATGAAAATTGTTGACTCTTCCCCAAGCAAAATATATTTTCACATCACCCTCCCCTAGCCTTTGGAAAATAAACATGACCCTCCCCATTTGAAATGCAGATTAATAAGTAGATTGAGCGCATTTGGTCTCAAAGACAAACTCTTCTGCTCAACAATTTGCACTATGTTATATTCAACCATATAGCCTAGATTAGCTATATATTAAAAACGCAGAAAGTATTCTACCTTAAAGATTTCATTGTGCCTGAAAATCTGCGCTGTTTTTACTTTTCCGAACGTCTGTGAAAATATGAATATTGTAACAACTACGCCACCAACTGACACACACAGCCTAATACGCACAATGCTGCACTAACTGCATGTCCTCATTGCAGGTATCAGAGAGAGCACTAGTTTCTATTATTATTTATTGTTGCGTTTTTTTTTTTTTAAATCACTGTCGTAGGCCCAGTCCGACTACAATATCAAAATTTAAGGCCCAGCCCGGTCGTGATCGGGTTCAGGCTGAGAATGAAATACCTACCTGACTTTTTGGATCAAGGCTCAAATAGGGATTTTGAAGTTCAATGGAGAGATGCTCATATTTTTATTTGATGTAAAATGTGTTTGTCAAAATCTATTTGCTGGCCAGAAAAGCGCAGTTATTGACACAATTATAGGTCAATAATAATTTGTATGTACTTTGGATCAAGTTTGAGATGTTTAAGTGAGGGTTGGAGTTCTTTTAATAACCATAAAAAACATAGATTGAATCATATTCATGATTACATTTGCAAATATATATGCCATAATGAACAGTATTATGAACAGCACAAACAGTATATTAGCCTATCTTCTGTCTTCAAATCTGACTGTAGAAAGGAAGAACAGACCAAGCTGTGTCCCTGATAATCATCTCTATTATTAAAACAGGAATGCCATAATCGGGGTTCAGCATACAGGCCTGAAACCATTCCCTTCTACATGACGTTGGAAAAATGAGGAAAACAACTCCTAGGCAAACTGATGTTTGGCTACTCCTCAAACACACGATTCGTTCAACTCAGTTTTTCCCCAATGGAACATCTCTCTTTGACTTTTTAAGTCCATCAAGAACATCTACAGAAAACAGACTGCACAGAAACTCTCAAATTCTTGAGTAGAGAACTCCGTTCATGATTGCGTCCCCTCCGTAATTCTGTGATGCCATGAAGGTTGTTTTTTTAGCTTTTCCAAGCCTTTTTTCCACAATATATTGCGCTATATCCAAGATCTGGATACTCCATGCACAAAGAGAGACTGATCGAATAGCCAATAGAAAGGTGATAAAGAAATACGGTATATTCTGCCAGTCAACACTTAAATTCCAAAAGTCTGACAGATATAGTAGGCTCCTGAAATGTAATAAATTATAAAATTAAATGATCATCCCTTGGACTTAATAAAAAAAAAGTAAGCCCTCCCCAAGACTGAAATTAGAAAAGCATGGCCCTCCCCCATTTCCCTCCGGGTCTCATCACGTTAAATTCCCATCTCTCCCTTAGAGAACATTATCAAAGACAGAACTTGTGATCTCACCTGCACAAAGAGAGGGATATTTCTCAAGTTGTGATATGGTTCCCTTTGGTGAGGGACTTGCACTATGTAGAAAAATGAACAGATACATTAGGAGGAGCTTTAGATCAATGAAAGGAGGTTTGTGTAATGCTCCCAGCAGCTGATGGTTGACCAATCTCGGTAAGGTTGTCATTCTATGTACGTGGCAAAGTTGATAAGGAAATAGTCAAGAAATCTCATCACACAATGATATACAGTGTGGTTTCACATCTCCCCAGAAAATATATCTCAACATTTCCTTTGCTTTCTACCCAACCAGTACCCATCTCACTTCTCGTCTTTACATGAGTATAAGTATGAGTATAACTACAAAAGCTGTATCTTTAAAAAACACATTGTTTGCTAACCACAGAACCACATGCGAGAGTGCTGCTTCTCTCATGACGGCAAATTGCCCTCCCTTCAGCTTCAGAGCCTTGCATAAATAACACAAATCAGGTCTAGCTAAAATACACAAAAATGCAAAAAATATGCAGTGTATATTTGTATATTGTCACACAAATAGGTCTCACTTTACAAAACATTACAAAATTTACAAAACATTACTTTTTTTTATGTTTATGTGCGAATTGTATGTGAGTCTATCGATATTTGGGGAGTTGTTCCCAATCTTCTCTACAGAACCTCTCAAGCACTGTCAGGCTGTCAGGTTGGATCGGGAACATCGCATCACAGCCATTTTCAGGTGTCTCCAGAGATGTTAGGCCTCTGGCTGGCTCAAGGACATTCACAGACTTGTCCCGAAGCTACTCCTGTGTTGTCTTGGCTGCCTGCTTAGGGTCATTGTCCTGTTGGATGTTGAGCCTTCGCCCTAGTCTGAGGTTCTGCGTACAGATGCAAGATTCATCATGCATCTGTCTGTGCTTTGCTCCGTTCATCTTTCCCTCAGTCCAGACTAGTCTCCCAGTCCCTACCGCTGAAAAACACCCAAATAATATTTGATCCAGATTACTGTGCAACATTACTTGTTTCATGACAACGTTATATTGCCCATAATCTGCTGACAATTGAAGTTGACCAGCAAAACATGTTCTAACCTATAGCTAAGAGAAGAATATGATTTAAAGATAAGTCAGTTCAATGTTATTTTTGCAATGCTCCCATTTTCATGTTGACTCAACTAAGCAAAAAAATAATTGTATAGCCTAAGCCTAACGTAAAATTATTGTTACACTTTAGGCCTACCATCTAACAGCACCCATTGATACATACTGATATGTCAAACCGCTTCATTCACCCAGGACCCGGCTCTGCACAATGAGCGAATGTGCCTTTTCTGCCCATGAACCATGACTTTGGAACCCAATTCCTGACAATCTCAAGGCTGCTCAGACTGTCAGGTTTTTAAAGCTGGCCTTAAGACAAATCTTTATCGGCTGGCTGGTCTACCATTCCTACCAAGTAAGCTTTGTCTTTTTGTTATAATATGGTTATATTTATTTGTCTATAATATTTCAGAATTATAATTTCTAATACATTTTATGCACTTAGAGATTATTTTGTTGTAATGAAAAAGCATTTTTATAAATATAATACATTTCCTATGTAAAAGTGGAATAAACAAACTTTTATTGCTTTAAAGATTGAGAACAATGTTAGGTTAGCTAGCTAGCTAATCATAATCACAATCAATCAATCAAATTTATTTTATAAAGCCCTTTTTACATCAGCAGTTTTCACAGAGTGCTTTTACAGATACCCAGCCTATGTAGCTAGTGTAATGTCCGCCTCCAGCTCAGGTCTTCGACCTAGCTCCCAATCCCATTAAAACCTCACTCTCCCAATCACCTGAACGCACCTCCCAATCCATGAATGCACCTCACTCTCCCAATCACCTGAACGCACCTCATTCCTTAGATCGCAATCATCAGTAATTCTAGTCACTTGTTTACTCACCTGCGTCTCATACGCCCCACTATTTAGTTCTGTTCAGTTCACCTTCTCATTTGTGAGGTGTTGTTTGTTTCGTGACGACTCTACTAAGCCTGTTTGAAGTACCGACTTACCTAGATTCCGTTTATAGCCTTCTCTCTGTCTGTGCCTTTGCATTCTCGTCCTGTGTTTCCCGTGTATGACCACCTGCCTGTGTCCCGACCAAGACTTCAGCCTTCTCTTGTGGAGTATTCTCTAATAAAGCCTGCTGCACTCTGCGCTTGAATCCTGACCTTCCTCTCCTGAGTATTCATTACAGCTAGCACCTTGTCCAGTTTGGGAGGATTTCCTGGTAAGGTCCCCTCAATACCTAAAATCAACAACACATGAAACTAACTGCACAATAGGTAATACAAACTAATGATGTATCTGTACATGTTTATCTCACTCCATGTTTAGCTCACTTGATAGCTAGCTAAGTTCTAGACAGCGCCCCTTTAACTTGAAAAGAAAGGATTGTCCATAATTTAAGTTACAATTTATGGGGAATTACAATGCACCCTTCTAATTTCCTTACTATGAATATTATGGGTTCCCACAAAAACAGAAATTAAGGCATTTTTGAAAGATCAAAATGTGACTTTTCAAATGAATGCACCATTTAAAGGATTACATTTTTGTATTTTAGCACCTATTAATTCACATTAAAGTATTTGTCATGATTTCAGGGCAGTTTAAGGCAACATTCATGATGTTTCATAGTGAGAAGAAGTTATTATTGTTATCAAGTTTTTATTGGAAACATAAATAACACTGTACTGACAAAAGAGCATAATACCCCCATTTCCTCAACCACCCTTCCCACTACCACCCTGCCCACTAACCCCCCCAACACATGGATACCTCTAATAAACTACTATGTTGCAGCAAGTCAAATAAATAAGGCAAAACAGGACAAATGAAACTAAAGAATAAGTAAGTTTGACATTAGATCATTGCAGCATGCATGCAAATAATCAGGGAGAAAGTTATTCTGACTACTTAGAAACGCTGGTTGCATACAGTACATGTGCTAGGCTAGTGGTGAGAGACAGATACAGCTCCGGAAAAAATGAAGAGACCACTGCACCTTTTTCTTTCCTTTCCAAAAAAGTTGAAAAGGAAAGTTTTGAGTGAGGAACAGAAATGTTCAATTTGCAGTGATTTCCTAATTTTAACCCTTCTGTTCCTCACTCAAAACCTTCCTTTTCGACTTTTTTGGAAAGGAAAGAAAAAGTTGCAGTGGTCTCTTAATTTTTTCCAGAGCTGTATATGAGTAGCTTTCAAGCTAGGGAGATGGATATACAGTATAGCTTGCCTGTTGAGAAATATGGCCAACAGTTTGCCTTTTAGGTCCATATCAGTCCATATCCATTTCTGCAGATGTTTATCCCAATTTCTCTGAAACTGGCAGTGCTACTAATCATAACATATCATGTAAAGTAAGCAAGCAGTTGCAAATAAATAGTAAAGAAAACTATTTTCTTTTAAAGGAATATCACATATTTTCCAGTGCAAAACATGATAATTTAAATTCATTGGCCGCAGTTAAATAAGAAATAAATCAAATTGAATTTTAACATTATTTTGTCAGTTTTACTTAAAGCTCAATTGCTTAGACAGTTTCCCCATTTGCACCAATTGGGTTTAGAAATAAGTGGGGAATGAGGTGAGCTTTCCTCTTATTTAAAGAATGTTGGGTGTCCAGAAAAGCTCTGTAAAGTCAAATACATCCCTATTATTAATAGTAGTAGTAATAATACTGTTTATGTAATAACCACTTTGTAACCTTCAGAGAACATTCCTAGAACGGAATTGGATTTTTGTTTTATTGTTTCACCTGGCAGCGAGTAACCATCAACATTGCACATGAATAAGACAGGGATAAAGTTGGTTGAATTTCTGTTTGATTTGGCTATTTTCCACAGTAACAATAATTGATCTAAACTAAACTGCTGCTTTTAGTGATTAAGTTTTTGGTGCAGTTGGCTGTTTCAATGGGGAGATAGTATGACATTATCACATTATGTTATCCATAGCTGCCTGTTTGTTTTAGTTCACATATTTTGGGGGTATGCACATCATTAAGGACAAATGTCTGGGGAACATGCTGGTCTTTGGAGATTACATTTTTGTCATGGGCAGCAGCTGATTTCTGAAAAAAGAAAGAAAGAATAATTCTGCTGTATGAAGCCCACAAGTTAATCAATCGGTGTAAAGGTAAGCAGTGTGTGCTGTAAACATTGGTAACAATGCATATGGAAGCCCATTACTTGCATGGTTAAGGAGTTAACTGTTGTTATTGCAACGTGTGCAATTCTTTTTTTTCTCCATTAAAGTTGGGCTAGGTAACATTCTGAAAATAATTGAGAAGCAGCACCCCCAACTCCCCCCCACCCCCCACTGCCCGAGTTTGATTGACAGCTGGGTTTCTCTTTCCTAATCACATGAACGTGTATGCAGGTGATCTGACGCATTTTTTTAGACACAGTTTACCGAAAATTTATCAATATAGAACAAACTAAATACAATGGCAACAACACGGGTAAGAAACGTTAGCTATCTAGTTACATGTGTTTCTTTAGAGCAGTGTTCCCCAATCCCGGTCCTCGGGACCCAAAGGGGTGCACGTTTTTGTTTTTGTCCAAGCACTCACACACCTGTTTCAAATGTTACCCTACCACTTACACACTTGATTGACATAATCAACCTATCATCAAGTCGTTAATTTGAATCAGGTGTGTGAGTGCTTGGACAAAAACAAAAACGAGCACCCATTTGGGTCCCGAGGACCAGGATTGGGAAACACTGCTTTAGAGGAATGTATATTTTATGGAAATTGGGTAAAGTTAGACCAGCCAGTTACTGTTGGCTAGTGTAACACGACATCAAGCTAAACAACCTGTATAATAATGCACAAACTCTTTTTGCCTGTTCGGAAAGAAAGCCCCATGTCCAACTTATCATTTTTCATTGGGTAACTTGCCAAGCAGCACTGGGAGCTACCTAGAGTTAGCTATTCAAATACTAAGCTAAACAATTCATATAATAATGTGAATTAATCAATTTACCTGTCCAGAATAAAAAGCGCTAAATCAGTCAAATTAATCCCTTTTAATGCCATTAGTTCTTCCCACCTTGGACATACTGCTGAACCAATGTTTATTCTTGTTTTTGCCCTTGCTGTATCCAGCTCCTTTTTACGAAAAGCGCTACTCTCTGAATTCTTTTTTCACTTCGTAGTTTTCGATGTGTATGCTATTGCAGGCAACAGAGGAATTGGCATTTTGTTGTCATCTCTAGCTGCCATTGTAGCTTCGGTCTAACAAATGTTTTCTTCGCTCCTTATCGCGGACTTTCCTCCGAGCAGTATGCGTGTTCACAAACGGAGCCAGGCCCCGCCTCGCCAAAGGCAAGTGGCTAAAGATTGTCTGCAACAGGATTGGCTCCATTGTTCCTACTTTAGGAATATTTTCAGAGCCGAATTCCAGGGGAAGGGAGCTGTCTGTGGTGCTAACCATCTCTCACAGGGCCTCATTTAACTTAGACACCATGTTTATATAGACAAAACATTTTCTGTCTATACACTGTTTTCAATGAAAAAATCCTACCTAGTGCAGCAATAACACTTTTCTTTTTTGGGTCTCAGAACCATCCATAGTCCTTGCTTGATTTGAGGTGGAGCTGTCTGGAGTGCGACGTATTGGTCAACCAAAATGTCATGGACCTGATTATAGATGCATATACCAATATGTGTCCCATGTAATCAATACCACTTGCTCAAACTTGGAATTGCATGGCTTGCATTTAAACAACATGTGAATACATCCATCCTAAAATGGGAGGTTTGCAAGAGAGTTTATTTGCAAGCATCCAAGGCTGTATCTTTGTAAGTACAACCCTGTTTCCAAAAACGTTAGGATGCTGTGTAAAATGTGAATAAAAACAGAATGCAATGATGTGCAAATCATTTAAACCCTACATTCAATAGAAAATGTACAAAGACAACATATCAAATATTGAAACTGAAACATTTTATTGTTTCTGGAAAAATACACTGATCAGCCATACCATTATGACCACCTGCCTAATATTGTGTAGGTCCCCCTTTTGCCGCCAAAACAGCCCTGACCCATTGAGGTATGGACTCCACTAAACCTCTGAAGGTGTGCTGTGGTATCTGGCACCAAGACGTTAGCAGCAGATCCTTTAAGTCCTGTAAGTTGCAAGGTGGGGCCTCCATGGATCCGACTCGTTCGTCCAGCACATCCCACAGATGCTCGATTGGATTGAGATCTGGGGAATTTGGAGGCCAAGTCAACACCTTGATCTCGTGGTTGTGTTCCTCAAACCATTCCTGAACCATTTTTGCTTTGTGGCAGGGCGCATTATCCTGCTGAAAGAGGCCAATGCCATCAGGGAATACCGTTGCCATGAAAGGGTGCACATGGTCTGCAACAATGCTTAGGTGGGTGGTACGTGTCAAAGTAACATCCACATGAATGGCAGGACCCAAGGTTTCACCAGCAGAACATTGCCAAAAGCATCCCACTGACTCCGCCGGCTTGCCTCCTTCCCATAGTGCATCCTGGTGCCATGTGTTCTCCAGGTAAGTGACGCACACGCACCCGGCCATCTAAGTGATGTAAAAGAAAACATGATTCATTAGACCAGGCCACCTCCTTCCATTGCTCTGTGGTCCAGTTCTGATGCTCACATGCCCATTGTAGGTGCTTTCGGCAGTGGACGGGCCAGCATGGGCACCCTGACGGGACTGCGGCTACACAGCCCCATACACAACAAACTGTGATGCTCTGTGTGTTCTGACACCTTTCTATCAGTACCAGCATTAACTTTTTCAGCAATTTGAGCTACAGTAGCTTGTCTGTTGGATCGGACCACACGGGCCAGCCTTCGCTCCCCATGTGCATCAGTGAGCCTTGGCTGCCCATGACCCTGTCGCCGGTTCACAGCTTTTCCTTCCTTGGACCACTTTTGATAGGTACACAAGGGCTGCAGTTTTGTAGATGCTCTGACCCAGTCATCTAGCCATCACAATTTGGCCCATGTCCAAGTTGCTCAGATCCTTACGCTTGCCCATTTTTCCTGCTTCTAACACATCGACATTGAGGATAGAATCTTCACTTGCTGCCTAATATGTCCCACCCACTGACAGGTGCCATGATAACGAGATTATTAGTGTTAATCACTTCACCTGTCAATGGTCATAATGTTATGGCTGTTTGGTGTATATGCCCACTTTGAATTTGATGCCTGTAACACGTTTCAAAAACGTTGGGACAGAGCCAACAAAAGACTGGAAATGTTGTATAATGCTAAAAAACTAAACCTTGTGAAATATCACACAACTAATTAGGTCAGTTGGCAACAGGTCAGTAACACGATTGGGGAATAAAAGATAATTCCAGAGAGGATGGGTCTGTCAGAAGTGAGGATGGGGAGGGGTTCACAACCACAAGACTGGGCGGTCAATTAGTGCAACAATTTAAGAATAATATTTCTCAGCGTAAAATGAGTTTGGGACAAGGCCAAAAACCAATATTGGATGGCCGTGATCTTTGGGCCCTCAGGCACTGCATTAAAAACAGACACTGCACGGGCTCAGGAACACTTCCGAAAATCATCGTCTGTGAACACAGTACGTCGCTGCATCCACAAATGCAAATGCACATAAACAAGATCTGGAACCCCCGCTGTCTTCTCAAGATCTGGAACCCCCGCTGTCTTCTCACCTGCTCATTTAAGATGGACTGAGATGAAGTGTAAAACTGTCCTGTGGTCTGAAGAATCAAAATTTGAAATTATTTTTGAGGAACATGGACACCGCGTCCTCCGGGCTAAAAAGGAAAGGGCACCATCCGGTTTGTTATCATGGATGCCGCGTCCTCCGGACTAAAGAGGAGAGGGACCATCCCGCTTGTTATCAGTGCACAGTTCGAAAGCCAGCATCCGAAATGGTATGGGGGTGCATAAGTGCACAGGGCATGGGTGACTTGCACATCTGTGAAGGCACCATTTATGCTGAACAATATATACAGGTTTTGGAGGAACATATGCTGCCACCCAGACAATGTCTTTTTCAGGGAAGGCCTTGCTTATTTCACCAAGACAGTGCAAAACTACATTCTGCACCTATTACAACAACATGGCTCCGTAGTAAAAGAGTCCAGGTGCTAAACTGGCCTGCCTGCAGTCCATACCTGTCACTCATTGAAAACATTTGGTGCATTATTAAACAAAAAATACGACAAAGGAGACCCCGAACTGTTGAGCAGCTGCAATCCTATATCAAGCAAGAATGGGAAAACATTTCCCTTTTAAAACTACAACAATTGGTCTCCATGTTCCCAAATGCTTACAGAGTATTGTTAAAAGAAGATGTGATACAACACAGTGGTAATCGTGCCCCTGTCCCAAGTTTTTTAAAATGAGTTGCTGGCATCAAATTTAAAATGGGCGTGAATTTTTCCAAAAACAATAACATTTCTCAGTTTCAACATTTGATATTTGGAAATAGGGTTGTATTGTAGATACAGTGAAGCAACATCCACGCCAAATCTCGTAAACTCCACAATAATAGTGATTGACTCCAAAAGTCTAACTTGGATGCAACATTGACCTTAGCAGAGACATCGAGTCCTTCATAAGATGGTAAACAGGTATTGCACTGTGTTGTTTATTACAAAGATTTGATGAACTTTGACAAGGACATGACCTGCTCTGGGCTGTGACTGTCTCTGTACAGTAATAGGGATGCTACTGCAGGGACAAAGCACACAAATCATGCTTGTAAAGTGGTTCCACCAAAATAAATATATTTGACTAGATGTCATTCAAAGAAAATCTCAGTTGTGTACTGGAATTGAGTGGACTATGAGTGAGCACTGGAAAGACAAACACACTGTAGATTTTCCTAACATGCTCTTTGTTGCCAAAGTGTCACGGTGTATCATTTAACATGAAAATGTCAATAGCTGTAATTACAGTGGAATATCATTAATTCATCCATTTAACTAGGGGACAATCAAAGAGGGCACTTCAGTTGTGTACCAAATGCTCACGTTGAGCTAGACATCTGCAGTACACCGCAGTGTTTCTATCTGCCTGCTTCATCCGATGGCTGTAGAATGCCAATGGCTGGTCCAGTGATGTCACAGTTGGGTGAGTCTAGCCTTACTACACTGAGATTCCTGCCCATTCTTTTAACACTATTGTTTGGAGTCAGCTATTGTCAAAAGATTGTCTACAAACCTGCAAACAATGAATGGCAACAAGCCTATGCCCACTGCTTTGGAAAAATATGCAACTTGCTTGTGGCCAAGGACATGGGTTCCTGGAAATTGAGCTCTCTCTCAATCTCTCAATTCCAAAAGTGGAGGACTCACTGCAAAACAGAGATAACTTTGAAATATCTTTGTTGGCAACATAAAATCTAATACCATTAGTGACTATGTTTGAAACATTTAACCCTGTGAAAGAAGAATGTATGTGCTTGTTTGCCGAAAGGATGGTAAAAATGTTTTATACTGCAAATCATGACCTACTGTCTACAACTTGTCAGAACAGAACTGTTTGGAACTGGAATGGTGTCATGCTTTGACCAGTGTGTCTTGTATTGAAAAATTATTCAGTGTACAGCTCCGGAAAAAATTAAGAGACCACTGCACCTTTTTCTTTCAAAAAGGAAGGTTTTGAGTGAGAAACAGAAGGGTAAAAATTAAGAGACCACTGCAAATTGAACGCTTCTGTTCCTCACTCAAAACCTTCCTTTTCAACTTTTTTGGAAAGGAAAGAAAAAGGTGCAGTGGTCTCTTAATTTTTACGCTGTATGTTCTGTTAATAACATCTCTATATTTCAAGGAAAGTATGTAATTTTTGTTAACCCCGGGCAGGGGTTATTGTAACCAGAACAATGACCTGGCTTCCTTGATTGTGCAATGGATTTATCCATCATCCATCAACACCCCATAAACAGGGTCTCTTCACTATGGGGCGCTAGGTGCCCCATGGATCAGACACAGCCATGTAGTATGGCGGCCAATCAAGAAGGAAACTCCTGACACTGGCACAGATCTTGTCTGATCCCACATCAACCTCAGGTGAAACCAAGAATCTTACTTGGAAATGGAGAGAACTGATTAGAAAAATCTCCCGCTAACCAAAGCTGAACAACAACTTCTCACTCAACCCAAGCAGAGGAGTTATGTGAGGAATATCAATTTGATGTACAAATTTCCATCCTCCATTTGCATGGGCATGATCAGTTTTCAGACTGCAACGGTTTACCTGTGTTTATCTGTATACATACCCGGGGCAGACGCATATTGGGTAAGTAAATTATAAAACAATAGAACAGTTCCGTGTTTTACATACGTTTGCACGTTTTGTTCAGTAAATACCACCGTTACGGGCAGTAATACACACATGTAGCTTTAATTGTAAAAGTTTTGCTAGGGAATCGTTTCTGGAGATGGCATAAACGATTGCCCAATGATTGCGCTTTCGAATCATGAGCAATAATCCTTAACCACACTGGACGAGTTATCTAACCTTAACCATTTTTGTTGTCTAAGCTTACCCCAATCCCCACATTAATCATACTGCAGTATTAGCAAACCTTAACCCTTAAACATTGTTTGTACTGCAGCTCTTCCTTCCGCGTTTATCCACATTTGGGAGTCTCCATACATAACCCATATACATAAACCAGAACATGTAATTGGCAGTCTATATTATCACATCTAGGTGCACATTCATATCTAAGAGATTGTGTTGGAAATACCTGTATATTTGTCGTAAAATTGCCATCAAAGTAATTGACTATGTTTTTTGAGTTATGATTATTTAATACGTTTAAATCAATCTAAAATGTATTTAATAAGTTATTCTTGCTTAATATATTGTCTTTTACTTTGTCAGTTAGACATGCTGATATTTGAGTAAAATACACATTTATCTGTGTTATATTCATTTATAATAATTAAGTGAAGTAAATGCTGCCATGAGACTCTAGAGTTGTAAGAGCATTGTGGGTAATTCATATTTTGGACTTCTAGAAACTTTTACACATTTCTTAATGCTTTCTTTAAGGACAAAAAAATGACAATTGTATAATAAATATTATTAATCAGATTGCAATCTTTTAAGATATAATTGGCAAAGACAAAGCCAATTCTCCCTTCAAAAAAGTGAAACGTAACACAGAATCTAATGCAACATTTACTGTTACTGCTCTTCCTCCAGCTACTGCCACAGGAATGAGCACTGTGAGGAATGAGCACTGTTGCAAGCTAGATAATGCCTGCAATGTTGGATAAAAGTGACAGATTTTCAAATGATACCAAAAAAGTTACTTCAAATTAGTTACACATTGCAATTATACATTGCTTAGGACTAATCATTTAAGTAGATAAGACATTTTATTTATATGTTGCCAAAAACAAATGTTATAGTTCATAACTCACAATAGTTAAGTGTTATAACTTAAAGATATAAGTTGTGAAGGTGTCACTTTTTATTTTAAGTATTATCACTGAAATACTTTGCGCTACTCAAATAATTTGTGATGGGTTTCTACAGAAAAATTGAGTTAGCTCAACTGATCACTTTTTACAGTGTAAGATACACACGTGCACCTGTTGGAAGATGTACAGACTGTATTGGGGGCTGAGGGCATCTGGTTGGCTAATGACCACATCCTTGACTGTCTCTGTTTTCACAATTTTCCCATTAAGACTGCTGTAACATTTACAGAATTTACATCTTCAATACTCAAGCTAATAAAGCTAATAACCTAATTTTCTGGTTTTAATATATTTTCCACGGATCAAAAGCGGATAATATCTGCGACAATGATTTAAATTAATTCTGTACATTCACCATGTATCCATAATACATTTTTAATTTCATAAAAGAATACTCATGTCCCAGAGAAATTGAACAAGTTATATAATAAAATAAATCATTATTCTACAATTCATATCTAACAGCAAAATGAATGAATTGCTACAAACATATCGGAGGCCACTCCATAACTACTACTACTAATATTTTATGCGTATCCTGAAAAATATTATATTCTCCAGTAACTGCTTATTCAATGCCATAAGTAAAACAAATCAAATTGAAATGTACATCAGTCCATTTTCACATTATGAAACACAAACACTTTTCTCTGTTGATTATCAACATGAGTGCTGTATGTTTTTGAGTGTTAAGTCACTCAAAAACGTACAGCTCCAACTGACACAACTTATCCAGACCTTGAAGTCATAGTATGAAAAAGTATTGCCATTATCCTGGAGGATATAAACAGCTATTTATGAATGGCCCCTAAATTATCCATATTTATCTCCTGGGTGAAAACGGGATATGACATTTAAGTAAGTGAGGTAGCAGCAAATCACTCAGCTCCAAACCAAAAGCATCATTATTACAAACATCATATTGTCCACCAGCTGGTTTTCTACCTCTGTTAATGTCTGATTTCCCATGTTTTCAGAATGTAACTTCAATGGAAGCTTATTTTCAGTGAGAAGCATTGATTGGTCAGAAACAGAAAAACAAAGGAAATTCAAGAGCAGCACAATTCTGTACTTAATTTACCCTCTAATGCAGGTTTTCCAGCTCACAGCTTTGACTGACTGCTGGTTCTTATTGGCTGATTTCTCAGTCCATCACCATCTAGCATGAACCTCCCACCTACATTGTGGATTTCAAACCACAAGCTTTGGAAGTGATTTAAATGAGGTGGTGAGTTTTTTTCACTTTTTTGAAAATCTAAAAAAAAAGGTCAGTGCATACAATAATAATAATTTACTTTGCATTCCTAACACGTGCAACATTTCATCTACAATCTTTCATCTTCACATCACTGCTATCCTGTACTATCCAATAAAAAAACCCATGGGAATTAGCAGTTTTAGCAATGTTATGTGAGGATTTAACAAGGACCACTAACACAAAAGAGTCCTAGTAAAATACCTTTACTAACTTCCATTGTTTGTCACCTAAAATATTTCCAAGAACTTATACTTTCAGAAAAAATTTTGGGAGCGAAGGAGAGAGAGGCCAATAGAACTCTGTTGCTATAGTGCATCACTTTGCAACATCAGCAACAAAATAGGGGCCAGAGAACAGGAAATGGAGAGAGAGAAAAAGAAAGGAAGAGAAGTCTTACCTGGGAACACGAGTAGAGCGACCACCCATGACATTATGAGGAAACACATAGAATTATACATTTTGCAATCTATTGACACCAATGAACACTTATGTTTCTTCTTTACTCTCTTCTTGTATTATTTTATCTTCTTTTCTTTTCTTTTTTTCTTTTAACAGGTACAGGGCTGTTTTGCTCCCCTTCCTAAATCTATAACTGTGGAGCTTTTCCTTCGGCTCTGGTTTTCTCTATGCTGTTGGAGATTAAAATCCAGTGCAATTTGTGGAAGCAAGCAGCAACCAAGTCCTCTGAGTCAGTTTTCTCACTCACACAGACACACACAAAGGGACCAATGCTTCACAAGCTAAGGGAGAGGTGGAGTCTGCCTCTGCTCGTCCTCTCATTTGCCGAGGCTTTTGGGTGCCAGTCAGACCCAGCCATTGCTCTGTGTTTGTACTATTGGTACATGAGAATTTAAATATGCGGCGTCCTCCTTAAGCACTGGGACAGTGACGCATTGTTTATTTTTTTATCTCTACTGTATGTTTAGATTTATAATAAAACAACTATTATGATGAAAGGAAATGAGCATGAGAAACTTAACACAATGCAGATGTGCTGACTAACTCTGAACAAAGGACAATACATAGGTCGTGATGCCTGTTACTGATGGGCCCCACACATCCTGTCCATACATCTTGCCCATACCTCCTGCTAAGAGTTGCCCATGTGACTGACACAGGCTCTATGGATAGGCCCATTGACCATAGGTTGGAACACACCATACAAGGGTCTTTTGTAGGATAAACCTTTCTTATTGGAGGATATTGGACTGTGTAATGGTAGGTTATGACCACTGACCGCCTCCTATGTGTCCTGGCATAAAAGAATGTGTTAACTTATAATTATGGAGAAAAATGAAAGAACTATGGAAGGTTAACATCATAGCCTCATTCTGAATAAAGATGGCTCACCCCTGACTTCCGGTTGCATTAATTTTGTTCATGGATCAAAAATGGACAGAATCTAACAATGAAGTAACATTTTTTCTGTTTTTATTGATGGTATTTGAGTACATTTTAGTTTCACCAATTAGAATCAGTGCTTTTTATAAATAGTCACCCTATTTCAGGGCACCAATGTTTTGGGACAAGTTGGTTTGACAAGTGTTTCTTGTAAGTCAGATTTGCTCCATCACATAATTTACATCAATACTGCCTGACTATAGGCTTTGCATTTGCATTTGGCTTTGACCATCTTTTGACCAAAGAGGTGTCAATAAACATCAAGTGTATGCCATTATAAGGCGGAGAAAGATCATGTGAATGATAACAATAACCTTAATCAAAAATATAAACCACCACCATTTTTTTTTTTACTTTTTTGTGAGAGGTGATTTTTGCAAAACATACAGGCTGCATTATTTAAAAAATATATTGAAATCACAACTAAACAGAATGCATTTCGGGTTTACTCTTTGCAATGTCACTGCAGTCTATGGGCTACAGTCACATGGAGAAGCTTGTTGAACGCAGAAAGGCCTCAAGGAGGCAGTGGCAGAGGTGCAGTGAAACCTGTAATCTGCGTGTCATAATCAGTAAACCACTGCGCAAAGTTTGATTGATTGTGTATTTTTCTGATTCCCCTCCCCTACATGACCCATTGTGAAAACTTTGCATCTGTAAGCAACCTTCAGGCTGCAATACAGTTGTGCTCATAAGTTTGCATACCCTGGCAGAAATTGTAAAATTTTGGCGTTGATTTTGAAAATATGACTGATCATGCAAAAAAAGTTCTTTTATTTAAGGATAGTGATCATATGAAGCCATTTATTATCACATAGTTGTTTGGCTCCTTTTTAAATCATAATGATAACAGAAATCACCCAAATGGCCCTGATCAAAAGTTTACATACCCTTGAATGTTTGGCCTTGTTACAGACACACAAGGTGACTCACACAGGTGAAAATGGCAATTAAAGATGAATTTCCCACACCTGTGGCTTTTTAAATTGCAATTAGTGTATGTGTATAAATAGTCAATGAGTTTGTTAGCTCTCATGTGGATGTACTGAGCAGGCTAGATACTGAGCCATGGGGAGCAGAAAAGAACTGTCAAAAGACCTGCGTAACTAAGTAATGGATCTTCATAAGGATGGAAAAGGATATAGAAAGATATCCAAAGCCTTGCAAATGCCAGTCAGTACTGTTAAATCACTTATTAAGAAGTGGAAAATTCGGGGATCTCTTGATGCCAAGCCAAGGTCAGGTAGACCAAGAAAGATTTCAGCCAAAACTGCCAGAAGAAGTGTTCGGGATACAAAGAAAAACCCACAGAAAACCTCAGGAGAAATACAGGCTGCTCTGGAAAAAGACGTTGTGGTTGTTTCAAGGAGCACAACACGGCAATACTTGAACAAAAATGAGCTGCATGATCGAGTTGCAAGAAAGAAGCCTTTACTGCACCAATACCACAAAAAAGCCCGGTTACAATATACCCGACAACACCTTGACACGCCTCACAGCTTCTGGCACACTGTAATTTGGAGTGACGAGACCAAAATAGAGCTTTATGGTCACAAACATAGGCACTGTTTGGAGAGGGGTCAACAAGGCCTATAGTGAACAGAATACCATCCCTACTGTGAAGCATGGTGGTGGATTACTGATTTTTTTGGGGGGTGTGAGCTCTAAAGGCACGGCGAATCTTGTGAACATTGATGGCAAGATGAATGCAGCATGTTATCAGAAAATACGGGCAGACAATTTGTACTTTCGAGCACAACAATGACCTTAAGCACAAGGCCAAGTTGACCCTCCAGTAGTTACAGCAGAAAAAGGTGAAGGTTCTGGAGTGGCCATCAGTCTCCTGACCTTAATATCATCGAGCCACTCTGGGGAGATCTCAAACGTGCGGTTCATGCAAGATGACTTTGCATGACCTGGAGGCATTTTGCAAAGATGAATGGGCAGCTATATCACCTGCAAGAATTTGGGGCCTTATAGACATCTATTACAAAAGACTGCACGCTGTCATTGATGCTAAAGGGGGCAATACACAGTATTAAGAACTAAGGGTATGCAGACTTTTGAACAGGGGTCAGTTCATTTTTTTCTTTGTTGCCATGTTTTGTTTTATGATTGTGCCATTCTGTTATGACCTACAGCTGAATGTGAATACCATAAGAAATAAAGGACATGTGTTTTGCCTGCTCACTCATGTTTTCTTTACAAATGGTACATATATTACCAATTCTTACCAAGGGTATGCAAACTTTTGAGCACAACTTTATGTCAAAGCAATGTTGATGCACTACCGCAATGATTTGCATGGTTGCTCTGTCTGAACTGAGAAAGCTACAATCACATGGACCGACTCGTTGAATCCGCAAAGACCAAGAGAAGAAAATGTTAGGAAAATGGGGCTGTGACACCCAGAGGCTGCATTAGTTAAAAGCAATGTTGAACTTTTATTGTGGAACCTTTACTTTGAAAGGTTACTCTGAGTCATTGTTTCATGCTGTCCAAACAGTTTGTCCTTAGTATTTATCCCTGATCTCTCTGTACTTGCAATGGTGTTACATTATGGAGGGATATTGCAGTTGTGTCAGTGGTGGGCATTAGGAGGGAGCTTGTGACTTGTAACTGTGAAACTTGTGACTATGAAACACAAATTTTCTAATATTATGGATTATATCACAAGTTCTGATTGTGTGGTAAAATATTGTTAAACTCTCTTCAGCTACCTACCTCTCCTGAATGGTCAGCACTGGGATTGCAGATCAATTGCTTGCCTATGGGGAGGGCTACACCAATGAGATACTAGGGATTTCACTACTTCAATAGATTAGGCAAACATACAGTGGCCTTTATTATTAACAAAACCTATTAATTACACTACTAAAGCACTAACCTGCCTCCTCTTAGGGTTAGGGTTACTGTCCCTTCCTTAATTGCAGCCTGCCTTAGCATCACTCTGTTTCTCATCCCTGTTTGTCTAATCAATCAATCAATCAAAAAAAAATATTTATGTATAAAGCCCTTTTTACTTCAGCAGTTGTCCCTAAGTGCTTTTACCAAACACCCAGCCTGAAACCCCTAGGAACAGTGTTGAAGCACAGTGGCTAAGAAAAACTCCCTATGAGGGGCCGAAATTTAGGAAGAAGCCTAAAGAGGAACCAGGCTCGGAGGGGTGACCAGTCCTCTTCTGGCTGTGCCGGTTGAACATTTTAAGACTACAGGTTGTAATAATAAATGTATTTGGGCTATGTCCATAGTCTATGGACAGCGGCAGCAACAGTCTTTACAGCCTGGTACTCGGGAGGAGTGGACCAGGACCTCATGTCCTCCTAAGTTTAAATGGAGCAGGAGACAAGGGAAGAGAGTGCATTCCTTAGATTTACAAAGGATTTACAAAGGAGAAGGTGAACTGCCCATACTCCCCCAGCACAATAATATAGCAGCGTAAAACAGGCAGGAAGTCAATTCACCCACATTGCCAAGCATCAACCACAGGGACACCAACCAACCGCAACCACCCTGAAATGAGGGCCGAGTATTGCCAGCAGAGTTCACCCCAATTGCACAATGGGCGCAACAGAGAGACAATAACAAGCCAGTGACTCCACCCCCGAATGGCATTGGAGAGAGGGCATCCCAGTGGCGATGAGAGCCCACCTGGCAAGACAGCAAGGGTGGACAGTATCAAGCCTTTCCGCTCACCTTCACACCCCTGGACCAGACTGCACTTAATCATAGACCATGCTGAAGAGATGAGTCTTTAGTAGAAACATGAAAGTTTGCACTGAGTCTGCATTTCTAACCTTAATTGGCTGATCATTCCACAGTAGTGGAGCTCTATGAGAGAAAGCCCTGCCTCTAGCTGTTTGTTTAGAAATTCTTGGTACAATTAGAAGGCCTGCATCTTGCGATCTAACGTGTAGGTATGTATGGCTGGATCATTTCAGAGGATAGGGAGCAATTAATTAGGTTCAACATTGGCACAGTAGCTCGTTAAGTAGATTTGTTGGAATCGGGTCTAGTTGGCAATTTGTGGGTTTAGAACTCATTACTAATTTAGTGAATGTGTCGAATGATACAGGGTCAAAAAATTCAAGTGTCCCCATTGACACTAGGTCAGAGAACTTCTGGACATTCTCAGGACAACTGAGATTTTGAGGACTATACCTATTTAAGGAGTCAGTAATTTGTTTTCTAATGGTGATGACCTTTTCATCAAAAAAGTTAATGTATTCATTACTGCTGAAGTGAAAACCCACTTCACTTGTTGAGCATTGCTTTTTTGGTAAAACCCTTTAGATCCCACAGCGGCCGTCGACGGCCTTCTTTTAGATTCCCATAGCGGCCACAGACGGCTGTTTCTTTAACAATAATATGTGTAAATACCACAAAATCTACTAAAGATAAAAGCGTGTTACTGTATTCCCGTGGATGTTGCCATGAATAAGAAATCAGAAAACGGTATGTTGTCATTTGACTTTTTTAGGATTTATATTTTCTTTTTTCAAAATGTTAGCGGCAAAGCGGCCACGTCGTTTTACGTTGTAAGAGACTGTTTCTGTGTTTGGTGATACGAAGTTGGAAACGTCCTTGCTCTTTGAAAGCGATAATGATGTAGTGGTGAGTAACAAATACACTGCGGGTATAGTATGTTTGCCGTTGTCTATATTTGATGCTGTGAAATGTTGGTAATATCTTTTAGATGGCAATAGTCTGTCGTGATTACTTGATAGGCGAGAGCATCAGCTGTGGAGCTTGAAAGGTTGCTTAGTCTTGAAATTGAATACGTTGCCGTATTTAGCTGTGTAGTCGACTAACTAGTTGAATGTTTTATCGCGTTTCTTACGATTTCATTCATATATTCAAACTGCAATAGCTAACTAGATAGCTAATTGTCCGGTTCAGTTCGTATGTCAGACTATAGAAAAGTTGTCTAGCCGGAAATGTTTCGCTTGTGAGGCGACGAGCTGTCACTTTAACTAGCTAGCCAAGATTGGAGCCAGTAATGTGCTTTTCTGACGACGTTGATCATGCTGATGTCCTGCCACTGCTGACACATACTTCCAATGTCTTGAGATGTGTGTGCCTTATGCTTACTTTATGATCACTTTAGTTGTGCCTACCTCAAATGATTGCTCAATCTCACCCAAAAAGAGTTGTATTGTTTTGTTATGCAAACTTAAGATGTTTGTTTTTGTTTCTACCTATCCGTCATATAGAAACAATCACAACTGCTTGCTGAAGTTAGTTTACTATCTGGTTAGTCTATCAGGCTATTAGAGAAATTGTGTAGTGGCAAATGGGTTCGCAGTGGGAGCGGAGTAGTAAGAGTGAGACGTCGATTTTTTTTCATTACGACCTCTCACAATTAAGTGTCTACAAAATGGGAGAAAACGATTTATAATTTCGAAGTTACATGTATGTGGTGTCAAATTAAAGATGTGCTCTTTAAAACTAAGTTTACTAATTTTTCTTTGTTCTTTGTTTTTGTGCTACATCTGTTTGTTTGAAATGTGTGAGCAATTAATTAAACATCAGTAGATAAAAATAATACTTTGGTAAACGTATAAATAATTTAACCACTTAGTTCGTATGAAGTAAATTCGAAAAAGTTTGGTAGTTGGCCAGGTAGGTAACAGCAAGCTGCATACAACATGTCAACAATCCTATTAATAATGTCAGTCTGTCTTTTTTCATCCCATAGTAAGGCTGACATCAACAATAAGGCATTAACCGATCCTAAGATATGGTCTAAAATTCTTTTAACTCATCCTACTCTAGTGACTAATATGATTTCGGTCAATTCTTAACCAGTGACGTCATGTCATCAACTGCTGAGTCAGTGTGATAACCTTGTCTGTGAGTGACCTTGTCACTCAGTGATGGAGATTTAATCCAGGACTCAATATTTTTTTCTAGATTCTTTAAAAAGAGGAACAAAATCAATGAAGTATTTATGGCATAAAAAATTAAAAATAAATAGCATCTCTCAAAATAAAGGCTTTACAGTCAATATGACTAGTGATGGTCTACATCTGGCTGCATGGGAACAATTTTCCGAGACGTGTTCCGAAACAGTTCTGGTCACGTGACACCATAACTCTCTGTAAAGCAAAGTTTGAAATTATGTTTTTAATTATAATTTTGTTTGTATTTCACTGCACTTATTTAATCTACTGATTAAATAAATTAAATATATTAGGTACTATTGTGGTTATACTGAAATGGCTCTACTCATCTACTAGTCTTGCATTGCCAGACCTTAACACAAGGTCGGTATCATAGCTTCCTTTCCTTGTACATTCAGAGATAGAGAAACAAACTTGTTCTGGTGAGTGTTCTCTTCAGACGAACATCTCTCACAACAAGTCACGAATTTGGATTGGTGTAGCCGAAGCTTTGGGCGGCTAGTGCGCCCATGAAAAATACAGCACTAGCGGAAAAGCTGTGACGTTACTTTCCTCTGCTTGTTTAGTTTCCAAAACTCCCGTGTACACATTTTGAAAGTTGACAAGTTGAAAACACGTCTATACACCAACCATTCATAGGTTGCAGAAGTAGCCATCTGGTTTGAGAGATTAACCGTCTATGGTACATCAGCTTTCTGAGCTATAGTTATTAGGTTCAATGAAGGATGCGTCAATAAAATCAATGTAATTTTCATGAGGGATATGTCATGGACTGGCAGGTATATCTCTATGGACTGGCAGTGGTCTACGGACCAAGGTTTGAGAAACGCCACGCAGTCAACCTTGTTCTTGGCATCACTATTGAAGGCAAAAATTTGTCTTCAACCTAACCTAGCATTATGTTTCTAACTATGTTGCAAGCTAATAATACAGTCAATTACAGCATAATTGTATGGTGACAGGTTAGTGATAAGGATTCTAGTCAACTAAACTTGTACACATGACTGGTGGAAAGAGGGATATCTATCTTCAGCATATGTAAGCCACTGATGCTGCAACACAACGTTCACATTTTTAACATTATATATGGACTATGTTCTTTTTTTTTATTCATCTTTCAGGCACAAGTGTGGACACAGTGGCCACCTCAATAAAGGGCATGTTGCAAGGAGCTTGATAGTTAGTGGGTTTCGATGCATATTTCTGCAAGCAAGTTTATTTATATAGCACAATTCATACATAGAAGCAATTCAATGTACTTTACAAAGAAAAAAAATACAATAGAATAAAAACAAATATTAGAAAAAACATAAAATAAATTGATTTCCTCACATACTTGGGGGAGTGTTAGTGTTAGTAAAGGTTTTAACTGCTAATGCTGGCAAAAATTAGATTATTGCACTTGGAACCTAGTAGGGATGTGCATGACAAATATTTTCACTATCGATAATTCCTCAGCTTTTGTAGTTGAATAGTTGACCCCACCCACTCGTGCCAAAAAGAGGTACTAAATGAAAAAACATGAATGTAAACTGTAATGTTACGCAATAAATTCAACGTTTTATTTAAAAAATGTAGTTAACCTCAATAATATTTTAGTATAAACAATTAGGCTAGATATATTTGTACTCTGGAGACATTCAGATTCAGAAATGCCATAACAGCAGCAAATAATCTAATGCATAGGCCTGTCAAGTCGTTAGTATTTTATAACAAGTGATTTATTTCAAATGATATAAGCTTTTCCATTAATTAAAAGTGCAAATGAAATAAACGTTGTAAAAACAAGCATTCTCTCCCATGAATTAGCGCAGAGATATGTATGAATTGTGTCAATGTTTTCTGGCCATGACAACAAAATACAAAATGTATTAGTCCATAGCTAGCTTCTTTTTTTTTTTTTACACTCCCTTGAAATTATATTTTCCAAACGAAACTACACTTAGACTAACAGAGTTACGTTACAGTCTGCATTAAATCAAACAAACCTACCGATGCGTTCCAGTTTCAGTGAATAAACAAGAAACCAGGCAAGCCTAGTTCAGCCGGCCCGCAATATAAAGTGTTGCCCCCTCGAGATTCAAACCCGGGTTGCCCACATGAAAGGCTGTGTCGTTAAACACTACAACACGGAGCTGTACGTTTGACAGATGTCAGTATAGCCTCTTATGCCACTGACCGCTTTAACAGTTAATTGGCCATTCGTGAATGACATTGATACAGTTAAACTGACTAACCTAAGTTTACCTCCACCAAAAATAGCGTATATGTATGGCGTTTGTCACTGGCCGTTTTAGCAGCGTATTAGCCAGTAATAAGCTTTACCAGTATCTACTAACTTAGTGGAATAGTCATAAGAATTGAGTAATTGCTAGCAAGTCTGCCAAAGCTATTTCATTTCATGACATAAGAATGTATTTTTTTCTTTCATGGCGAAACAACATACTTTTTTCTTTCATTCGTGAATGACATTGATATAAAGGTGACGATAACTAACTATCAATAAAGGTGACGATAACTAATGTTGTGGAAAATTGTTCCCCTTTTTCCCACCAACATTTTCAAACAACTCAGGAGTTTGTGAATTCAATAGTAGACTTTATTTAAGGTAATAAAGCCGTGCTGATCTGCAGAGCAACCAACCCATGTTGGTCTGCAGAACAACCGAGTTCCAAACCTCAGAAACACACTTTTATACAGTATGGTTATACAATGATATTAGCTCCTCCCG
>JACXGI010000107.1:168594-181396 GCA_016801175.1 Esox masquinongy
TCCTTCTGTCCTCAATATGAGATAACAACAACCACTCATTGCACTGACCATGAGAACAGTAGTCGAGCCAGAGCAAGAGTGCAGTTCATCACTCTCTCTTATCAATTAAATGTGGAAAAATCAAAGTAGTAGACATTCTGTCTACTCTTCATCAGGTTAATGTGAAATACCAACATTTTATGAAAATATCCCTACACTAACTTTTTCATCAAGTGAAAAGACAAGAGAATCGTGGAATATATCAGAAATAATAAATGTTGTTGCTTTCAATAGATTCGAACATAGGTTTTCCACGTGAGAGACACTGTCTTTAACCACAACGCCACGGAACTACGCGTTTCAGCACTCGCTAGACTCCACTGTTAAACCGACTGACGTTTCTTATTAAGTTTTCCTTCACGATAGCGTCTATGAACTGTATGGCTTTTGCCACTGGCCGTTTTAACAGCTTATTAGCCAGTAATAGGCTTACTAGTATCTACTAACTTCCTAGGAATAAACTTCCTAGGAACTTTTCCATGCCAGAAACAGTTGAAATATAACTGTATACAGTTTCAGTTAAGGCTTACTATGACGTAACAACTGTATGTTGTAGCCAGCAAATGTGTTTGTCTATACTGACCCAAAACTCATGCACGGATGCGTATCTATAATTTAGATATCTATAATGTAGAAACTGAAGGTTTTAGCCAGCGAAGTATTCGTCTATACGGAATAATTCATAATTCGCTTCGCCTGCGAGGAGATATGAACTTGGGACCTATAGTTTTACAGGTCCACTTCTCCAACCACTACGCTATTTAACAAGGTGCAGTCAGTCTCAGTCAGTCAATTTCAGTCAGTCAGTCAGTCGCATTCGCTCTTCTTGCCCGGCTCCGCTTACGCGGTCCGGCAAAAAATCCTTGGAAGGAAGCTTAATAGGAATAAATTAGGAATAAAATTGATGAACAAAAACCAATCAAAATGTGATAGACGAGTAGGCTTACGTAGTTTGTAGACTATCAGACCGAAGCAGAGAATACCCCTTCAGCCGGTAGGCTACCGATGTTGCCGGGATGCACAAGTATACTTTCGCTAGCCGTGATAATTTCCTGTACTTGGCTGGTAGCCAGATTTGTTTAGTCTATAAGAAATAACCCGTCATTACTGCCGCCAAGTGAGTCAATCAGTAATACTTTTTTTTGGTTAACTTTCGAAAATTTGATTTACTTGTCGATAAATTCCATCCTTGTCGAAATGTCGACAATGTGACTATTTGTTCTCAACCCTAGAACCTCGTGCCCTTAAATTTTCAGCTCAATATTTTTGGTTACTGTAATATAGGGTCATAAGACGTATAGCACAAACGTTAAGCAATAGACCTCTATGTCAGGAAACTAAGAATAAACGACATTACTTCTTACATGTATTATTTTAAAAACATTACAGAGCATTCTCTATCTCTGAGTATGGCTGGTGAATCAAAATGTTAATTGTAGGCCAAGCTGTATAGGTACATGATGGTGCTTTCTTGGCTGTTTCACACACACATTTGTTTTTATATCCTTTTGTGTAGTGGTGCCCAGAGAAGTGGGTATACTGTAATTTTGTGATTTTTTCCCCCAAATTACTCATTCAACAAAGGAAATGTGCCCTTGTGTGACAAATAATACAAGAAACCACGACATGGACTTTGAATGCCCTAAAATTATGAATCCCTGTTACGAACCCTGTGGCTCTAGCAGTCTAGGGTGGATAGTACAGAGACCCGTAACATAAAACTCATGCAAATTAGTGTAGTGTAAATGAACAGTGAGAACAAACGACACAGACAACCAAGCTACCGTCAAACATAAAATGTTTATTATAAACACACGGTAAAAGGGGTAGGGAAAAGGGGCTGAGCTGAACCCAAGAAATGAAATAATATAGTCAAAACACCCCTAAACTGAACTTGCCTGCCTCAAGAACCACTTAGCTGACTACTAACCAATACAAAAATACAGTGGGTGGTCCGCTCAGTTCTAACTAGTGTTTTTAGACAAAGTTTTCTTACGGGTTGTGTTTGCCCAAGGGCGACTTGCTAAAAACCCACTTTTCCCAGGGACACGGATAAACAAAAACACACAGGTCGAACAAGGACTAAACAGCACACAGCAAACAATTGACTAGACAACACCAAACAAAACACCACAGCAATACATACTCACATGAAACAGGACAAAGTGAGATGTATGTATGAACAAAGTGTTTGTCTATCAAAAAAGGTATGTATGTCAAGAGTGTCTATGTCCATGTGGGGTAAATCAAAAGAGTCTCTCTGGGAGAACCAACTGACTGTTTTTTTTAAACCAGGGATGTGTAATGTGATTGGGTAATGGAAAAAGGAACAGGTGGCGCAATTAGGAGGGGTGTCCACTGATTGGTCCACCTCAGCAGTCAGGCGATGCACTCATGACTGCCAGGTGGGAAACACCAATGAACACAATCAGGAACATGAAGGACACCTGGGGAAATGTCAGGAGGGGAAAAAACACTAACGCCCATACAGGGTACCTGCATGCGTAACATAAGGTTCTGAATAACCAACCAATCAGAGCAATTTCATACGTCTGTCTCGGGCACATCATTTCTTTATTGGTCGTTTTTAAACATTTGCTTTTGTAATTATTCACATGCGTTCACTGTACTACATAAGAAGTGTGTATATGCTATGCCCGCAGACAAAAGGTTTGTATCCATGGGAGAGAAAGCTAAGCTCCGCCACTGTAGTAACTATTTTAAAGTTACTAGTACTTATTTTTTGTTACTAGTAACTATTCCAATAGTTAAAATAGTTACTAGTAACTTTTTTATTCTTACTAGTAACAATTGCTTTTTTACTCGTCATAGGTAATGACTAGTCAAAATGACTACTTGATAGTTGAATTAAAAAAGATACTAGTAACAACACATCCTTTGATAGTAATAATTGGGAAAGATACTAATAACTAATGAATAAGTACTAGTATCTATTGAATAGTTACTAGTAAAACTGAAATAAGTATTAGTGACTATTTTAATAGTTTCTAGTCGGAAGCAAATAGTAGATACCTGAACGGCAGATCCACATAGAATCCAATTGCAAAAACTTGGAATTTGTTACTAGTAACAAATGAAAAGTTACTAGTAGTTATTGGAATATATATATTAATTACGATATATAAGGATATATTAATTGTGTGAACATGCAACAAAACAAACATCGCTGCTATTTGACCAGCATACATTTATCTGTTCAAAACTGCTGTCTTTCTCTCCTCCCTTTGTTTTATTCTCTGACATTCTTGACTTTTACATTAATAGTCTTGTCTATGTTTCTCGTAAATAGCAGTGTGTGTGTGTGCGCGGGTACATGATAAATTATCAAGTTCTAAATTTGAAGTGTTCTAAAATTTCAAGTAAGAGTTGTGTGACTTGTTTTTTCACTCTCTAAGGACGCTCTGGTGAAGAAAATGATTTGGTACAGTTTGTGTTTACAATTTGTGATTTGCAACTAATTTTATCTACTTAATCTGCCCTGTGTAGCGGCTCCTTCGTCTGAGCTGGGGTTGGAGAGATGGACTGGCATCTGGGTGGATAGGAGTTAAAACAAGCTTGTTGCTTGTTTAATTTTTTTTATGTTTTAGGGTCATACACTAATATGGATAAATAATGTGTTAATTGGTCTAGCACCTAAAAATAAAGATATGTATGTGGTATTAAATTATAACTCGCCCATAAACTTTCATAAGTCAGCTACATATACAGCTCCGGAATAAATGAAGAGACCACTGCACCTTTTTCTTTCCTTTCCAAAAAAGTCAAAAAGGAAGGTTTTGAGTGAGGAACAGGGGGGTTAAAATTAAGAGACCACTGCAAATTGAACACTTCTGTTCCTCACTCAAAACTTTCCTTTTCAACTTATTTGGAAAGGAAAGAAAAGGGTGCAGTGGTCTCTTAATTTTTTCCAGAGCTGTATATACTTTTTAATGTCAACAGTTGGTGGGAGTTCTGGCGCAAATTTATAGTGGACAAGCTGAGTTTCCATTATAATAACATTATTAGTATGTAACATTAATAATACTAATAAAAGTTATAATAATAATGGGTTAATATCATCCAGTATGTAAAGTTGGCTAGGACATCACAAATCCTTATTCACACCAATGTTTTCTATTCCTGGGACAGAACACCAATATACTGTATAATTCAAAATTGATAAAATAACTATATTCAACCGGTCCTGCACACACGGTCCTGTTGACACACAACAACCTTGGGAAATACTGTATGACACAGCTCTTGATGATAAATTCATTGCTCTTCCAGACCACTAGAGAGTGATGTTTCACATGAAAACACACTGACATCACCACATGACTGAGATTTGACAGGCTGGTGCCACCGATGCACATCTGTCAAATGGGATTTCTCTGTAGACTTGTAGTGCCTGATGGATGCTCAAATGTACACCTTCATTTTAGGTCAGGTCCTGTCATGCATTTATTGATGCCTTTGTCCTTGTCTCGACAGAAGGAGGATTGGTGCTCCTGTAATCCTCAAAATCCATTTAGCATTTCTAAATGTTTCATATCAGCTTTGCCTCCTTAATACAGTTTTACAAATTCAGAGAGTGAGAACTTTTGAATTCTGTTTAATTGTATTAATTGGTCAAACCTTTTAAATTTTCAGAGGCATTTTGTTTAATATGCATTGTCAACCAAACCTCAAAATGTCCTACTGCAGTTGTACAACAAATGTTGCGTTAAGAACAGTCATAAAATCAACTTTATTTATTACAGTTTTATTAATTTACATACAACAAAAACACGTTTATGTTTAACACACTCAACTTTACCTGCTGACAAATCACAAATTACAGTAAATAGCATAACCATAAAGAAAAACAGGATGTGTGAGGTTGAGTCTCAACAACCCAAAATCTCAGTCACACAACGAGCAACACCTTCGTTCAACACCTCAACAACCAAGCTTTTATTTCTAATAGAGGCTTTGTGGAACAATTGGAACAAAACCCTTTCCTTCATTTCTCTTCTGGGTTAAAGGTCTTCCAAACCTACTACTCTTCCAAACCTAGTTAAGTTCTGTTTACATAAGGAGCCAAATAATTTGTAATTGGACCAGTAACGTAACAGCTTTTACCGAAGTGATTGAACAAAATATATTTTTGTGAAAAAAGGTGCAGGTTTGGTTTCCCTCTATCCCCAGATTGGTATCACATTGATGGTTCAGTCCATTGGTGGTTTAGTAATGATTACATGATGCGGTCTCCTTCAACTCATGGTACCCCTGGTGGTTTGGCTCTGTAAGGAGACAGAGAGGGGAGTTAGGAGTGGGAAGGACCACAAATTGAATCTGCTCTCTTGCTTTAGTTCCTGATGAAAGCCTCTTTTAGAATTATTGGCTGTCTGGTCAAGCGGGATACTCTCTAACAAATAATATGAGACCTACTGGAATACAAGTATGACAATTAAAATAAATTGCCTGTGGAAAATATTATTTGTGTAAAGCGCATTTGTATCACAGTTACTAAGAACATACTGTATGTTATGGACAGTGGATTTTGTGAGATAAAGAATACTGGGATGACTCATTTTTTGCGGTGAGCAAAAAAAAAAATGCTCCCTATACATTTAGTGTATCTGTTTGCAAATGATGTCTTAACGCTTGCGCAAAATAAAAAGTTGCATATACAGTGGTTACATGTGTATTTACTACACCAAATATTTTTGTTTTTATGTTCATTATTGCTTTCTACCAGAGTGGATAGAAACGCATGCATTAAAAAAGTACTTTACTATTATTGCCTCCTCAGCCAATATTCAGTAAGAGTATATAAGCTGTTTAATGAAAATATTTTACTCTGGTATCTTGTGAAAGTACAGTCGCTTACTAATCTATTTGAACTTCATTTTACATATATACATTTTAGTCATTTAGTACACACTCACATCCAGAGGGTTAACTGCCTTGCTGAATGAAAGAAAAACAGATGTTTCACTTTGCTGGCTTGGTGATTCTGTCTAGCAACCTTTTGTTTACTAGTCAGATGCTGTAACCGCTTAGCCTTGACCCGCCCTTTCCTGTAGTGTCCCAAAGAGAGTTCCCTCACTTTATAATTTTCTGAACATCCCAAACAATATAGACAAACAAGCCCACTAGCAGAACACGTTTGAGTGTGTAGATAAGAGTTACAGTACCCAGACTCATATTCTCCTCCACAAGAGGTCTGGACTCGGTGCAGTTGACCACATTTCCTCGAGCTGCTCCCAAGATAGTCATGATATCCACCAAGTTGAGCTTCCCGTCTTCCTGCAACTCCTCTGCCTCCTCCTCCATCTCTTGCGCTGCCTCTGCCATCTCCTCGATCTCCTCAGCGGTCAGCATCCCTGCTCCCTTCACGCCATTCCCCTTCCCAATCTGTGGAGGCGCTAGCGAGCATACAGCCCTGAGCCGGCCGTAAGACTGCAGATGCACCACGTTAGCACGCAGAAATAGCAGCAGAACGTTGAGGTCATTTAGTGGGCAGCCCAGCTTGCGACCACTATTAAGGCTTAGTGCAGGGAGAACCTCGTAGACTGACAATAAAGTTGTATCCCAGCAGAAGAGACGGACCAAGCTGAACAGCACAATAGGCACCAGCAGGATGTATATAGCGCCATTAGCCACGCTAATCACCTGAAAGACCAGTTGGCCTGTCATCTTGCACTGGACAAGCTCGGGCACCCAGTTTTGATCACGCAGCAGTCCGGTGCGGACAAAGCAACTGAACTCATCCTGGAGAAAGGCGGACAGGTGAAAGTAGATGAGGTAGAGGCAGGCAGTGGACATGAAGGTGAGCAGGAGGAAGCCGCGCAGGAAGAGCATGCTGACCAGGAAGTAGGAGTTGTGCTTGCTCTGCATATACCTTTCCAGTAAGGGGTACTCAAAGTAACGCTTCCGCTTGGCCCTAGAAGAGACCATGGATGAAATGGGTAAGAGAACAGCTGGCTCACAGTTTTATGTTATTTTGCGTTAAAGTTTAATGTAAAAAGACCTATCCAGATTTTTTTTAACAAATAAGTAGGGATATACACATAGAAAATGATATCTTCTCTATTATTCTATAATGTGGAAATAGTAACATTTTAACATTTTAAAGAAATACCCTTGAACGAGTAGGTGTGCCCAAATGTTTGACTAGTACTGTATTTCTAGTAAAATGCATAATCAGCATGATGTGGCAGATTATTTGGATGAGACAAAGAATGGCAGGCTTAAGAAAATATATATGAATACTGTGGATAGTTAGTGGATATGGAGGATAAAAAAAATATTTTGAATATTATTGTTTTTCACACTGCAAATACAATACATTGTATTTCCTAACTCTCACATTTAGAGAAATAATAATATAAAGTATCAAATACTATTTCCTAAAATTCAAAGCATTGTAATTGTGGGTAAATGTATCTAATTGTAGCATTTCTAGAAAATGAAGAACACGAGTATTAAATAAATAAATAAAAATGTCTCTATCCTATGATCTGCCACACCACACTCACCTCTCAAGCTCGGCCTGGAAGGTAAGGGGGTTCTGGGTGTTCTGACGCATGTCTAGGATGCTCTGAGCCAATCGCACGGAGCGATTATAAGACTTGTCCAGCTCATCAATGATGAAAAGCAGGTCGGAGCCAAGCGACGGTATGACCAGGAAACGCCAGATGAGGGCTGGTAGGTACATCATCATGGCCATGGCCAATAGAGAGTACGGGAACATCTGTGTGGTGGGGAGAATATGAAAGGAAGAGAAAGCGAGGAGTTCAGGGAAGTAGAACGAAAAAGCAAAGACAGAGAAATGAGAACACGAGTGATTTACAGTTACATTATTTAAAAATAATTTATTATTTATACAATTTATTATTTATAAATGTTAATTTCTTTTAGTCATTACTCTTAATTGCAACAATAAAGAACCAAGAGGATTTTTTTTTTAAATGTAAAACTATGCAGAGTATCTTTTATATATCTACTCACAAGCAAACTTATTTTTTCCCATTAAACTCCAAAAGTGTGTATTGTACTACTGTGCGTAGAAACACATGCATGCAAACACATACTGTACACACAAACGCACAAAAGCATGCAGAAATAGACACACACAAACAGCTTTTCTTCAACCCCATCTGAAGAGACTGTACCAAAAGAAACAAAAATACACAAATGGACGCACAGCTATCATTATAACCATAAGCATGTGATCCATCCTTGGACAGCCCAGTATTTATAGAACTGCTTATTTCATATTAATAGAATCCATCTAAAATGACATGGCTGGGATTGGTAATGAATTGTTAATGCTCTCAGAAACAGAAATCTCAAGTTCTCCATGTCTTGTCAAATTAGTAACAATGTTATTTCAGGAGAATTCTTTAAATTGGCCTTTTAAAACAGCAGGGTTTCTATCAGGAATATTTTGAAAACATTGCAAAATACCATTATACACAAAATCTATCCAATATAGCAATGATTTTTCATCCACTTCAGTTAGACTTATTATCCAGCTCCTTGCCATGTTAAATCCCTGAGGTCTATATGACGAACTGACATACACTCTGTTATACATAGGTCCCTGTGTGTTGATGATAGAAATGTAAAATATTTTGCATTGAATTCATGCATTGCATTCAAGTGGGTGCAAATCGCAATGTTTTATTGGAAAATATGAAATGAGGGAGGGTTAAAGTTGACATTGTTTTTCCTTGTCAAATTACTAAACAATCCACCCTGTGAGTATTGCAATACATTTCTCATTGTGGATTGTGCAATTGTCTCTCCATTATGACAGACCAGCACTTACTGTACCTTGTGCACCCAGAGAGATCGCTCCTCAAAGTTTCCATCTGTGTCAAACTCATGGTGCATCAGGGAGTCCCAGCAGTACGTGTCCACATATGCTGCCTGTTTGGCTGTGAAGTTGTTGGGGGGAAAACAACTGATCTGTGGGCCTAGAGGAAAAAATACATATAAACCAAAACTATTTTTAGCTCAACAGTGGCAGTAGTTCAGTCAGAAAAGTTATTTTCAGAGACATACAGATGCATTCATGTGCACACCAGGTCCAGCAAGATGGGATGCTCCCCCACTGTCATAGGTGAAAATGCAGCTGGCTACCTTTCCTACATTAACTAACTTTCAAACAGATTAACATTACCAAGGATTTCAACTTAGATAGCTATTCATTAATTTGGAAGCTGTATGTATTTTTGTTTTTGTTCAAATGGATCTGATATTATATATCTTATTCATGTAACTTTATTCCTACACTCAAAATTGATCCAGTCCTACAATCTGAATTAGTTATTTCCCAAAAAATCGCTGGGTTCTGCATTAGTGACAACATTGGTGTATTTCTATATTTTTATTATTGTATCTATTATAAGCATGTGTTTATTAAATAGGAACATGCTCACAAAATGGGGTGGTGGAACTCTGACAGTGCTATTATTCTTAGTTGATTCAACAGTGTAGAAACTGAAAGGTGACATTCTGTACTTTTGCTTCATATTCACCTTTTAATTGTATTTTTATATGCACTGGAGTGTACAGCAACATTTTGACTTTACCCAATACTAATGGAGGGCTCTTGTACTTGCCTGCATAGACACCACAGAGAGAGCTTTTAAAAAGTTCCAGAAGAATACATTATGTCAATAATTTGTTTCTAAATGAAAAAGTTCTTTTTAAAACAGGGTGGCATTACTCTCCTAATGTGTGAGTCTTTTTCAGATGTATATATAAAAGATGAATATAAATACCCTGAACCAAAAAACCAATGGTCCACACCCTTCCCTTCTCCCAGCAGTAGTGTGGGCAGGGCAATGGGTGTGCCCATTCCACTTCAGAGGAAACACATAGTTAAATACAAGACACCCTGTTCTTAAAGACAGCCTCAACATCTGTGAGAGTCTCCCAAAATAAGTACACCCAACCATCAATTTACTGACAGGACATGCAGTAGGCTTATGCTGAATTATTACAGATAACTAATAACATCCTGTGTGTGTGTGTGTGTGTGTGTGTGTGTGTGTGTGTGAGAGAGTGAGTGTGTGTGTACAGTATGCTTGCATTGTTTACCAACTATTCTGGTGGTGACTAAAACTCTTCACAAGGATTGTAAAACAAGGAACATTCTACTATATACAGTATGGACAATTCTCCAGTCCCTATTTTCATCTTAGGAGTAAGATTTCTTTTAAAACTTACAATTCGGGTTAGGGTTAGAATTTAGAGTAGAGTTTAGATTAAGATTAGTTAAGGATAGTGTTATGTTTAGGGTTATGGGTTAGGAAAAATAGGATTTCGAATTGGAATGTTGAGGTCCCCACAAAAATGGAAATGTGTGTTCCTTCGAAAAAATTAAGTCTGGACAGACATTATTTTAAATGGAATTTGTCTTTCAAAACTGTGAGGTTGCAATGCAACAGAGACAGCTACAAAAGCATGTTTCCTGATACCACGGACAGTTTGACAAAGAACCCTTATTTCTATCCCTATCTTTCTTGTTACACATTGTCCACAGGCTCCTTTTCCCCCAGCTGCTATTTGTAGCTGTTGGTAGGAATCTTGATTGCTGCAGCAGGTGCACACAACAGACAACTACTAAACAGTGCAATCAATGAAAGATAAAGCAGACAACAAACCAAGCTAGATAAGGAGGGCCAAGATCCATGCAATTTTTCCAAGACTTTTCTCAGTTTTACAGCATCTTCCAGTTAATTAAAATATCTTCTCATCTGACTTTAATAGAGCATTGCTGCTCTTAGCTCCCAACAGCCAATTAGCATACGTAGCAGCTGATTATACAATAGGCCAACTCAATGAAAAGATGATAATTTGCTCAATGCCAATTTAACAAGAAAATAAGATTGCCTTATTGTAGCGTGTTCTGTGTGGCACTACTACGCACATTGGTGGGTTAGTATTATGGTTGAAGTGGAACAAGGCAATAGCCATGTCAAAACATGAGGGTTTTATTCATGCTGTAAAACGTTAAGACTTCCTTTGAAATGTTTAAGGATATGTTGCCAGGTTTTACTTTCCTGTTTGTGGCGTACTGTGCCCAAGAGTCCAGTAGAGGGCAGTGCAACTGCCTCAGCGCTGGCCTGGACAGGTGGATGTCTGATACAGCTGCCTGGTCTCATTATGCTCAAAAATTTAATTTGTAACTAATG
Source organism: Esox masquinongy (assembly GCA_016801175.1). Lineage (NCBI taxonomy): Eukaryota > Metazoa > Chordata > Actinopteri > Esociformes > Esocidae > Esox > Esox masquinongy. Next base: position 179,829 of record JACXGI010000107.1, read on the forward strand.
TGGAAATACAATTTTCTATTCTGTCATGACGAACACTCCGTGCACAAGAGGCAACACGTTTTGTTATTGCCAGTCCCCTGACCTGCAAGGAGTATGAACTCACTCACTATGTTGTTTACCTGGTAAGTAATATGGGTCTGTCTGTCAAACAAGTGTGGCATCTGGTGGTAGCAGAATTTTTGAGGTGCCAGTGTGAGATTTTTATTCTGTTTATTCTGTTTTTTAATTTTTTCTGATTCTGTTCATACATGGAGACATTGCTGAGACATTGTCTTTAAAGCTCAATAGCTGAGAGGAGTATCTGACCGGAAAATGTCTCACGTAACCTCGGTAGGGGATGGGTGACGATTACATTGATTATATTGTTGCTCATTCACACTATAAAATAAGTCATCTAAATAAAACTATCGTAGTGAAAAAACAGTCATAGTTTCTCATTCATGCACAGCAAAATGAAAAATCACAGACTAGAAATTAAAGACTAAAATTATGAGAAAAAGAAAAGACAATGGTGAAGAGTCATTAGAAATTAGAAAATAAAGGAAAAGGAAGAGTCAAAACGACAAGAAAGTAAATCATATCAGAGAACATGCTGAATATCTTTAATAACAAAAGAACTAGGAGATAGATGGATTGATTAAATGAAAACAAATGTTTGCCATGGCAATAAAAAATGTAATTGTTGGAAAGAGTAACGAAGCGAGAGACGGGAAGACACTGACCAATAGAGATTTCACGAGCGAAGGCCATGGACACTAACAGCAAAGGCAGCCCCACAGACACAAACTTGATGACCCTGTCAAGTGGCAGCTCCAGCTCCAGGTGACCGGTGTGACTGCCCCCTGCACCATCCCGGAGCAGGGCGTCTGACAACATGGCCTGGGCGGCCGCATTAGCAATGGACATGTTGACGCCTAGAGAAAATGTTGACAGAAATGTGGAATTTACTTCAACCTCTGTCCACGGAGAGCAGTGACATTTACCCTTGTACAGATCTGTATTTGAGCATTCAGAATTAAATCCAAACTGACAACAAGAGTTTACGAATGGAACTGAGATCTAATGCCAAATGGCAACCAAGAGCTTCTGGATTATCACTAGGAAAGCATTTTCTTCCTACCCTGTACAGTGTTAGAATGTACTTTCTACTTTTTTCCTTTGATTTTTTGTTTAATCATTCACACAGATTTCAGATTGACTATCTAATGCAACTTGCATTATCGTTGCTATATCCAGTCTGAGAAATAAAATTGGTATTCGTTGTTGTTCATCATAACTATAAAAAAACGATGAGAGGAGAAAAATTGTTTCTTAGAAATGTCTTCATTTGACAACAGTGTAGATGGCAACCAAAGTCCCTTAATAAATATTACATATTGTATACACCTCTATGTCCCTGTCAAAAGGCCTTCAATAATTTACATTCCACATCTATAAATATAAAAACAGCTTCCACGTTACCTTCAATCCACTTGCTCTTACAGTGACTCCAGTGTGGAAATCCAATGAGTCTATGAAACCAAATGACACACTAAAGGCCAGAGCTAAGTTGGCGAGGCTCTTAAGTA
>JACXGI010000107.1:181496-193168 GCA_016801175.1 Esox masquinongy
GTAACTGCTGTGTGGGTGTGTGTGGTGTAAAAGGGGTGTGGGGGTGACTGCTGTGTGGGTGTGTGTGTGGGGTGAAAGGGGTGTGGGGTGACTGCTGTGTGGGTGTGTGTGTGGGGTGAAAGGGGTGTGGGGGTGACTGCTGTGTGGGTGTGTGTGTGGGGTGAAAGGGGTGTGGGGATGACTGTGTGTGTGTGTGTGTGTGTGTGTCTGTGTCTGTGTGTGTGTCTATGAATGTGCATATATGTACGTGTCCGCCTATGTCTGTGTGCCTAGGTCACACTGCCCTGCCTCTCCACTGAGGTCCCAACCGGAGACACACTTCAAACAAGGCCTCAGCAAACAAGGCTTTTTCTCACTCTGTTATTTTCCCTCCTATTTATATCTCAGACTGGCTCCAGGGCTGCTGCAGCTCACACGGAGTATGGCAAGTACTGTTTGGCCCTGCCTGCTGTAGTTATTTCAGTTCTGCTACTAGGACATAGAGGAACTAGATGAATGGTAACGATGTTGAATCAATTGCCATAGCACCTAATGGTAACGTAACAGCAATCATGGAATGTGTGTGTGTGATCCAGATCTATAGTCTATTCCAGGTCTGTTATCCCCACAAGGTTTTTGCCAGATCTCCACAGGGAAAAAAATATTGCCCGCTTACGGGTTGGGTTTAGGGTAGAATTTACATTTGGGATTAGTGCTAGAATTGGGGTTATATTACTAGCTTGGTTTAGGTTCAGGCACTGGAGTGTAGGCATAAAGATTAAGCTACTGAAGTTATGGTTATAGTTATTTTAAGGTTTTAGTTAGGGTTAGGATAGTTGCTTGAGAATAGGGTATGTGAATGTCAAAAGGATAGAAATACAAATGTTTGTGTTTCTGTGTGTGTGTCCATAATAGTGATGAACAGCAGAATGTCTGAAATCAATGTATACCAGACATCTACTGAATATCTTAACATTCTAGAATATTCAGCAAAATGTGTAGTGATAATTTTTACTTACATGGGTCACCACAATGAAGAAGTGGGTATGTATTTGCCTGGTACTCCAGCAAGGCTAAACTATAGGCCTGATTACCAACCAGTGGGTAGAGAAGAGACAAAAAAGATGTGGGAGGTTGTTTTACACTGAGTCTGCTTAGTCTGTGCTTCATCTGTAATTTGTGAGGATATTCTGGGGAGGATTTGAGTTAAGAAGGAGACCTGTGGTTATTCTTTAATACTGGCGAGGTTAACTCTAGTGGTCTCTCCCGGTTGAACAGCAGAGGCCCAGCGGTTATTTGGATCCCCAGAGCATTGGGTTACTCTCAGCATGCTACAGGGGTTTTGACTGGGTTCAACAGGAGCAATAGAGCAAGACTTAACAATGAGCAACAGCCACACATTCATGACAACATCTGGGTTTTTTTCACAACTTTAACAGTGTACAGCCTGAGCTATGTAGATAAGATAACCACTTCACCATTATTACAGATAAAGTTACTGAAATATGACATTGCACAGCTATTGGAACTGCAATTCCCATTCTTCCACATGGAGGAGGGTGGGGCTATAACACTGTCATGATACTGTACTGATGTTATGATGTAAACTTCAAAAATTCACTGTCATCCTCATACAGTGTCCGTGATTGGCTGAGACTAAGGCTGTCTTACAGTTTTTCCCAATCTATTTCTCCAAACTCAAGTAACTGCTCTCAAAACAGTTAACACAGCAAACTAAACACACTCTTATGTTGGTGAAACAGGTCAACATTCACTGCATAATGAAGCACTAGATTTTATTCTAGCAATGCATTTATTTAAAATCAATACTAACATCAAAACTACAAGTGTGTTGTCGGTTGAGTTGATAAAAAATTCAGCTGTAGATACACAAATAAATGAATGAAAATACATGTTTTTCGTGTTCTTCAATGTTCTTCAATGAGGAGTTCAGTTGTATAACAATGAGTTTTCGACCCCTAAAAAAATATTTATATATGTAGATAAATACGTAAGTAAATAAATGAATAAATGTACTGCAATCATTGAATCAGTTAACTTTATTGATCCAGCCTCAATAGCATCTGGCTAGAGAATTTCATGAACATCACAGCATATATTTTCACAAGTCATGCATCGTGGGGAAAAAAACGCTGTAAATGCTGGATCCATCCTTGACATGGTAGTGCCTCAATTTCTTCACAGACCTCTTCCATTGCTTGAAGAAGACTTACTTGGTTGTAAGGGTTGTGATCGTATACTCTTCACCTCCAAGAGGAGAAGAACTTCTCAATTGGATTCAGGAAAGGAGAATATGGTGGAAGGAACACCATCCTGAAATGTGGGTGATGCTTTATGCAGCACTATGCAGAGAGATCCCTGAATCTTTTCACTTATAAAACTATGTAAAACAAGGCTAAATAGACTCTCACTGTAGAAGTAGAATGGCATAGTTACTTACCGTTTTTCCCACTGCAATGTGCGGATAATTGAAGCCACTGTGGATCTGTTTATGTTGGGCTGAACTCTCTGCCCAGCTTCTTTCAAGGAGAGACCATGATTTATGACATGGTCAATAAGGGTGGTTCTGATTTCATTTGAAACATGTCTGTACCCTATCCTTCTACCTCTCCTCCCTCCTCTCACACCTTGTTCTACCCTTCCTCTCTGTCCATGTCTTCTTATATTTTCTTCTCTTGCTCTTTCCACTATACCAATGCCCTCCAATCTACCCATCTCTTCTCCCTCTACTCCTCCCTCTTCTCCTCATCCTACAGTACATCCTCAACTCTTCTTGCTTCTTCTTGAACATCCTCAACTCTTCTTGCTTCTTCTCCTACATCCTCAACTCTTCTTGCTCCTTCTCTTCCTGTACTGTCTACTCCTTTCCTGTCATCTCATTCTACCTCCTCAACTGTTCCTCTCCCTCTGCCCTGTCCACCACCTCTCACTCTTAAAACTCTTCTTTTTCCGCATCTCATTCTTCTTCTTCACTGTTTTTCTTTTCCCCTTTTCTAGCAGTTGTAATTAAGACAGATGTGTAAACAATTAGGAAATTTGCACTGCTTGTGTTGTGTGTATTATGTTAATTATTAACTCATCAGATATCAATTTGGGGCTGATTGGAACAAACCATTTGCAACTGAGAATTTAACAAATAACAGAGTTTTGTTTGTTGTGTTTGGAAAATGGTACACAAATGTTTGTGATTTTTGTAAAGATCAATAAAAAGAGCTGCAATTGTTTTTTTTCCTGATATATTAAAGTTTTGGTTGGCTGTATGAAGTACTTTAAAAACATTTGAGAATTTTGTGCACAGTGTTTTGAGAAAATGATGCATGTGATTTGTAACTTAAATTAAATGAAGGAAAATTTACAATCTGTTTAGGACAATTACAAATTGTTCAGATCACTGTGTTAACTGTTTTGAGAGCAGTTACCTGAGTTTGGAGAAATGTGTCAAATCGATTGAGAAAAACTGTAATATGGACGAAGTAAGTGGAAGATGTTTGATTACTGTGAAAAGCACACAACTGGATGTATACAAATGTTTCTGCCTCAGAAAGGATACTCAAACTAGTAGCTTTTATCTCTTTTAATTATTAAAAATGGTCTATTGAAACACAATAGATTATGACAACAATGTGTATAAACAAAATTAAAACTGTCCCTATCGTCACTTGCTCTGGAAGAACCATTTAAAAAATAAGCAATCAAGAAAATTCATAATGAAGAACATACTTCACAAAGACCAAAGAACATTCAAGAAATAGGATTTTCTTTTCTAGACATCACATCAGAAAATGGGTGACTCCATTTTGTGGATTTCATTTAGCACAAAAAGAAATTAGCCTTCACAGTTTCCTTCACATAAAAGACAATTATTCTCAAAATTGTACTGCTCTCTTTGAATCTCCAGGTTTCTCCTTAAAATATGATTTTTTCCCCCAAAGATTATTTCTGTGAATTGAGTACTTTGATCCCTTCACTTTGTGTTTGTTAACCCGGGTTTGTGAACCAGAGTGGAATAGGTCTAGCTGTGTATTTAGCCACCTTGCTAGCTTTACCATGGCCTGATACTTTACCTGGTGGAACAGCATGTTGTGCAGTATCTTTAATAGTAGACTATTCTGATGAAACATTGGTCACTTGCACCTCTGAACAGTGCCAAAAAATGATGAAAGCCAATTGTTTGATGCCATCACTTCCTCCAAATAAAAAACCAATAGTGTCATACAGGGCACAGCAGATGAGTGCCATATAATATTAAAAAAATAAAGTGTTGGGCATCCTTGGTCTAACTAATCAGCCTGGCAGCTGGGCAACACGCTGCTGCAGACAGGAAGTAGAAAAGACAGTGAGCGTACAAACGTTGTCATCCATCTTGTGAAATAAATGGGAGGTGGAGGTAGCAACGAACAGCTGGATTTAAAACTTTCTTGGGCACGCTTGCTGTTGACCACTATTCCATCAGAACCTGTATCTATTATGGATTCTATATGAAGCTGGACAAGTGCTGCAAAAACGTGTACAGTCACTGGCTGAGTACCAATCTCACACTCCTCTCCTACTTCATGTAATGGCTGAAGACAGAACGTTACTGTTAAAATAACTGTACTTACTATTATAACTGGGTGAGTGACAGTCCTATTTAAAGGTCTACATTTTGGTGTGTTTTTTAACATTAGAAAGGCAAGGCCCCTAACTGTCAATGAGAAGTAATTTTGACTTAAAGACTCTAGTTTATATATGCTATTGGGGGAAATTGTAAAGTTATTTGGCAAATGGTGTTTTGGAAACCTTAGAATCCACTATTACAGACACTATATAGAAATCCAATTACATGCATGTGACCCTAGGAGGATTTTAAAAACTCAATTTTGGCACCTCTGGAAAGGAATGACATACACTATTCAAACCGCCAAATACACCCATTCTGTTTGTGAAATTAAAAATTATTCACAAATGTGTTGATTAGAATTAGTTAAGAGGTCAAAGTTGGAGGGGCTCATGATTTTAAAGTAGCAGTTAAAACTTTCAATTAAGTTTGTGTTAAAATGTCTCATTTTCTTTTTTTTGTGAATCCTCAATTTTTTGTGAATCCTCAAAATATTTTCCAATCTAGAAATGTTGTCATTTTGACTGGCCATTAGTAACTTAGATTCACACAACTACAATACCTCCAAAATGTCACAACAATAACTCTGTGTGTTCTATAAAATGGTGTGGTTTGACCCGACTTCTGAGAGCTCTAAGAGAAAGAATAAATATGCAATCCTTCAACAACGTAACGGAAGTGTAAAAAAAATATATATACATACTTTGTGCTGTCAGTATACACTGGTTACAGAAAACAGTTTTTGCTCTTGGATGCAAATCATGTTTATATCATGCCCAAAAACACAAATGTTGTTGAAGCAAAGAATCGCTCGTCATCAGTGTTAAAAAAAAAAAAACAGTGGAAAACATTGACAGCGTCGGGCTTATGGATTCTATAGAGTCAACCTGAGAACCACAGAGTCACTTGAATAGACTAAGGCATGGATGATACCAAAGCATGGAACCCAATACGATGGCCAGGTGTAGACCTACAGTACAGTTCACAATCAACTCACATACCGTCACGCATGGTTATCTTCATTTTCATTGTCAACTATTTCATCCATAATAAAACATAAGAGGATTTCGTTGTCCTGCTAGTCCACACACAGTATAGTAATCATTTTAGGACACCTTCAGCCTCATCCTAATATAGGCTCTTCAGTCTTAAGAGGTCTGATGGGACCGATCTATAGTTTCTAGACAGACATTCATGGTAGAAAAGACAAGAGGCCCATTTTGTCTCTGTCCTGAATCTAGGAACAGTCAGTCAACTGGTGGGTTTATATGGAGGCGTGGGTGGTGGAGAGAGAAAACCCCAAAAATGCTGGGCTCAGAACTATTCAATTTGGGAAATGTTACATCCCAGCAATGGGTAAATATTGGACAGAACACAGGTTGGGTTATTTTAATCCAGCTAGTTGGGTTGCCTTAAGTACCCAACACTAAAGCTCAAACACTCAATGACATGCTTTTACTGTTTTCGTACTCTAAAGTTGTGAAAACTATGATCATTCCGCACCCCCTTTAAGTAAAAGCTATTTAAAAAATAAGAAACAGAATTTCAGACTTTTCATTGGGGTAAGTGGGAGGGCACTAGACCATCCTGTCAGCCAATCAGCGGTGTGTATTACACAAACACACACAGTGATTTGTTAGACATATGGGGATGAATTGAGAATAGAATTACAAAGCCTGCACTGCAACTTTAATATCTTGGCATTACCCAAAAATGTGTTAGTATAAGCATAATTTCATTTTTTTACTCACTTTAATGCTGGCTTGACAGTTTTCAGTGAGTTATGGCTTATTAGGGGTGTGGCTTTCAGATATTAATTTTGGCCTCCAGTGAGAGTAAATGAAAATTCTGTTCCTCATGTTATGCTTGTACACTGCAAATTTCAACATTACATATTAAAATGACAATAATAACATTATTATTATTTACAAATTGTTACAAAATGATAATTATACCAACGTTGGAATTTGCATAGGCTCATAGGGAATTCATACACTTGTGTAAGCCTCAGTAAAGCTACAAAACTGTCAATCTTAACCCAAATATGTTATAACAAGACAACATAACAGATTTACTAGAATTACATCTACTCCCACAGGTAGCCAAAATGAAAGCCTACGAAGCATCCCCAGTCTTCGGATCTGGCCGGCAGGGTCATGTCTCAATAACCTAACCTTGTTCTTTCTAAAGAAAGCAACCCAACTAAGCGACCCAAATCCTGCAAACCTAAAGGTGGCTCATCCAGAATGCCAAGCATTTTTTGAAGTGTATGGGCCGGGTCGAAAGCGTTATTGCACACGTAACAAAAAATTGTGCAACAGAAATCAGTGTTTGTTATCAGAGATACCATTAGTCACTTTCTGTTTGTTTGGTAACTATGAACACAATCGTTGTTGTTGTCCTCTGACACTTCTTCTTATTCTATTCCCTCTCTATGCTCCATGACCAGCCCTCGTCTTCCACCACTGCCGGACATGTGTCTCCCTCCCTCACTCTCTTCCTCCTCATCCTCCTCCTCTTCTTCCTCGTCCTCTTCCATCCCTTCCTCTTCCTCCTCCTCTTCCTCTTCTTCTGTGCCGTCCATGGAGTCGTCGGTGGCCCCAAGCATGGCCTGCTGCATGGCCAGGGTGGCTGAGTCAGAGGACAGGGGCTGGAGGCTGTCCAAGCCTAGTGGGTCTGCTTGAGGAGACAACACGTGGTTAAAACACAATGACTTCTTCTAATTCTCCTAATTCTAACTCTCCTTATCTCATTCAACTGTAGGAATGAACTGTCAGTAATGAAATCCCAATAACCCCTGCCAATATGCTTGGGGGTGTATTCACTGATCCATTGCTTTAAGTCTATGAGGCTCAGTGTGTACGTGCACGCCATGTACACACTAACCATGTACGCTTATGCAAAATTATGAAGGTTGAATGAAGCAAAAAAGAAGTTGAAAGAAGATGGAAACCATGTTGACCAAAGCTATCTTTGCTGGGAGTATTGAAACGTTGTAATAGTTTTGGACATACTGTCAGTGTTGTTAGAGTGAGGACCGTGTGACTGCAGGACTCCAGCCACAATGGAGTCTGGCCAGAATCGCTGGGTTGGCCGGTGCTGGGACTTCATCTTCTTAGCTTTAGGAGCTGGGTCTGGGTTACTGGCATCCAACATAGGCTGGAGGATGCGCCGGCGAGCGTTAATAAACCTAGAGATGAAAAGAGAGAGTGACAGAGAAAGAGTGAGAGACACAGAGAGAAAGGGAGACATATAAAGAGAGACAGAGGATTGAAGTGAGTGAAAAGAGACCAAAGAGAGAAACAAAGTGAAAAATAGTTGTGTCCATGAGACATGAAGTACTTTGGCATATGCTGTTATCCAGAGCGACTTACACTAGAGAGTGCATATATTTTCATACTTTTTTTTCCTGGCCCACAATGAAATTAAAACACACCACCCTATGTTGCAAGCGCCACGCTCTTACCAAGAGAGCTACACTGAGCTCACTGTGAGCATTTTGTATACCAGTAGATGGCGCCAATATATCATATGTAACCATCAGGTAGTAAAAAGCATTGAAGTTCGAATTGATCAACATTCCTTCTGAACACTCACATATTTCTAATGATTTCATCCATACTTTAGCCAGATAACTTTCATTTCACAGCATTTACAGTAGTTGTTTTAAAATCTTACCAGTTATTGACCTGTAATAAGGTGAGATTTGTTTGTCCTGCAATCTGTCTTTTCTCATCCTCTGTTGGGTAGGGATGCTGCAGAAGGGAAAGATATAGGATATTTAGCACGCCAACAGAAAAGTACCTTCATTTTATTGAGTATATGAATGAAGAGTTCAAAGCCACTGGCATCTCCTATCCATAGTCCATATCTTCACTTCTCAGTCTTACTCATTTATCCCTAAACATCAGGGAGATTTTGACGGAGGGTGGAACAATCCATATTGGCTGACAGATTCTGAACTTTCAGAACATTATTTGAGGGGACGCCCAAAGTGTGAGAGACATAGGGGACAGAGGAATCGGCAGTTGATAATGCAAAGGGCCCCAAGCGAGGGCAACTAGCTACTATTCTGAACTTGGTCTGTTGAGCTTTCTAGTGCCCAGAGCTGCTGAGGCATCAGCCAGGGTTCCACACAGAATGAAAGAGAAGTCCAGCGGCTGTAAGACCCCTACAAGATTATCAGCACACTCCTTCACGATCATCTACTGACCTCTGACAACCTCTGTCTGCTTAAGCGGTGGTCTGATTTTCTCATCAACACAGGATGCACCCTTAAAGTATCCGTCTCGATTGGATGACCTATATTGTTCGTTTTTAGCACTGCAAGCGATTTTTGAGATTCTATGAAAAACACTATAAATATGAAAAAGTATTATTATTATTGATGTTTTTATTATGATATTGCCTCCACCTAGCTAAAGTGTGTGTGGGGTAGAAGCTATAGGTGCTGTGTGGATGAAGCCTCAGTTATTCACAGCTATAACACTAAAAACATGTGCATACTTTCTCTATCGACATGTTTGTAGACAACCAGAATGGTGTTTGATGTTGCTGGCAAAACAGCATTAATTAGATTGTGGATTATTGCTGCAATTGTTGGTTTAGATATAACAAACAAAACATGTTTTTGTCATTAATGAATTTTACTGTAATAGTAAATACAAATTAGAGAGTATTAGAGTATTTGGAGTTTATCACTCATTATCCATCTTTACTGTACAGCTTATGGATTTATGATATTTAAGACTTTGTCACTATATGACAGACTCTCACAGAGAGGGTTACCAATTCATCAAAATCATTTAAATGCTGTCCCTCTAATGGCTCCCAAACATTGGAATAAAGAAAGCCTCGACTAGGTGATCAATGCCTTTAACAATAATTAGTGTTGATGCAAAGATTTTTTTTTTGTTGTTGATGTGAAGATGTTTTTGGATCTTGAAATCCAGGGATGGCAGGGATTGAAGATAGGTACTGGATTGGAGAGTTACTGTAGATGCTGTAAGCTAATGTGCTGGACATTATTTGAACAAACTAGAAATTAACCAAAACTAAAAGTCATCAAGTTACTTTTAGTTGCCTGGCTTGGTATATTAAAATTAACTACTAAATTCATTTTAAACCAATGGGTTAATTGATGTTAAAAATGCAGCACCAATCATCAGGCTGCTGATGTCATGCATACTTTTTCATGCGGTTGATGTTGGACAACAATGTTTGGCAAGTCACTGTGACAACTGTCTACATAAAACCAACAGAAAGCCAGCCCTAACTTTTCACCTACTAACCCTTCCCATTTATTATGAAGCTGTCCAATTTATTGCTAATCTGGGTTCCTTGTTTTCGAACACCAAACAGATGTGTTGGTACAATGCTCTTATTTTGAAGAAATAATTTTTATTGATATTGTATATATATTTTTTAAAGTAAATGGCCAATTTTGTCATATCAGATTGTATCTATGGACTCGTCACAACACAACAGCTCCCAACTGATTTGGGATAGATATTGTGGGAAGTCTTCATCCTTGGCAAGCACTCCTGCATTTTTCCACTGTTCCAACCAGGATGTCACATTCATCAACACATGTGAGGACACTTTCACTCACCTGATAACCTCAGTTAGCTTAGCAGGCACCCATGCCTTTTAATGGATCTTCTAGACAGTGATAATACCAGTAAATCCCTGCTGACGATGCCTCCCCACTCCCAAGTAAGGCTGAACTATTTGCACCTCCCATGGGGGCTTTCTAGTCACTTGTCAGCCAGCAGCTGAGTGTAAGTTTGTACTTAAATATTGGTGGTCAACATGGTGATACATAAGAGTGCCTACACTTCGATGTGAACACTGAGATGTTGCTAGCTCACCATGAGGTGCTGGAAAAGCCAGGAGCGCATGATGTTGGTGGCATGCTTGGGCAAGACCCCTCTCTTGTTCTTGTGCTTCTTGTCATCACTGTCCAAGAGTGAAGCCAGGTCCAGGTTTACCTTGAATGGAAGAGAAGAATGGAGAGGGTTGGGGTGTTATTGTTGCCACAGTAACAAAGGGAGAGTGCCAATTATCTGTCCTTTTACAAGGGCACAAGCAGAAGCAGAACCACCCTCTTCACCATTGCCATAGCAACCCAATTTTAGTAATGATACTTAAAATAAAAGTCAAGGAAGGAACATTGATTTGCAACACACTTGACTTAGAGACCTGAGATGGTACATGAAAAAGAAATCTAAGATGAGAAGTCTGTCTCAAAAAAATAGGATAAGTGTGGAAAAACCAGACAGTAGAAATAAAAAGCTTAAAATGAAATGTGCTTACTGAAAACAAAGAACAACTGAAAAGAATTCATACTTATTATTATTCTTCTGCTGCTGCCAAATCAAGTGCCAAAACTATGTTAAAAGGTGCTAGCTGACCCAAGAAGTTTTCAGAAAATCAGAAGGGACTCTGCTGTCCTGATTTCAATGGCGAAATGCAGCCTTTAGCATTCTACACAAGTGACATAGCCTAGTACAACTTTATTACTACAATTATAACGATTACCATTACATCTGCCTTCAACACAACCACCATGCCATTATTTTACAAGCATTAATAATGCAAGACTAGCAAGCACACCAGATTTACTTCAAAAAATGTCCTGTTCTAGTTAAAAGTTTGGCTTTGATAAGAGTTTTGTGCAAACTCGGTGGGTGGTTGAGAAGATCATGAAAAAGCACCTCTTCGATATGTCTGTCGAGTTTATATGGGTAGGCAGTACTCAACAGCAATTAACTGTTCCAATGTCCTAGTTCAACCGTAACGTGTTTGATGCTTTCCTTAAGTCTCCCTGACAGAAAATATAAGTGTTGCGTCTGTGTGTATACATTGGTAGGACAAAACACAATAGTAAATAAACAAATAAATACAATACACTAATTTGATTAATTTCATGCAGAGACTGGCATTAGAAAGTCATGAGAAGGGAATGACTCCAGGCTGATTTTGATGTAAATATTTAAGAAACACACACAGAGACACAGAGGCACACACACACACACACACACACACACACACACACACACACACACACACACAC
>JACXGI010000108.1:0-11020 GCA_016801175.1 Esox masquinongy
CTGCCTGCCTGCCTGCCTGCCTGCCTGCCTGCCTGCCTGCATGTCTGTCTGTACCTGCATGTGTGCTAGATCTCTGCAGTGGCCATGCTCAACTGGCTTTCTAAGTCCTCTGCAGAATCAGTCCAAGGCCATGATTTTACTGTATGTACTGAACTCCTTCAGTTTAGGTTAGACTCAATTCAAGATTAAATTCAGCCACTTCGTTGTCTACTACAGTGACCCTCTTCCATGGAGGGGTTTCAACACCATGGTCCTCATTCTGTGTATGTGGACCCAAATGTCGGTCTCAGCTCTGTGTGCTTTTGTCTCTTCCTGCTTCACATCATCCCTCTCTCCCTGTCTTTTATTCTGTTGTCATCTTCCTTCATCTCTCCATATCCACTGTAGGAATAGGTAAGCAATGCACTAGCCTATAAAGCATGTCTCCTGACCCATGGCAACCAGTGACCTCTGACCCACAGCAACTATCCGATGACCCTTTGAGCATGTCACCTGGCAAATCAGTGACCAAAGAAGACAAACTCAGTTACTGAACCTAGAGTTGTAAAAAAAAAATATATATATAACTGTTCTGGATGTCCTGCTGGGTGTCACCTGATTCCCGAGCATCTTTCAACACATCTTTTGTTAAAGCCTGTATGTTTGGGTAAAATTAACAGATTTTGTTTTCACGTGTAGCTGCAACCAACCAATCATTAGTGTGTCTCCCTGCCCACTAGTATCTGTTTTCCTGTGTTTGGACACTGCCTCCTAAGCAAGCAGCAGCACCTCAACAACAGAGCTTGGGGGAGTATGTGACCAGCTCCCCCTGCACAGTTCCTAATCTAAAAGGGGTTCCAGAGATTCGTATTGGCTCTTGTTCATACTAATTGAGGTTCAGTAGGTTGTTGTTGACCCCGTGCCAGGGATAAATCAGACTGGGACTGCAGTCCTGTCTAGACATGCTGCTCTATTTGTAGTAGACCTAGTAGTTATTTATATGTTAAGGTCTTTAAAGCACTGGGCTATTCCACAATAAGAGTGATGCTGAGACTCAGAACTTTTGCAAAGTCGATGTCTAAACCAGAAATTGCTTTCTGCCAAAGTGGTCTGTTCAGAAATGGTCAGTAACTGTAGCAATGAGTTGGTGTGTAGTCCTTTGCGGACAAACCATTAGAATGTCATGGTACTATTTTATCTATCTTTTGTTCAACCAGGAACATGGATGTCAAGTAAGCTTGAAAAGAGTGCATGTTTCTGACAAATATGACTGTTGCCCACACCTCAGAGACATGCCATTTGTCCAGACTACCTGAAACAATACTTGTGTGTATTGGGAGTGTATGAGTTTTGCTGAAGAGTAATGTATGTACTCTTAGTTCTTAAAGATGCAGTTTGGGACTCTTTGAGAGTTACAACTTTCTTTTAAACCCTCACATTTTCGTCTGGATGTGTAAAATATTGTTTGTATTTAAAAAAATCTGAGTTCGATCACTATCATACCTCAGTTGGCCATTAAATTTCATGTTTGTAAGTGAGTGACTTTTAATGACAAGGGGGGGCACATACATACAATTTCCCATTTGTGCTCAACAGTGCCGCATTATCAACTAGTGGCTGAAAAATCCTGGAGCGTGTCTTTTAACTCTGCCTAGAGGTTGTTTGCTCTAACCGTTTGGTTGCCTGCTGAGTGTACACATTCATTCCAGTTTGTACATCTGGCTCCTCCCAGGCGCCATGCGGTGGACGCGTTCCGTGTGAATGTGATCCATGCCCGGCAGCAGGTACGCTCTCCCGTGACCAACATCGCACGGACCAGCTTCTTCCACGTGAAACGCTCTAACATCTGGCTGGCGGCCGTCACCAAGCAGAATGTCAACGCAGCCATGGTGTTCGAGTTCCTGTACAAGATGTGCGACGTCATGGCCGCCTACTTTGGCAAGATCAGCGAGGAGAACATCAAGAACAACTTTGTGCTGATCTACGAGCTGCTTGATGGTAAACGGGGGGCCAGGTTTCACTGTGGTGCCGTTTGGATCTTCTTCCCTAGGTATCTTGGCAGATGTCGTTTTTACTTCCTACATCATTTATTCATAGTTTGGGATCTTTGTTTTGTTGTGCAGAGATCCTGGACTTCGGGTACCCTCAGAACTCCGAGACAGGAGCGTTAAAGACCTTCATCACCCAGCAGGGCATCAAGGGCCAGGTGAGGAGCATCTCTTTGTCGTGCCTGTTGCACTCCGCAGTAGAACTGTGTACGGCATCTGTTTTCTGACACACTTCTAATGTTTTTTTCCTTCTTCCTGTGGGAATTGGGCCACGGGATGAACACAGCATCAGGTACGGAAGAGGCAGATTATTGACGTTTTAATTTGGAACATTGGGCCAGGCTGCAACCATATACTTCCACTTGATATCCTGTTGATCTCTCTCTCCCTGTCCTTCTCCAGACAAAGGAAGAGCAGTCTCAGATCACCAGTCAGGTGACGGGGCAGATTGGTTGGCGTCGTGAGGGCATCAAATATCGACGCAATGAGCTCTTCTTGGACGTGCTGGAGAGTGTCAACCTGCTCATGTCGCCTCAAGGTGAATGTCGCTAGGAAATAAAGAGCCTGGACAGCCTTTGGTGTTAAAAACGCCCAGTAATCTAGGGGGAAGGGCAGGAGTAACGGTGTTTCATGGTGATTTGTCCCATCCAGGTCAGGTACTGAGCGCCCACGTATCCGGACGGGTTGTTATGAAGAGCTACCTGAGCGGAATGCCGGAGTGCAAATTTGGCATGAACGACAAAATTGTCATTGATAAGGCGGGCAAAGGTGGAGTCACTGACGACGTGGCCAAGAGGTTAGTGTCAGGAAACGGAGTGAAAATCCAATTGGGAATCAGGATTAAATCAGGGGTGGAGCTAAAGGACGTACTTTAGTAATTAAGTTAGAACGTCAACTGTTATTGAAGACTTCTGTTTTTAACTAGTGGGTGGCACTGAGATATTGTCTCAGACACGCAATACAGGATGGTTAGATTCAACTTCAAGTCAGTTAATTTATTAATATTGCTGAAGGGGTTGAGAACATTTGACTTAACTACTGGCAGCGGGGCAAATGCCATCACATTAAATGAGTAAATATGACTGTTTTAGACATATGCTGTAGCTTGAAATCGGTAATGGGCGTTACGATGTTTCAAAAGCACTTAACTTTTTACTCAACACATTTCAGTAGGCATATTATGTAGGCTACTCCAAAGAGTTTGAAAACCGCAGTTCATAATCGCCCATAGCGATATTTGGCCAACGACCATCGTCTAAATCGTGTCGCCCCAACTTGGACTATTCAGAGATTTAGGGGGACTAATGCAACGGCTGATGGATACAATTATGACTAGTCTCCTCTTTAGTGGCCCTTTCAGTGGTTTTGTCCTCTTTCTCTGTGTGTGTCTGCCTGCGTGCGTGTATGTTTAATATCTCCCACATTCCCGTCCGTCTTAAAGCCCGGGCTCGGGGTCAGACGGGTGTGGTGGTTAGTACCCATTGCCGTGTTGTCCAAACCATGGTTCTTCCTTCATGAGTGGATCTGTGTTTGCCGTTTAGTTGTGTTATCAGTAAGGGGGGGGGGCGTGTCTACGAGCCAACATGTGGTGGGGGTGGGGCTGGTGTTGTGTAGACGTTCCAACAACTTCCCATCTGCCCTTGCAGCACCAGTGGTAAACAGTCCATAGCCATTGACGACTGCACGTTCAACCAGTGTGTCCGCCTCAGTAAGTTTGACTCGGAGCGCAGCATCAGCTTCATCCCCCCCGACGGAGAGTATGAGCTCATGAGGTGAGGCTGACACACACACACTCTGTTGTCTCCATGTGCTTGGATTATGGGATGTGCTCCCTGTACCTCTCTTGAGTAACTGCTGTGCTTAGTGACTTTTTGGCTCAGGCTTACTTGTGTGTATTTTGTCGAGGCAAACTCGTCATGCCTGGCAGGTTTGTGTGGATGGGAGTAAAGCGGGATGTCCTGCTGTCATGTCAGGTGTTTCTGTTTGTGGTGGTTACCCATGCGTCCAGGTACCGCACCACCAAGGACATCATCCTACCTTTCCGAGTCATCCCGCTGGTCAGGGAGGTGGGCCGCACCAAGCTGGAGGTCAAGGTGGTCATCAAGTCCAATTTCAAACCCTCGCTACTTGCCCAGAAAATTGAGGTAGTTACTTTTGTACTTTGTGGTTGGATTTTGTTTTATTTCTTTGAAAGTTCATGCTGACCTTTTAAAACAACCTTGAGGCAAATGTGTTTCTCTTTTGTAAGTTACAGTATGTTTTGTCTTTACCGTAACATTTGTCCTTTATTATTCATAATATTTTTCCCTGGTAGGTTAAGTGCACTTGTTTATTCACGTCTAGTCAGCGGCTGCTGACGTATTTTATCATGTTATGACTTTACACCGTGTCACATTCAGGCTGTGTGCATTTACCCACTGAGTCAAGGTGGTTCTGTCATCTCCGTTTTCCGTTGCTTCAGGTGCGCATTCCCACGCCGCTCAACACGAGTGGTGTCCAGGTGATCTGCATGAAGGGCAAGGCCAAGTACAAGGCCAGTGAGAACGCCATCGTGTGGAAGTGAGTGTTACTGCGACGGCGTTGGGATTTCTCGCTGAGTGCACCACTCAGTGGCTCACAGATGGAGACGGTTTCTCTGTGTCCGTGTCATTATGGTGTCTGTAGCCCCATTCAGCCAGTCACCATGTTGTATTTAATTTCAGACCACTGTAATTAATTTGCTGATCATCCAGTGAAGTTGGAAGACACACACACACACTAAAATGGTGGATGTCTTCAAAGGCCGTGTCCAAGCTAGAACGTTTCCTCCCAGCGAAATCCCCTAACATCCATGTGGTGTTTCCTGCTTCAGGATCAAGCGCATGGCTGGGATGAAGGAGTCTCAGATTAGTGCTGAAATCGAGCTGCTGCCTACCAACGATAAAAAGAAATGGGCCCGTCCTCCCATTTCAATGAACTTTGAGGTAAGGCTACGCGCTTGTTTTGTACCACAGTAATAATATGCAGGTATTTTTTTTTAAACACACAATGGAAGAACAAGATGTGGAATAATAGGGATGAGCGTCATGAGATTAAAGAGGGATGCAGTTGTGTACAACTCTGACCTGGATGTGTTTGTCTCCCTCTTCCCCTCAGGTTCCGTTTGCCCCCTCGGGACTGAAGGTTCGTTACCTGAAGGTGTTCGAGTCCAAACTGAACTACAGCGATCACGATGTCATCAAATGGGTTCGCTACATCGGTCGGAGCGGCATCTACGAGACGCGTTGCTAATGTCGGAGAGTGGCCTGCGAGGACACCTAGCGATCTTCACATTTTGTCTTTGGTCCTCTTCCCCTACATCCCAGGAGCCCTTTTAATGTCTGGGTAAAAGGCATACCGCACAGATATATGCAACATGTAAACCATTTTATTGCATCTCTTAGGGTATGATTTGACTTGAAAACAATGAACCTGTGTAGAAAGCAGACACTGTGAAAACCAGGGGGTGGGTGTTGAAGGTCTTCGGAGAAAGGTTGTCACGGTCTAGTCTGCCATTGTCTTTGAGGTGCCCCTTTTGAGATTCATTGTTTTTCTAAATGGCCTTTTGGGTCCAACATCCTTTCTCTACCCCCTCCTTGCATGTAGTGAGCTTGATAAACTCTAGAAATGGCAGTTTATTGGGTGGGACTCTTCCTGACCGCTACAGTGGCTAGGCTTATCTCAGCCCCACTGCTTAAGAGTGCTTTGGTGGCATTGCTCCCTGGTGGTCACATTGCCTTGTCTGGGTCCTGGTCGTCATTCTGTCCAGTGAAATCTAATCATGTAACCAGCTTGCATCTTGTCCTTGTTTTCACCTGATTATCTGCACTGTGGGTAAGGGGATGTGTTAACACAGTGTCATTGTATATTAAACTGTGCCTGGCTAAACCAACTGTGTGCTCCATGACTGAATGCGGAACATTCTAGTTTGTCGTCAGCTAACATGGACAAACCTCACAGATCTAAGGGACAGTTTGGGACAAGTGGGCTGGTCGAACTCAAGGTATCAATAAAAATGTACCACTCTTAAAAAAAAAACAAAAAAAACAATAGAAATACTTTTTACTGTGGTTGTGACATTGGCTTACTTCATGACTGACACCAATGGGCTACCGCTAACATAATAGCTTCCTCCAGAATTCATCTGCCCACCAAGGGTGCAAACCGGTCATTCTTGGGTCCAGATACACAGGCAACCTCCTTTGAGAATGTTATAAAGTAGTGAATGTTTGTGGGCAGATGAGAATGTTATAAACTCCCATCTGACCAGTCATGCATACATAAAAAATGCAAACCTGTTTATTCAGAATTGAAAAGACAAAGAAACCTCAACACTGTGCAACCAGTTTTAGTCAGGCCACTTACTGTATGTTACATGCCCTTAAAATTAATGTAGCCTAACTGAGTACAAAACAATTTACATAGTTCAGTAATAACCTGCAGTTGGCAAGAAAATGTGAATCTTTCCTAGCTGCCTAAACATATCTACTTTTATCCGCTGTCAAATTATTTCCATATAGCTTGATCTTTTGCAGTGGTGTAATGAATGCTAATTTCAACAAAAGAACAGTTACATAAAACTTTTATCTAGCTTAAAGACTGAAAACATTTTTAGGGAAGGCCTTTCAGTGGCATAACATTTTCAAAATGTTGCTGATAGAAATTCCAAGAATAGAGCACAAATGATTCATGTTCTACTTGTTGAACAGGAATCATTTGATTCAATGATCCCCCCCCCAAAACACAAACAAAAATCACACTCCTCCCCTTTGTTCTCCCAACAAACACAACCCTACCCAGATCAAAAATAAAAGTTTACCCACATCTGTTTTGACCAGCAACCCACCCCAGTACAAATCGACCCTAACATCCCTAAACATGCATGCCTTGGTGGGGTCCTCACACATGGCCTCCAAAAAGAAAGTGATGTGAAGGGATTGAAAAACAGATGTTTCCGGTTTCTTCTGACACTGTTCTGAGTGGTAGAGCATTGCTGGGGTTTCAGGCACATTATAAGTTGTACCATGTCTCTAAAGGTAAAACAGCAACATAAATGAAGTGGGAAAATAGATTTGGAAACTTGTAATCTGTTCTGTAGTTGTAAAAAAGATTCACAAACGTGTAACTGTAAAGCTATCTATATAGTTGGCTTAGCAATTGCCAAAAAAAATTGCAAATTTGTAACTACTTCTCAAAATAAATGTAGAACACTCCAAAAAGTAACTTGATATTTGCAATCAAAACCACGCCCATTAAAGGGGACTAGAGGGTTGAACTCAATGTCACGGATTTAACATTGCACACACAGACATTCCAAAAGGTTGTAGTTAATGGTTTTTTTTATTCCATGTTCTAATCGTTCCCTGGGTTCATTCAGCTCTGCACATTCATGTGCTAATCAAATTGAACCCAAACAGTAAAACAATGGTTGAAACCGTGCTGCTCTAAGAGCCATGTGCATTTGAATCTGGCAGACAGTGAGGTTAGTATTGGCTTGTTACATTTTAGACACCTCCAAGAGATCTACTGACATGGCCCTAATGAGAAGCATACTTAAAACTGACTGACCCAAGTAATCAGTCCAGTCAGATGAAAGTTAATGGAACCATATCCTACAATCATCAACCATTAATGTAGACAATTCAACATTATTACAATAGTATGCTTAAAATAATCCCATATTTAAACTATATAGGAAATAAAACAAACAATCCTGCTTTTCCCCCCAAGGAGACAAAGACCACGCCCAAAGATAAACAAGGGATCAGTCAACAGTAGAAACAAAGTGATCCCTAACTAAAGGAGTGACAGATTCAACAGGGATAAAACTCTTAGTCGTTTTAAAATGCCATCTCATCTTTTTTGCAGATCTGTGTTTTTGGGTTGGTCTAAACCCTCCTGGAAACCTCTCCTTGTAGCCCTGCTGAATAAGATCCAGTTGTCTATTTCAAACTGTGTTCTGAAATAATCTGTCCAACACCTGACCGCCAACCTGACCACCGAGACCAATTATATGTACTGTGTGCAAACAGGTCAAGCTGAGTCCGGGTTGGTCCGTTGATGGAGGACATTAACATGCCTTCACAACAAGCAGTTTAAACACACAATACAGTTCATGCATTCACACACACTAAAAAAAATACCAACACTCCGAGGGGGAGGGAAGGGCGGACGTTGTCATTGCTCCTACACTGCTAAAAAAGAAAATGACTCTCAGATCATCTGGGAAGGAATTCAACAGAAGAACAAAACCTCCACTCTCAGTCTACAACACAAAACAGGAAAATCCCCAGGAACTCATGGCTAACAAAAATAAAATCTACTCACTAAGAGTAAGAAGGAAGCGTGCTATTAATCAAATTAATAGCAGTAAATGTTCTCATCGGTGAGGAGAAAGTATCGATAATGTGAAATTAAAACGTTAATTGAGTGGCTCCAGTGATTAGTGGTGTCCAACCAGGAAAGATGTGACAACTGAAATGTGCGATCAGAAAAGCGACATCAGCTGTCAAAACCCAAGTGTGCACAAACCCTCCTCAACTGACTGCTGAAGTGGTACGACCATGGGGGGGGGATAACTGAAGTGAGGGATAATTCTAGACAGATATAAGGTGACACTTTTCTAACTGGCTGCAGGGGCTTCAACTCTTATACTGTCAATGGCCCGAGGGACAGGACTAATAGACCAGGATTTCCCCCCCCCTTTCGGGAGCCCTAATCTTCTTCAGAGTCGTCATCGTCCTCGCTGATGGGGTACCCCCTTGCGGCGCTGTAGTGGGGTGGTGGGGAGGGCGATGGCGAGGTCTTGTTCAAGAAAGGCAGGCGGAAGGCGGGCGATGGGGAACGCTCACGCGTGGGACTGCTGCTAGGGCTCTGTCGCGGGCTGATGGCCTGAAGCATCCGACCCCGGCCCTCCTTCAACATGTGCTTCTACAAAGGCAGAGAGAGAGAAGGGAGACAGAGAGAGAGAGAGAGAAAAGAGACAGAGAGAGAGAGAGAGAAAGGAGACAGAGCGAGCGAGAGAGAGAAAGGAGACAGAGCGAGCGAGAGAGAGAAAGGAGACAGAGAGAGAGTAGGAAAAGTGACAGAGAGAAAGGAGACAGAGAGAGAGAGAAAGGAGAGAGAGACAGAAAGGAGACAGAGAGAGAGAAAGGAGACAGAGAGACAGAAAGGAGAGAGAGACAGAAAGGAGACAGAGAGAGAGAAAGGAGACAGAGAGAGAGAGAGAAAAGAGACAGAGAGAGAAAGGAGACAGAGAGAGAAAGGAGACAGAGAGAGAAAAAGGATAAGGAGAACGGAGACAGAGATTGTGGCATGTCGGGACATAGATCAATTGGTCCTTACACAGAGTCTTCTGCTACACTCTTCACACATCTCTTATCCAACAGTGTATTCACTGCGTTACTCCTCGGGGCCAGAAGGGGCCATAGGGGCCACAACGCTTTCCATTAAGCAGAAGAACACTAGTTTAAATGACAGAAAAAAAACATTGAGAAGTCCTCACCAGCGCTCCCTCTGGGCCGAACATCTGCAGGAAGTTACCGATGAACTCCCGGGACTTCTCTTCCCACTTCTGAATGAGATCGATACTCTTGTTCTCCACCTTCTGCACAAACTCTTTACTCTTTTCTTCCACGTCACGCACCTTCTTCTTCACCTTGTCCACACGCTCCTGAAGGTGGTACTTCTTCTCCTGAAAGAGAGGCAGCACAGGAAGTGTCATGGCAGTGCCGTGTCTTAAGAATGTTGCGTGGTTTGTTTGGTGAAAAGGACACTAATGTAGTGGTGAAGAAACCGTTTATTGACCGTATTAGCCCGTGTGGATAATTCAATATTTTTCGTTCCGTTCTACAAGTGTATTGGATGCTGTTGGAGTGTCATACATGTTTGAATTTGAAGATCTAGTTAAAACAAAGTAGGACTTGTTTACAGCACTCACGACTCCTGTGTGGGATTCATGGGTCGCCTTCTGAAAAGCACTACATGAAAAGGTCTATGGGAGTGTATTACAACACAAGTGATCACGCGTCAAAACGCCATCTAAAACCACCAGTGAAAAGTGGATTTTGACGTTACACTAGTGCAGTGTCGCAAGATTAGTACCAGTGTACTGTAATCAAACCATAGCCCTGACAATTGGTTTGATTACAATACACTTGATTTAGACTAGTAAATCATTTTCCCCTGCAGCTTTTACTCAATAACTATATTAATTATCAGTCATTAGTGATATTCAATGAAAGAGTGTTACAGCCACCTTTCACATATATACCCCGTGAAAGGATATATTTCACATATATTACTAGTGAAAGGATATATTTCACATATAGTACTAGTGAAAGGATATATTTCACATATATTACTAGTGAAAGGATATATTTCACATATTACTTCTATATCGCAAAATTATCATCACAAGCATGTGGACCTTCAAACATGCCCATGTTGCCAGAAGAATCAGTCCTTTGAAGCTAACCAGAGACGCCACCACTTCATTCGCCCATCCATTTCAGTGTTTACCATTTTCGTCTTCAATACAACTTTTAGCTGTAAATGTTAACAAAAGCAGATCAAGTAAACCTTACTATACAATGAAACAGTAGAACAATGAAACAGTAGAATGAACTACCACTCAGCAGAGCCTGGCTCCACTCTAGGTTTCTTCCTTGGTGTGAAAAGTTCTAGATTTATCTGAGCCACTCCACAGCATCTTATTGCTTGCTCTTTGGGTTTCAGGCTGCACATCAGTATGAGCACTTAGTGACCACTGCCTGTGTGAGAAGGACTTTCTAAAACACACTGGACTGATGTGTGAGGTGTTAACGCACGTTGATGAAGCTGACGTTGAGCTCCTTAGCTGTGTAGCCGCGCTGCAGGTTGCGTCTCACGTACACATCGTAGTCGCGAACAATGCGCGTGATGATGTCAGAAGTTGAGATGCCCTCCGTTCGCTGGGTTGGCGCAAACATGCCTGC